>JAYESD010000003.1:61438288-61762445 GCA_036927565.1 Tuctoria greenei | reverse complement strand
TTTGCTCATTGCTGGCTCAATGACGCCATACTCAAGGTTGTTGCGGATGATACCTTTAGCGAGGTCAAGACCCATGCTGCAAAACAAGGAAGCCGAGTTACAGAAAGCACATCACAGAAGATCCACAATTAAAATTGTATCCAGAAACAGAATGTATACGAGTCATAAGTTCCATTTATTTGGCGCATTCACATTGGCAACATGTTGAAAACTTGTGATGTGGCTTCAGATGGAGCATGATGGAGCTTGTAGGCTTGTAGCACCTCAAAGGAATCGAGGGTATGGTCATTGTATTCTTAATTATACATACCGAGATGTGAAATCTCTTTTTCTTAGAGGCTATGTAACAAGTATCGAATTGTATAACTAGAAAAAATTCCATAGCCCCTACAAACTTCAAAAATGTAGTGCAGGACTTACCCAGAATAATGTTGCTTATCGGCCTTTGTTTGAGCTGTATGATGGTACGCCCTAAGCTTAGCTACAAGCTCAGTCGCATCCTTGGCAGCATTAACAGAGAGTACCTGTTACCATAAAGTCAGGCTACCGTTTAATATGATATGTGGTTCATGTTGATGCAATATATATACAAAAAAAAAAAAACAGAACATGTCAAAACCTTTGGAATGATTAAGAATGATTCTGCGAATTCAGCGATTGCCAGTTGTTCACGAGATCCTAGGGTTGTCGCAAGATTCTCCAAGTACACAGACAATGCAGCTTCAACTGCACCACCACCAGCAACCACCTACATGAACAGTTTTTACGTGCTCAAAAGTCACTACCAACAGTATCAAGTTATTATCCATTAGCAAATAATGTAACTGCATTTGGCAACCAAAAAATGTTTTCATTTGATGCTATGTTGCATACCTAAACTCGTCAATAAAAAAATATTGAATGCGAATAACCTTGCCAGAAAAGATGAAAATGATTATGTATTGTGCCTTCTTCCAGGCATGTAAATAGTCCTCCATAACCATTATTTAAGCATAAATACATTACTTAAATAATGAACAGTGAAATGGCCACACATCATAGATAAACAAGTGCTGCTATGAATAGAAATATACGTCTTCCAATATATTACCATATTGGATTCCAGAGTTCTCTTTACAATGCATAAGGAATCATGCAAAGACCGTTCCATCTCATCAAGCATGAAGTCATTTGCTCCTCTCAGTATTATTGATACCTGCATAGAAGAAAATCAAGTGTGAACGTGTGATTCCACACACTCCATTATCTTCAAAGTACTTACCTTCTAACTAATGTAACTCCCATCATAAAAAATGTGAACTTAATCTTATGCAAAAAATACAAACCGCGCTGGTGTTCTTCGTTCCTTTCACCAGAATAACATCATCATCAGCAATTCTTTCTTCCACAACTTCATCAGCATGTCCAAGGAATGATGAATCAAATGTTTCTTCACCTTCCATGTCAGCAAAAGTAGTCACCTGAAATGAACATTTGAGGATCAAACCACCATAAGATCAAACCACCTAACAATATTTTGCTCTAAGTTAGAATAACATAACGTGATCAAGTTCTGTCATGCAATGCAAACATACCATAGTTGCACCAGTGGCCTTGGCAACATGACGCAAGTCCTCCTTACGCACACGCCTTACTGCGAGTGCTCCAGCCTCCACAAAGTACTGGAAGTGGTATTTCATCACACAGAAAAAGAAATGATTTAGAGTGACTAGGAAAATAGTGGAGTATAATGATACATACAAGCAAAAGGGATAAAGCCAACATAACATGAACTAGTAGCTCTTTAGTTAAAATCATTAAAAAATAATCATCCCCGCAAAAAGAGGAAGATATAATGTCAGTGAATGTTCTGATAAATTATACAGCAAGTAGTTAAAATATATATCACGACCTTAATCTTATAATGCCCTGATGCTACAGATCGCATACTCCAAAGAAAAATTACCACTAAGGTGGGTTTGGATAATGGAGGATAGGATGTGGGAATGAGATGAGTGCTGGGATAAATTAAACCCATGTTTGGAAAGAGGAATGGGTATATGGAGAGGGCTTGGGATAAAATTAAACTTCTCAAAGATAAATAACAGAATGCTTCTCTGCCTATATTATTAAAACAAACCTTCAGAGACATATCATCGATTCCCTTAGTGGTCAATACAACATTAGCTCCAGCCTTAAGAATCTTCTCAATTCTCTCCTTTGTGATGTCAGATTCCCTGCCAATTGAAAAGTGATGTGTTAGTATAGTAAACCTTAAAGATTGTTGCCAATCGGATCACAAATGCAAAGAAATCCAGCACATGAAGAAACAAGTAACACACAAAATACTAGCAATGAAGCATGACCAATTCTTTACAGTGGAATTAACAAGGAAATCTCATGTATTGAATAACATAAATTGGAATACCTCTGGCGGATCTTTTCGAGTTCCCTTGGATCAGTTACAAGAACTTGAACGCCCATCTGCATTTTTGTCTTCTGAAGGTTAAATTCAATACAAGCAATTTTAGCAGGGGTAACTCTAGTAGGCATCCCTTGAGCTGCTCGACCAGTGTTTAGTGCGTAGCCATTCAGCAGATAACTATCTTTGGAACTTTTACCATGAGCTTTCAAAATATTAATACTCTGCAGAAAAAGGAAAAACCTTGATTAGATGCAAACAAACACAATCACGTGAACACCAAACAAAAAGAATCATATGCCATATGTCAAATGCAGGATCAAAAGAATTCAGAAGGGATTTCCACATGGAATAGTTAACATAATCAAGAAATAACAAATAAGACATCAAATTATTGTTGTTGTCGAGGTGTCTAACTGACACCTCCCCCGAACCTGCTCGGAAGCAGCCCGGGGAGGTTCGATATATTTTTTTAGGGGGGGGGGGGGGGGGGGGGGGGGAGGGGGTAGTCATAGTAAGATCGAACGCAGTGGATGATGAACGCAAGGGATATACGTGGTTCGGGCCGCCGGAGCGTAACACCCTACTCCACGGTGGTTTGTATGTGTTGTATTGCTCAAGCGTGTGTCGAGTGTCTTTGGGCTTGACCCCGAGGTCCATCACCCGCCCGTTCCTTTTATAGTCCAAGGCCCGGGCCCCGAGGCCCGACAGGTGGACCCGGGAGGAACCAAATCCTATCTAAGATCTGGGAGTAAATGTTATCTCCTGACAATGGCTTCAACATAGTTATTAAGGCGTCGCTTAAGCGACGCTTAAGCGGTAAGGCGTGATTAGAGGTCAAGGTGTCCTAATCGCCTTAAGATTAGGCCTAAGGCATCCTAAGGCATCACCTTGGCACCCTGAGGCGTCCGTGGGGCGCCCAAGGCGGGACGCCTTACCCCTTCATCAATCAGACTCCTAGATCTGGCCCAACCCGACTCCCCTTCTCTCTGTTCGTTCACGGTGTTAGCCCAACTTAGGGTTCGGGACAGAGAGGCAGCGGCGGGACAGAGGGGCCGCGGCGGCTGGCGAGACAGGGGGCGGCGGCGAGAGAATAGGGTGGCAGCGGCCGGAGGACAGCAGCGGCTCCCTCTTTTGGCCGGCGGCGGCTAGAGGACAGAGGGCAGGTGATGCTCTTCTAACTTGCTCCTTCTCTCTTGTCTCTTCTAATTTGGATTGTGATTGTGTGCTGCTGCTGAGGGCGCCTGGAACAGAGGACAGAGAGGGCAGCTGTTATTGTGTGCTCATTGCTGCTGTTGCTATGTTTCAGGCTTGCAGATTGAAGAATGAATCCAATAGAGAGTGCTGGTTCTGCAGATGCTCCTGTGAATGTCGATAGCTATGATCCCATGACTGATCCAAAGCGAAAAGAAAAATCCAATGATCTAGGATGAGAGTATGGTTATTGGACAGAAATTGGGAATCGAGACAAAGTAACATGCAATCTTTGCAAGTCTGTGACAACAGGAGGAATCAAAAGATTAAAAGAGCATCTTACAGGTGGATATGCTGATAGTCATGTGCTCCAAGACCACCACTGAGATCAGGAAAGAAATGAAAGTTTACTTGGAGAAAAACAAAAGAACTAGACCATTTTTTTGATGAAGATGGTGTTGAGCAGCAGCCGGAGCAAGGGCAAGGTGGGGATGGAGAGGGCTCTCAAAAAACTGTTGTGCAACCAAGTTCAGGGACAGCTGCTAAAAGGAGGAGGTCTATGCTTCAGGTGCAAACCATAAAGAATACACGAGCTGCAACAACACAAGGCTCATCAAAAGTCATCAAAAGTTGCAACCATGCTTTGAAGAACACCTGAACAAGTTGTGGATGATTACAACACAAGGCTCATCAAAAGTCATCAAAAGTTGCAACCATGCTTTGAAGAACACCTGAACAAGTTGTGGATGATAGGCGCTTTGCAGGACCACACCAAAGCACCATTGAGGCTAGCACAAAGTCTAAGGCTGATAGAAATTATGTGAGCAAGCAATGGGCTTTGTTTTTCTATGAGTGTGGTGTTCCATTTAATGCCATTAGCGCCCGACAGTTCCATATTACTTGTGAGGCCACTGCACAATATGGTTCAGGGTATGTTCCTCCTAGTCATCATGAATTGAGAGAGCCTCTACTTCATGAGTGTGTAGAGGATACAAGTCGCATGCGGGTTGATCATGAGTTAGCATGGAAGACTTATGGTTGCACACTCATGCCGGATGGATGGACCGATAAAAGGGGGCATCACTTGATCAATTTTCTTGTCAATAGCCCATCTGGGACATACTTTCTGGAGTCTGTGATGCATCAAGTGAATCACATAATGCAACTATGTTAGTTGCTTTGCTAGAAAAGAGAATTGTCCAAATTGGTAAAGAAAATGTGGTTCAAGTGGTGACAGATAATGGTGCAAACTATAAGGCAGCGAGCAAGCTTCTAATGCAACGGATTCCAACATTGTTTTGGACTCCTTGTGCAGCTCACTGTTTGGACCTCATGTTGGAGGATGTTGGAAAGCTGAAAGAATTTAAGAAGCCAATTGCACAAGCCAAACGGGTCACCAATTTTATATATAGGCATGGAAGAATTCTTAATGCAATGAGAGAAGCCATGTGGGATGGACTTGGTAAGACCTGCAGCCACTCAATTTGTCACTTGCTTTCTAACTTTGAAGAGCCTACACAAGCACTGAGATGCCTTCCGAGGTCTATTTGTGAGTGAAATATGGAACCAAAACAAATTAGAAAAGACTCGGGCTGGGCAGAATGTTTGTGATATTATTCTAGCTAAGGTTTGTGACACTATTCTTAGCTAACGAAGATAAGTGCTAGCTTCCCTACTCAAAACAAGCAAGGTTTGCTGAAAAAAATCTTGGACATCATTGAGCGTATATGGTTCTCACAAATGAACCATCCATTGTATGGAGCTGCACTTTATTTGAACCCGGGAAATTCTTTGAAATACAAAGGAAAGGAGATGATAAATATGTTGCTGAGCTGAGAAGTTGCTTCAATGATGTGCTTGCAAGAATGGAACCCGATGAGCAGGTTCGAATCAAGATTGATGAATATGCAATGCTTTATGAGGATCATCATGGACCTATCTTTTCGAATGGGATGGCATTACAACAAGCTAATAACAAAAGCCCTCGTAAGTATTGATGCTTGTTTGCTAGTTTCTCCATTTTGCATCTATTCCTAGTTGTTAACTAATATGTTTGCACTTGTAATTGTAGTTGATTGGTGGCGTTCATATGGCGGTCGAGCATATGAATTGCAAAGGTTTGCAAAGCATATAGTTAGTCTTTGTGCTTCCTCATCCGGTTGTGAGCGGAATTGGAGTACATTTGAATGGGTAAGTATTGTAGTTCCATAATCCACATACTTTGAATATTGGAGTTTCATGATCCATATACTCATTTGGCTTCTTATTGTTGAATTTGTTGAATTTGTAGATGCACGCAAGGAGAAGGAACCGATTGCTACACAAGAGGTTAAATGACTTGGTCTTTGTGTCATACAATCACAAGATGCAAAGTAGGTTTCAAAAGAGGAAGGAGAATGCTGGCCCAAGTTATGATCCATTAGTCATTGAAGATTTTGATTGGGACAATGAGCGAATAGACTCGTCGGTTGTTCAAACCGGTAGAGAGAATGATGGTATTCTTGACCTCACATGGGATCATGTTGATGGAGCTGTTGGAGCATCAAGCTCGCTTCGAGGTCGCAATCTTCCAAGGTAAGCTAGTAAGATGAACACGTACCAAAGGCGTGCAAGAATGAGGGCACAAGAAGTTGAGGAAGATGAGGAAGATGCTAATGACTCGGACTTGGAGGATGATCCACGTGATGACTTGGATGTGAGTGATAGTGAAGAAGGTTCTGGTGGGGATGATGGTGGAGAAGAAAGTGATCCTACAATCCCCAATGAGTTCGATGATGGATATTGAGAGATGAGAATGCTTATCTAGTACTATCTATTAGTTATGTTGGTCTTTTAGTCTATTATGTTGGACTACCTCTATTTGCTACTTAATTATGGTGAACTACTTCTATTTGCTAATTAGTTATTTTGGATTTTTAATCTATAATGGATCACATAATTTACTTATTTATCTTATTTTTATATATTACTAAGGCGTCGCCTCGCCTTACGCCTTACCGCTTAAAAGGTAAAAAGGGGGCGGTCGCCTTAAGAACTATGGGCTTCAATGTGCCGCCTGGCCATGCCCTGCAGCGGGGCTATACATAGCCTCTCATGATGGTTGGACACATCTCGTCTGTCTTGTCGCGGCCGCCCATTCGTCTGTCGTACGTAGCAATTCGGCACAGGCCAGTCATAACAAGACTGGACACTGGCCCCTTGACTTATCAGTGTGCACCTCTGCTTACCTAGGGAAGGCGCGCGTAGTTACTGATGTGCACACTGAGCACGTCTTCCTTTACTGCTGCCTCCTTCCACCCCCAGTAGTCGTTAACCAAGTGGTTGTGTCGAGGCCCGCTTCCGCAAGAAGGCCTAGGCCCGACGCTGCTGGGCACGTGGTAGCTCCGGTCCTACCCTCAGCGGGGGGGAGGCCAGGCCCGGAGCTACAGGACACGTGGCTGCGCCGGACCTCCCCTCAACGGGGAGGCGGGTCCAGAGCTACAGGATACGTGGCAGCACCAGACCTCCCCTCAGCGGGGAGGCGGGTCCAGAGCTACAGGACACGTGGCAGCGCCGGACCTCCCCTCAGTGGGGAGGCAAGTTCGAAGCTATGGGAGACGTGGCGGCGCCGGTCCCGTCCTCATCGGAGAGGCCCGGCCCGGAGCTGCGATACACGTAGTAGCACCGAACCTCCTCTCAGTGTGGAGGCGGGTCCGGAGGTACAGGACATGTGGCCGCGCCTGTCCTGCCCTCAGCGGGGAGACCAGGTCCAGAGTTGCAGGGCACGTGGCGGCGCCAGACCTGCCCTCAGCGGGGAGGTTGCCCTCAGCGGGGAGGTTGTTCCAGGAGCTGTGTGTCACGTGGCGTCCTGGAGTTACGCCGGAACCTGCCTCCATGGGAGGCGGGGCCCAACGTGTCATATTCCTTGTATCTATGGGTACACGGTCCGCCAGGTACCGACAGTCGTAGATACTTAAATACAATATATTTTGTCACAAAATGTCCAACTTAACAAAAATACATCAAGCAGTACAGATCTCAAGCAAATCTATGGGCCATAACATGAAAGTTGTCAGGCAGTGAAATAAAAAGAATAGGAGCACGGTACACATCTCATTCAGTACAGATCACAATGATATAATAAAATTTGAGATGATACAAAAACAGTGCAGCATTTAGCCCAAAAAAATATGCTTTACTGACCTTAATTGGATACTTCACTTCTCCCTTGCTGTTTGTAGTCTTAACAGATTGAACTGCATCCACAACCTAAGAAAACATTCTCAGTCAAACTGAGTGTCACATAGTTTGAATATAATTGAAGATAGCTTAAGCCCTGACATTTGGCTCATTCCAAAGATAACTTTTCGGGCAGAGACCACAATAGCACAGCATAAAATACCACCATAACAAAAGAAGTAAAAAAGCTAGCTTTTCCACATGGATGTGTTGAGCGAAATGCTCAACAAATATTTTCATCTCCAATTATGTGGAATTTACATAGATTATACGCAATTAAAAAGCAATACTTGGGTACACGAAGTAATAGGGACAAAATGAAACTAACAAAAAAGCCTGGTGCCAAGTAAAATGAAGAGCATAGGACTTACCAGATTTGCAAAGAAATCACTGTCACTATTGATCAATTTTGAGGACATGCTAGTTTTTGCACAGTTTATAAGAGAATCTTTCCCAAGCTTGTCAACCTAAAGTATAGATAAATAGTCATATCAGCGCAACGATAACCAGGGAACAGAACAGCTATTTGTTGCTATATGTTAAGAACAAATATATCCGTACCTTGATTGCCAACTTCTCTTCAACATACTTGCAAGCTTCACGCATAGCAAGCTGGTAAAATATGGAGGAAGAATTAAAAAAAATGCAAGGTTTTGCCTATGCTGCTGAAATAACCATCAAAATGTTAAGCGATACTAAGAAGAAATGGAGTACTCACCCTGTAGCCGCTAATGATAGAAGTGGGATGGATTTTATTTCTCACAAGTTCATTAGCTCTCTATTAAAAAAACAGAACCTTGTCAATCAATGTGATAGCCAACTGGCGCCAAATTCATAGGCGAAAGGATCACAACACAGTTGTTACCTTGAGCAACTCTGCGGCGATGATTACCACAGATGTTGTTCCATCTCCTACTTCCCGATCTTGGAGCTCGGCCAACTCAACAAGAACCTATGAGCACAAGAGAGGAGCATAGGCATATTTGGGCCATAAAAACAATGAAAACTTGCAGCTCTTGGCATTATTGCCAGAAATCACCTTTGCAGCTGGGTGCTCCACTTCTAGCATTTTCAGTATAGTTGCTCCGTCGTTCGTGATTGTAACATCACCAATATCATCCACCAGCATCTATAAAGAAAATGTGCCAAGTTAGTTATCAACTGTCACAATTAGTGTGCAGAAAGCAAAGCACAGACTCCTTGTTTTAAAAACGTTGATTAGTTTGGGCTGTTCATGGTTATATGTAAGCGTTCAAGATGAACTGACAGTGGACTTGTTATCATACAGTTGTGAGATACATCACTTGTGACTAAGGTTTTTAGATTCATCTTTGTCTGCACCACAACACTCCGAGCTTGAAAGAGCAGATATGCCATCGTAGCACGCGGATCGTACAGCGATCTACGAACCTAAAGCCTGCATCTCATTTCGCGTTGCAGGAAGCTGGAGGACGTGGAACAAACAAACAAATCGAAAAGGACGGCGCGCGCGACGCGTACCTTGTCGAGCCCGACGGGGCCGAGCGAGGTCTTGACGATGTTGGCCACCGCCCCGCACGCCATCACTGGATCAGATAAGATCAAACGAAAAGGGTGAGCAAACCGGAGCGCGCCGAGACGGCGACGAGGGCCGCCGGATCTCAGTGGCCACCCGCATGGCGAAGGAATCTGGCGGAGGGGAGGAGTAGGAGCGAGCGGTTCGGTAGGTTACCGTTCTGAGTGCGGACGTCCTGGCCGGACTGGCGCTCGCCGAAGATGTCGACGGTCTGGGCTGCGTTCGCCATGGCGGCGGCGGGTGGGGAGGTGAGTGGGAGATAGTGGAGTGTGTAGGTGGCACGCGAGGGTTCGAGACGAAAGGGTTTTGCTTTCGCTGGCTGCGGCGAGGGGTTAGGGTTCGATGCGGCCGCAGGCTCCCGTTGCGCGCCTGCTCTACTGTGGCGAGAGAAGGCTCGGAATGCTGTGGTGGCGTTGGAGTAAAGGAAGCAACCCTAGCATGCTGGGCCGATCACCTGGACCTGGTCGGCAGTCGTCATCTCCGCTCCGTTCCTGGGCTCTCTTAAGCCACTTTCAGCCCATCCCTTCGACAAAAAAGACCACGTTCAGTCCAGCCCCATCGAATCAGCTGCTAGGCCTATGGACTACTGGGCCAGTGTACTCTGCGTGGAATTACTGGGCATGCAGCCATCTTCGTGAGCGTGGGGTTGGACTAAGTTCCCTGGCCCAGGCAGGTTTCACCAGGGGTCCATTTTTAAAAACATTTTGAAGGGGTCATTACAATTACATGTTCTTCTGCTACAGAAACGAGAACCTGAATCTAAAACACGAGTTTTGAAAGCTGAAGTTGTATTTACAGCAGTAGGAATGTAGGAGTAGAGGAGTTTTTACTGGCTTTTGTAAGATCTTGCTCTTAAAAGTCCGCTTTAGAAAAACCAGAAGCTCTATAGCGACCATAACCCGATTAGCTCCATTTAGTTTACTATAACAATACCAAAAGTTCCAAGGAACAGATGGGACTTTATGCAGGTATTGAGAAGATGTAGTTGCGGCATGGACGCACTTCACTCGTGACATCTTACGCTTGAATTACCGCTAATGTCTGTTAGAATGCAAAGAGAGTTCAAAGATCAAATAGCCACTAAATCATTTCGAATTATACATAAGAAAATTGAATACAAGATCAACATTAAGTGTTATCTATCAAATAGCATAAGAACACTACTAATACCTTCTCTTCTATCTTTGTTGTTGCTTGACGATGCGGCCATCGAGCCAACAAGGCGAGACTGCAAGAAGAACGACGACAGATGGCGTTTCCCCTTGTTCTTCTCTCGGTATTTTGATCGGAATCTGAGAGAATTGAGAGAGTTCTTGTGTCTAATGTATAATCACATGCCACACAGAATTATACATGTAACCCTATCCTTATATATGACAAAGAGACACAAGAGGGGGCCTCCCACCTTTTGAGACAGTTAAGTCCCCCGATCAGGGACATAATTGTTGGTGGGTTGTGTCGTTTTAAATAGAACACATATCATTTTCAAGTTCAATCTGACATTAACTGAAAACCCTAAACTCTAAATACTAAATCCTAAACCCTAAAACCCTAAACCCTAAACCATAAACTCTAAAACCCTACACGAGTCCGGATTCCGATATACTTACTGGACAACATCGGATTAGTCTGATCTTATATCGGACTAGTCTGGACCGGGCTAGTCCGTCCACTACCGGACTAGTCCGGTAGTGCTAACAATGTCAACTGCATCAAAAGCATAATATAGGGCTGCCGTCGAAGATTTTCGACCACACAAAACAAGCTGTAATTAAGGGCTGAACAACTGAACCGTAACTTATTTTGTGGTCGAATACAAGAGCAAGCACCCTGCGGTGTTTGTCAGCTTAGTATTCCCCGAGAAGGCAAGGATAAAAAAAAAAGGTATGTAATCATTAGCTCTTCGCGAGTTTAAACATATCCAGGGATCATGACCCACTGGGTTATCTTAAGCTAGCTGCAGTTTACCGTGAATGATGATAGTGTCCGGTGTTTACCAAAGGTGAGACACATGTGACATACCCCTGGCCCGGGTGCGTACCTTTCCCTTGGCTCGCAAGCAAGTTACCGCAAAAGCAAAGCATGCTTATCTAGTGATGTATTAGCTGCTCGTAAATGTCCACAAACTACACTTACCTCACGTTATTTTCACATCAAATCAAAAGCATCACTTAGGCTTTAGTATTATCGTAGTAGCTGCCACTGTAAAGATGAGTAGCTAGGACGTTTGCATTGGACAGATAGTTTTTGGATTTATATGCCTTTTGAACTTTAAAGTTGGAATCATATTACTGACGAGGCTTAACATATTGCTGAAAACTAGCTCATCATGTATTATGATCCTGTTTGGCACATCTGAAACTTGTTATAAAAACAGCTTGTTTGAAAAGCTGGTAGAAAGCAGCTTCTGTTTATGGACATGTTTGGTACAACTTCTGCTGCAGCTTCTTCATAAAAATAAGTTGAAGCTGTGCCAAACAGAAAACTTCTGTAACAGCTTATTAGTTTAGCTGCTTCTCAGAATGAACTAAAAGCAGGACATAAGCAGAAGCTGCTTTCCACCAACTTTTCATACAAGCTGCTTTTCTAACAAGTTTCAGCTGTGTCAAACAGAGTCTATGTTCTGCTTTTAGTTCATTCTGAGAAGCAGCTGAACTAATAAGTTGTTACAGAAGCTTCCTGTTTGGCACACCCTCAACTTATTTTTATGAAGAAGCTGCACCAGAAGTTGTGTCAAATAGGACCATATACTTAGCTTTTAGATGTGGTGGTGCAGAGGGGCAAAGCAAGTCATATGGTTCCACCTTTTTCCAGTCCAAAAATGATATTTGGCATTTTTTTCCTAAGGGAAAATGTTTCAGCTCAACGTCTCAATAGGGCTGTCAATAAAGCTCGAAGATCGTAACTCGCTCGTGTTCGATTCGTTTTAAGCTCGATTCAAGCTCGGCTCGAATTCTAAACGAGCCAAGCTTGAGCTTGCGTATAAGCTCGCAAGCTCGATGAGCTCAAGCTCAAAAAG
Organism: Tuctoria greenei; assembly: GCA_036927565.1. NCBI lineage: Eukaryota > Viridiplantae > Streptophyta > Magnoliopsida > Poales > Poaceae > Tuctoria > Tuctoria greenei. The sequence goes on along the minus strand of JAYESD010000003.1, from coordinate 61,750,058 downwards.
CTCGAATAAGCTCGTTTATTGTTGTTATATATGATATGTATGATTAACTAAATTATACAATTCTATTAAAAATATTTTATAAGATATATTTTTTATACATGCTAGCAACAAATGATGTGCAACATCATCCACCTTCTTACTCTATTAGCTGTGAACCAAAATTCAGAAGAATTTATTGTATCTACAGGAGAATGAAAATTAGTGGACTGTTAATAAAGTTGAGGATCGTAACTCGCTCGTGTTCGATTCGTTCTAGGCTCGATTCAAGCTCGGCTCGAATTCTAAACGAGCCAAGTTTGAGCCTGATCGTAAGATCGAACAAATTATGGGCTCAACTCGATTTTTTATCAAACTCAAGCTTACGAAGACAAGCTCGCTCGAGTTCGACTCGTTGACAGCCCTACGTCTCAATCATAAACAATGTAGTTTTTGCTGTAACAGTGAAACTATCCATCATCTATCTCTTGAATGACATTACCCCAAACTCCTTTGGAGATTTTCCTTTCAAATTATTTTTGGTTTGTTCCCACTGATTAATGTTGGCCATATTGGTTTGTTCCCACTGATTAATGTTAGCCATATTGATATGATGTCCTATTCACCGATTCTTGTAGTGTGAGTGAGGTCAGAAGATCCAAATATATAGAATACAAGAGAATTACAAATATGCAAAAAAAAATCTTACACAAACGAGAAAACACTACAGGAAATGCTATCACTTATGTCGGTCGGTCGACGTAAATTAAATAACTTACGTCGGCCAGGAAAAACCGACGTAAGTTAGCTAACTTACGTCGGCGGCCGACGTGAGTTAGAAGACCGACAGCAATAAATGTAAACTTACGTCGGCCTGGACAACTAGCCGACATGAATAAAGATGGCGATGTTAGTAAGGATTAACTTACGTCGGCTGGAAGACTGGCCGACGTAAGTTACATAGGCCGACGTCATTTAACTATTTAGCCGATGTAAGTTAAGTATTTTAACCTACCCCGCGCGCCTTCTCTTTTCCCTTTCTTACCCGTGCGCGCCGCTTTGCCAACCCGTCACCGCCGCCGCCGCTTCGCCAACCGTCTCCATCGCCGCCACCGCCAGGTATGCTCCTCCCCTCCCCTCCTCCCCTCCCTGACCGCCGACCCAGCCCCCCGCCCCCTCCCCGAGTGCCGCCTCACCCTCCTCGGCCGACGGCCGCCGTCCGACCCTCCCTCCCCCTCCCCCTCCCCCTCCTCTCCCCTCCACGCTCGAGCGCCGCCCCCTTCCCCTCCCCTCCCCAGCCCCCTCTCCCCCTCCCCTCCACCTCCCCTCCCTGGCCCCCCTCCCGCTACCCTCCCCCACCCTCACCCTGCTCCCCGCCTCCCCCCCCACCCTCACCCTGCTCCCCGAGCCCTCCCCCCCCAATTGAAAGTATAATTTCAATTTGAATTGAAATCAAATTCAATTTTGAATTTGAAATTTTTGAATTTTGCTGAAATTGCTGAATTGTTTATTTAATTATGGTTAAGTGGTTAATTTGCTTAAATATGCTTAATTGGTTTATTTTATTATGCTTAATTTGCTTAATTATGCATATTTAAGCTTAAGCGGTTTATTTAATTATGCTTAATTTGCTTATTTTTGCTTAATTTGCTTAATTATGCTTAGGTGATTTATTTATTTATGTTTAATTATGCTTAAATTGCTGAAATTTGTTTAATTATGCTTAAGTAGTTTATTTAAGTTGTTAATTTGCTTATGCGTTTAATTATGCTCAAGTGGTTTATCTTACGTCGGTCAGACCATACCGACGTAAATTAAACCACTTAACTTACGTCGGTTTGGAACAACCGACGTAAGTTAGACCACTTAACTTACGTCGACCCTCTGTGGTTGACGTAAGTACTCTGGCCCAGCCCGTGGCCCATCCCGGTACGTGACTTATGTCGGTTGCTGCAGACCGACGTAATTAAGTAACTTACGTCAGTGACCGACGTAAGTCACCTTAATTACGTCCAAACCGCTACGTCGGTCGGTCGCTGACGTAATTAAGGAAAAACCAACGTAATTAAGTAACTTACATCGCTTTAGGCCTTAATTACGTCGGTCGCGGCCGACGTAATTGATCGATATTCCTGTAGTGAGATACAAAAGAATTCATATGTCTCTAACTCCCCTCAAACTCAAGGTGCATCACAAAACTAAGTTTGGATAGACAAAATTTGTGTTGAATCTGAGTTTGTGCCTTCGTGAAGGAATCAATCAGCTGAAACTCTGAAGGCACATACTGAAGATCAAAAACATCATCCTGAATCTGTGCTCCTGTATAAGAAGCATCAACACCAATATGTTTGGTAAGCTCATGCTGATCGGATCACGAGCAATGCTGATAGCACCTGTACTGCTAGACAAAAGAGCAGTAAACATAGAAACAGAAACACAAAAATCCTCAAGCAACCATCGTAACCAAGTAACATCTGCAGTCACAAGAGTCATAGCACGCAAGTCAGCCTCTACACTCGAACGATAAATTGTTACCCGCTTCTTAGTCTTCCAAGCAATGAGGGAACTATCAAGGAAAACACAATAAGCAGAAAGAGATCTACGATCGAGGGAATCACTAGCCCAAGTAGCATAATAATATGTTTTGAGCTATAAAGAGATGGAGCATTGAAAGGACAAGCGTTTATAGATAGTCCCATGAAGATAGCGCAAGACTCGAAGCAAATGACTATAGTGGACCTGGGTGGAAGCCGATACAAACTGACTTAAAATGTGAACAGACTACGAGATGTCAGAACGAGTGACACCAAGATAGACTAGACTACCTACAATATGATGATAACAAGTAGGATCATCAAGAGGCTCATCATAAGTAGCTTGAAGGTGAACATTGAGCTCCATGGGAGTCTCAACAATCTGATGATCAGTAAGAGAAGCTCGATCAAGAAGATATTGAATGTACTTGTCCCGAGACAGATAAATTCTCTCAGAAGTCGATGAAACCTCAACCCTAAGAAAATAACAAAAAGGACTAAGATCGGACATAAGAAACTGCTCACTAAGATGAGCTTTGACGAATGTTATGTTCAGAGTCGTCTCTAGTGATGATCATATCATCAACATAGAGAACAAGAAGAGTCCGACCACGAGACGAAGTATGCACAAAAAGCACAATATCATGAGCACTAGAGAAAATCGGCAACAATGACCACATACATAAATCGTTGAAATCAAGCACGAGGATTCTGCTTAAGGCCATAAAGAGAGTCACGAAGGCAACAAAACATGCTCTCGATACAGAATACCAAGACAGTTGCTGCATATAAACCTCCTCACTCAAGTCATCATTAAGAATGGCATTCTTCACATCAAGCTGAGAGATGGACCAATCACGAACGGAGCCCACAACAAGAAGAGTGCGAACAGTGGTCATGTGAGTGAAAGTGCATCTAGGCTCTCTGTGGGTTTTGGATGATTGATGACGACAATTAAGAGACTAATAAGTTGAGTTGATCTTAAGCACATGTGTGATGATTGAAATGAGACAAAATCCCTCAAAAAGGAAAAGGTTGGAACGAGCGTCGAAGACTCAAGCATATAAATTAGGGTTTCTATTGTTTGAGTTTAGAATAGTTGTATCAAGTGTGAGGGTGGTTGTATCATGTGCACGGAGATCATCCAAGAGGGCTCAAAGTGGTAGTTGAGAGAAAAACCTAAGTGGGAAACCCATTTGAGAGAAAACCCCCAGTGATCGGACTTGTTTGAGCTTCAAGTCGGACTAGTCCGGGGTAGCTAGTTTGGTCTGTTTTGGGTCAGACTAAACGTCTCTAGATAACTTGTCTGTATGGGTACGAACTAGTCTGTTCTTCCATTGGTGAGCAGATTTGGAGCTAAGTCCTGAGAGACTGGACTTGTGTGCCACAGAGGCCGGACTAGTCTGGACCCCCTAGAGTAGTCCATTCTAGGACGAACCAAAGGATTCTGTTTGAGTTCGGACTTGTCTGTTGTGGTACGGACTAGTTCGTTTGAGACTTAGTGTGAGAACCTATGCCAAGTCCTGGGAGGACGAACTTGTCCGCCCGTGGGGCCGGACTAGTCCGGACCAACCCATTTTAGTTTGTTTTCAACCGGACTAAAGCATTGTGTCCTACTTGGACTAGTCCGTTTTGGACTGGACTAGTCCAGATTGCCATGACCGTTTGAAATTCAAACGTTTGGCGAGGATGTCACCAGTTTTGTCGATTAGTGACGTAAAATTTTTGGTGGTCCCAAGAGGTCGGACTTGTCCGTGGTACATGGTCGGACTAATCCGGGTTTGGGCTGTTTGCAAAAGCTAGCTGCCAGGACCCCTATAAAAAGGGGACCCCGACCCCTTGACAATACTGGAACCCTAGCGCCGCCACAACAGTCCTTGAGCCTTCGAAAGTCTTCTACTCGTCCTACTTGCCCTCTAAGACCAAATCTTGAAGAGATTAGAGTTTGGGAAGGAGAGTGAAGGAAGATCATTGTGCTTTGGCTCTCAGTTTGATCTCTTGCACTTGGTGTTGCGTTTTGTAGCTTTTGTGAGTTGAGCTTTGTGTGCTCCTTGCTGTATTGATTCGCGGGAGCCTCAACTTGAGAGCAGCCCCAACAAACTTGGTGACTACCCTTTGATATAGTGGAAACCAAGTCAGCCATTGTGGTGGCTTGGTGAGAAGAGGGTCAAGTGAGACCCGATCCTTGTGTGGACTTTTCAACGTGTATCGAATTGTTTGAAACGATACTTCCCCCGGACCTGCTAAGAAGCAGCCCATGGAGGTTCTTGTTATGGTTGGGGTATGTAGATATCAAGATCAAGATGATGACACCAGAGGTTTACGTGGTTCGGGCCGCCTGAGCGTAACACCCTACTCCACGGAGTTTGTGTTGTTGTATTGTGTGAGTTTGTTCGCTAGTATGCAGGTTAGCTTGGATCAGATCAGCTTAGGTGATCTCAGGGTACGTGTGGCACAACCCTTTTATAGTTCTAAGGACTCACCGTTACAAAGCTTGCCTGGCCTGACATGTGGCCCTAGCGTATTTAATGGCCTAATACATTGCCTAAAGGGTATTAAGCATGATTAATAGCGTGATAACGTGCCTTAATGGCTGCATTACCCCTATTAACAGTGCTCTGATCGTGTGTCATTAGTACAACATTAATGACACGTAATTAAATCTTGTAACTGCCGCTTTAATTACCCTTGATTATTCGTGTTGAAGGAGATCTGCGAGTGTATACGTCGATGAAGGTCCGGAGGCTCCACACGTGGAATCTCCGGAGCTTTCCCTTACAGGAGGTTAGGTCCGGGGCTACTGTACACGTGTCGGCACTGGAGCTCCTCTCTGCTGGGGGTTAGGTCCGGGGCTGTTGTACACGTGTCGGTACCAGAGCTTTCCTTCGTTGGGAGCTTAGTTCCAGTTTTCCTTTACACGCGTTGACCCAGGAGCTACCCATATGAGGGTAGCGGGTCCGATGCAATGTGGCATGTGGGGCTCGAGGAGACCTTCAACTCTGACAGGTAGAACTCCCTTGTACTCTTCGCGGTACTAAGGGGTACCCGGTACGCAGGGTACCGACAGTGGCCCTTGCGCCCACCTCTGGGAGAAATCCTTTGGTTTAAGTTATTCTACAAGAGGTGAGGCCATTCTCGATTCCCAAACTTCCATTTCAAGAGTCTTCTAATATGCTGTTGGAGCGATGGTCCGGGAGTGAACCATTGACGCGTGGCTTGTTATGAATGCGTCAGATAAGATCTTTGAGTGAGGATCTCACGCAATTGAAGGTCGCCGGTTCCCAATACAAAAACCGTATCGGTTCCGCGCGCCCTGTCACGGTGTCGCCATCGTGTTTCCCACCGCTCATCATGACAACGGTTCGCCTTGGGTAAGAACCTCGATCTCTTCGTTGGGGTGGCCCCAGACCCACTCGTCATTGATGGGGTAGACTTTTGAAAAGTGCCTTCGTTCTCACTGTGGTTTCCATCCAAGTGTCGCGGAGGCTTACTTAAGAGGGAAAGTGCGCATGGTTTGAGGACTCTTTACGCCTTTGATCAAATTTGCGCTCAGAGCCTCCCAAACTCCGCCTAACTTCCCTTCCTTTGCTCCGCTTTGCCACAATGGAGTTGGGTCTTCCCAAGAGCCGCCTCAAGAGTGACAATGATCTGTAGATGGTCCGGACCTATATGGGGTGGTCCAGCGACTCCTTCAACCACTTGGTTCGCGCCGGCAAGTTTCCATTCAAGAAGGAGCGCAGTGGCGACATGGTGTACTTCTCGGCGTACGCCATGGTGGGATTCATTCCACCTTTCTCTACTTTTCTTTTGATGCTGCTCGACTTTTATGGTCTGCAGCTGTATCTCCTTGGCCCCCATTCTCTTCTTCTCGTGGCGACGTTCGTCCACTTTTGCGAGATGTGGGTGGGTATTCCCTCCCGCGTCGAGCTATTACGCACCTTCTTCACCATCCACACCACCGACAAGGGGACTGAGCTTCTTGGCTTCTACTATTTTGTGAAGCGCAAGAACTGTCCCTTCAAATACTTGAAGTCGTTTCCTTCTGGCAAATGGGACGACTGGAAGAAAGATTGGATCATCATTGCCGCAGAGGAGCACGAGAAGTTGGAGCTGCCCGAAGGTCTCCCCAAAGTTGACACCGACACTTGGAGTGTAGTTCCAGTGCTGTCAAATGCCTTCAACCCCGTCTTAACCAGGATCCGCGAATGCGTGGAGGGTGGAGTGACTTCTCATATGGTCTTCTGCAACTTTCTGGTCAATAGATGGGCTCCACTGAAGAAGAGGGAGAAGCTCACGTGGGCCCTCAACAACGTGATGGATGACGACCGGATTGAAACCAGTCTGAAATCCAACTTAAATGACGAAGCTTTGGAGCTTCATCTTAAGAAATTCCAGCATGGGATAAACGTCAATGGTGATGAGTTAGTTCCACTGGCATCTTTCCTCCCTCTGAACATGGAGGCGCAGTTCAGTAGGGAGCTCCGGAGGAGGATGCCGGTGCTTGACGACCTTGGTGAGGTAGAAAGGCGTCCGACCACCAGGTTGGTGATCCCCGGAGCTTCCGAGGGTGGTCCTGCCTCTGCCCCAAGCCGGAGGATTGAAGACACCGGCAAGGGCAAGGGTAAAGAGGTAGATGAGCCCTCCAGCCAGAAGAGAAAGTTGAAGCACACTGACGGGAGGTCCGTCAGACCTGCTCCTTCTACCACGGCTCCTTCTCCCCGGCGGGGGAGGTCTTCTGCAGCTACCCCTGCTCCAGTGCAAACGTCTTCAAGAGGCATTAGCTCCGGGCAGTCAACCCCGACCTCAGTGTCGGCTAAAAGCTCCAGGCCCGGGAGTTCTTCCCGGCCAAGAGAAGCTCCGACCGGAAGGACTCCGGTTGCTGCTAGTGGTCCTCAACTGAGGTCCGAAGCAGTTGTCTCACCAGACTAGGTGGGCTCTAGCTCCGGGCCCCAGAAGAAGAGGTTTCGAGGCGACTGGGGTGGTATCATCACTAGGTAAGCATTGATTGCTCACCTTAAATGCTAGTTTTGTTTTTGACGTGTCTTTAATCTTCTCTTCCCTTTGTTTCTAGGGTATCGAAGAAGGGGCTAGGAACTTCAGCGTCTGTCGCAGTGACTGAGGCAGCACCTGCCAAAGCTCCAGCTTCAAGCACTAAGCCTCCTCCTCAAGTGGAGGCAGAAGTTGCGACAGCTCCGGTGCCAGCTGTCGTGGACTTGGACTCGGAGTCCTCGCCCGAAGCTCTTGTGGTAGCGCCAGACCACAGGGGAGAAGTCGAAGATGTACCCCTGGCGACGGTGGTGGAGGTTGATGCTCTAGCACCGGCGATGCCAGAAGTTCTAGCCTTTGAGCCAGAAGTTGTCGAAGCCCTGGCCGTTGAGCCAGAGGTAATTGAAGACCCGACCATTGAGCCGGAACTCACTGAAGCTCTGGCCCTTGTGCCAGAAGCGGTTGAATGTCCGACGGTTGAGCCAGAGACGCCTGAAGTTCCGGTTATTGAACTGGAGGAAGCTGCCATGACGGCGCCTGAGCCGGCGGCAGTGGAGGCCCCTGATGAAGCCCCTACCATTGCTTCGGAGGTAGCTGAACCAGAGCCGAAGCTGCCTGACGAGTTGGTGACTGGTCCTCCACCTTCGGAGCCAGTAATCGAAGACCCTAAAGCAACACCTTCAACTTCTGCTCCGGAGGTGGGAGTTCCCCCAGTGGGTTCTTCCTCTGCTGCTGCGGAATGGCTTCTGGAGGGCGGCCCCAATGCCGCTGAAGCTCAAGGGTCCTCTCTTGTAGAGTGGGACCCTGTTTTTGTAATGGATAATCCTCTAGAACCTGCAGAGATGGTCCCAACAGGCCCGGAGCCTATCCCTCTGGCGTTATCTATTGACAACGCCTACTCTAGTTTCTGACAAGTCCAACTTGCCTTCGATCATGAGTGCAAAGCTCTGGAGGAGGAGCGCAACACCTTGAGGCATTGGCACAACAGACTCCATTTTGAGACCAGGCTTGCCAGACGAGGCTAGCTGACCAGAAGGAATGGATAAAGAGGGAGAAGGCCCGGTTAGAGTATTGGGATAAGCTGCTTGAGGAGAAGGAGGTTGCTATCCGGGCGCTCGACACTAATTCCAGGGAAATCCCTGAGCAAGGCAAGGAGAGGTGTGATGCCACTGATGAGCATCACGAAAGCCTCAATGAATTGAATGAGGTTCTCCTGAAGCGCCGGGCGGACCTGGAGGCAAGGGAACAAAAGCTCCTGGAGTAGCAGGAGGATGTCATGAAAAGAGAGGCGGAAGTCACCCAGAAGTTAACTCTGGGTGAACATAATTTGGCGGATCGCTCAAAGAAGTTTGAGCAGTGGAGTGAAGATGAAAGGAAGAAGTACTGGAAGATGGGGCAGGAGCTCTCGAAAAGAGAAGCCGACGTTGCCACCAGGGAAGGGAAGGTGAGAGGCAGGGAGAAAGACCTGGTGGAGAGGCGGAACTGCATCCACCTCCGGGAGTCAGAGCTGACCGACCGCGCGAAGCAGGTTGCTGAAAGTATGCAGCAACATGCCAAAGTGGTGGAACGCCTTGCTCGGGAGAGTTTGGAGCTAGCGGCTGCCTATAGGTCACTGGAAGAGCTGCAGAGCTCAAAGGCAACTAAGTCCTTGATGGTATGGGACTTCTTGGGACGTGCGTACAGGGCCCTTGTGCCTCTTGGTTTTAGTCCAGTACGCCTGGAGGACCCAACGCAGGAGCTGGAGCAGACGCTAGTGGCACTTGGCTCTGCTGGCAGCAAACTCGACGCGATGGGTAATGTCATCGCCGATCAGCTCGAGACGGAGGGTAAATCCTTGGCCAAGAACGTCGCCGAGTATGTCTTGGTGTGTTACAAAAGCCGAGACCCCCAGTTCTCTCTTGATCCGGTCTTTGAAGGAATCATCGCCGAGGAAGAGGATGCCGCCAGAGCTAGTGTCCAAGAAGCTGCTGAGAAGGTTACTTCGTTTTTCCACAGGACTTAGATCCTCCAGTGGCTAGGACTTTTCTCCTTTTGCCCCTTTTAACCCCAATTTTGTAATACAATACTTTTGATTAATGAAATCCTCCTTTCTCATGAATTTCACTTTGTCTTCAATATACTATGCTGTGTCTTGTTGGCCCCCTGGTACATGTGTACAATTGAAGTGTGTACATGTACCAACGATTGTGGCAGTATGTTGACGACTTGAATGCTTCGCACTTGTAGATTTTAGGTCCAAAGTCTTCAATTATAAGGCGTCAAAGGCAGGCCCCCTGGGATTGGCGGAACTTGGTAGCCCCGACAATTCCCAGTATCAACATATAAATGTTGACGGTCGGAGGTTGGTAGCTCCTGATGTCGTCGCATGAATAGTTGAATTTATGCCTCCAGGAGTTGTCAGAGCTTTGTAGCTCCGATGCCACCCACTGTCAACATATTAAACGTTGACGGCGGGCCCCCTTGGAGGATGCTGGAGCTTAATAGCTCCAGCGTCGTCCACCATCGCTATGAATTTCTTTTTTTTCCTGCATATTGAATACAAGAAAAGAGTAAAATTCATCCTCTTGTCTATAAATTGTTTGTGACTTATCATTCTTATTTGAGTTTTAAATCCTAAGAAACTCGATATGATAACAAGTATATTGATGTAATCTTTTCGGACCCATATGCTTTTCTAGTACTCACCCTACTGAGGCCTGCCGGAGTGTAGGTAGAGTGGCGTACTTAGGGTGCAGGACCAGGCTAAGTCGATAGCACACTCCGGACCTATGTTGGCTTGGCGTTCAGGCAAGTAGACTATACAACATGTTAAGATCCAAAGAGACCAACAATATAACTTCCAATGCATATGAATAACTTGTTAAAAACTCAAGAAGAATCACACAACTTCATTATAGACAAGAAGGTTAAAAATAATAAGTTTATAGGTTGAGCCTTGTACAAAAATAAATGCACTTAGAGTCTGTTTTTACACAACAATGTCTTGCATTATAGGTCTGGTTTACAGGGGAGACAAGGACACACTTAGGGTGTGGGACCAAGCTAAGTGCGTTATACATCTTGTACTAACCCAGGGTAGTTAGTTACACTTTTAGTGCAGTGACTGTATAAAGTGTACTTGAACTTTCTGGACCCTCCTGGAGAGGTCTGGATGTTCTCGCAGAGGACCTACCCCTGTCTGTTTATCGGCTCTATAACATACATCATGTGTAATTACCGGCTCACCTCTGTGATTCTAAGCATAAAACTTACGGAGGTGCTCGATGTTCCAAGGATTAGGGAGCGAAATCCCATCTTCAGTTGCCAAGCGAACGCATTCGGGACGGGATACTTTGATCACTCGAAATGGACCTTCCCAGCTGGGAGAAAGTTTGTTCATTCCTTCACGAGTTAGTATCTTCCGAAGCACCAGATCGCCTTCCTGGAGCTGTCGGTTGCGCACATGCCTTTGATGATAGCATCGGAGCTCTTCGCGATAATGTGCATTCCGAACAGCTGCTTGGCACCTTCCCTCGTCGACGAGGTCAAGGCCGTCATGCCGGAGCTTGTCCTGCATGGCTTTGTCAAAGTCCGAACCCGGAGGGACCCCAAGGTGATCTCCGGAGGAAGGACTGCTTCAGCTCCATACACCAGGAAGAGTGGAGTCTCCCCAGTTGACCGGTTAGGTGTTGTCCTGTTCGCCCATAATGTGGACGGAAGCTCTTCAATCCAGTTGGCTCCATGCTTTTTTAGGCGCTCGTACGTACGCATCTTGAGTCCCTTAATATTTCTGCATTTGCTCTCTCGGCTTGTCCATTGCTTGCTGGATGAGCTACAAAGGCGTAGCTAAGTTGAATGCCGAGGTCTTCGCAATATTCTTGAAATGCAGCACTTGTAAATTGAGTTCTGTTGTCAGTTATGACTTTGTTCGGAACTCCAAATCTGCTTATAATGGACTTCAAGAACTTGATTGCAGATTGCTTGTTGATTGTCACAACTGGAGTTGCTTCCGGTCACTTAGTGAACATGTCGATGGCAACATACAGGAACCTGTGACCTCCGACAACTTTTGGGAAAGGTCCCAAGATTCCATACCCCACATAGTGAATGGCCATGTAGGAGGTATCATTTGTGCGATTGAGCTGGTGTGTGAATCTATTTTGCGTGGAACTGACACGCTTCACATTTTTCACTAGCTCAAGCGCATCTTGAAGTGTTGTAGGCCAGTAAAAGCCATGCCAGAAGGCTTTACCGACCAGCGTGCGAGAAGAAGCATGGTTCCCTCATTCGCCTCCATGGATCCCCGCGAGGAGCTCGCGGCCTTCTTCCCTTGCAATGCACCGCATTAGGATGCCATTGGCACCGCGTCGGTAGAGATCCCCTTCTACCAACGTGTATCTTTTAGCCAATCTGACAACCCGGTCAGCAGATACACTGCCTTCAGGAAGGATATTGTCTTTCAAGTAGCTCCGGATCTCTGAGATCCATTCATCAGACTTCACTTGAGCTTCTGAGTCTTGCGTGTTGGGTTGCTCGGAGCTTCCTACAGCACCTACGACTCTTGGTGGACGCCATGGTAGTAGGGCCACCGGGACTGCCAGCTTCGAGGTGATGGTCTCGCCCCCTTCGATCAGTTCGACAGGCCGAGCTGTTGGTTTTGACAACCTCAGGATGAAGATTCCATCATGAGACGGAGCTCCGGTTGAGGCTTTCGTCGAGAATTTGTCGGCTTCAACGTTATGAAGACGCTGAACATGATGGAGATCCAAGACTTTGAAGTCCTTCTAAAGCCTCTGGACTTCAAGGAGATAAGCAGCTAGTTGGGGACTGTTGCAAGAGCATTCACCTTTGACTTGTTTTATGATGAGTTGTGAATCTCCCTTCACCAACAGATGTTTTACACCATAAGATAGTGCCACCTTGAGTCCGTAGATGAGAGCTTCATACTCCGCCATGTTGTTGGTTGCCTTGAAACCAAGGTGTACCATGTACGTGACCTTCTCCCCAGTTGGAGCCAGGAGAAGGATTCCAGCTCTGGGCCCCTGCTTTTGCATGAATCCGTTCAAGTAGAGGCTCCAGTGAGGCTCAGTGAATACCGAAACTTTGAGTTCTGGTTCCTGTTCACTGTGGTCCCGAGGGTTTGGTGGAGAGGGGGTCCACTCCGCCACGAAGTCAGCCAAGGCTTGACTTTTGATTGCTTGTATTGACACAAATTCTAGATCGAATTCGGCCAGTTCTGCTGCCCACTTTACAATGTTCCCAGTAGAATTAGGGTTATGCAAAATAGCACGCAGTGGAAAAGAAGTCACCACTGATATTTTGTGGGCTTGGAAGTAGTGATGAAGCTTTCTTGAGGCAATAAGAACCGCGTAAAGCAGTTTATGCACCTCAATGTATCTTGTCTTGGTGTCGTGGAGTACTTCACTGATGAAGTACACGGGGCATTGGATGGTCCAGGCTCTTTTTAGAAGGACCCGAAGGTTCTTCTCCATCGACCCGATCCTTGCTGGAGGGTTTCGGGCCTTCAGGCTGTGCTTCTTGGATCCTCCTGGAGGGGTCCAAAACTCCTTCTTGTTCGACCCGAACCTCGCTAGGAGGATCCAGATCATCTTGGTCAGCCAGGTGAACCTCCTCAGATGAATGAAGTTGATCTCCTAGCATTTCGTTTTGAGGTTCCGTGTCTGGGAGATGAGACCCAGTCATGCCTTCAGGTGATTCTGGACCCTCCCGGAGGGGTCTGAACTCCTGGATTGAATGTGGCTCTGGTATTTCCGCAACCAGGACCATACTAACAACTTCAGTGGTTGCCGAAATGTAAAGCAGTAAAGGCTCACTAGGATTAGGAGCTACCAATATCGGTAGTGTGGTGAGGAGCTATTTAAACTCTTGAAACACCTTTTCTGCTTCTTCAAACCAATGAAACGGTCCGAACTTCCTCAACAGTTTGAAGGTAGCGCCCGTTCTGCCAGTCTTGAGATAAACTGACTGAGCGCAGCTAGGCATCTAGTTAGCTTCTGGACATCTTTAATGCGGGCTGGGAGCCGCATATCTTCTATGGCCTTAATCATCGCCGGATTTGCTTCAATTCCTCGGTGAGTCACCAAGAACCCCAGAAGCTTCCCGGAGCTAACCCCGAAGACACACTTGTCCGAGTTTAGCATGGTGCGTGTGGTGCGCAGCTTGTCGAAGACGACTTGTAAGTTGTCAAGGAGTGACTCCTTGTTTTTGATCTTCACAACAATTTCATCGACATACACCTCCACCAAGTCTCTAATTAGCTCTCCAAATGTTTTGTACATAGCTCGCACAAATGTTGAAGCATCATTTTTAAGACCGAATGGCATGGCAGTATAACAGTACAATCCATCTACTGTTATGAAGGCAGTATGCTCTTCATCTTCCTTATACATTTAGATTTGATGATATCCAGAATATGCATATAAGAAACACAATAGCTCACACTCGGAGGTGGAGTCCACTATCTAATCTATTCTAGGTAGTGGAAATGGATCCTTTGGACATGCCTTATTTAAGGTGGTGTAGTCGATACACATCTGAAGCTTCCCACCGACCTTGGGTACAACAACTAGATTTGCCAGCCATTTTGGATGGAAGACTTCCCGAATGAATACAGCTTCGAGCAACTTCTTGATTTCCTATCGGATGAAGTTTTGTCGCTCGATTGATTGCTTCCAGGGCTTCTGGTGTACATGACGTGCATCTGGGTAAATCGTCAGATTGTTCTCAATCACCTCCCTAGGGATCCCAAATATTTGTGGCGGTTTCCAGGCAAACACATCAACATTAGCCCAGAGGAAAGTGATGAGCGCGAGTTCCTATTCGTTGCTCAGACCCCCCGATATACGGGTAGTCTGAGCAGCGTGAGAACCAATTTGGACGACCTTGACGGGAACATCTGTGTCGTCGCTTGGTTGCACATGGAGTGCATTGGTAGAGCCTTTATTATGAATGCTTCCTCTTGCTCTATGGTAAGCGCATAGAGTTCTTCTAGAGCAGTAACTCCTGCAGTGCAATCTCCGCGGATCCGGAGAACACCCGTGGGTGTAGGCATCTTCAACACCAAGTAGCCATAATGGGCAACAACCATGAACTTGTATAAAGCTGGCCTACCCAAAATGGCATTGAATGGCAGACTGATCTGCGCGACGTCGAAGACCGATTTCTCAGTTTTGTAATTCTCCCAAGTCCTGAAGGTCACTGGGAGTGTGATGGAACCGAGAAGAGTAATGGTTCCCGGGCCTACTCCAGAGAAAGGTCGGGATGGGTGAAGGTCTGAAGGCCGGAGCTGAAGCTTAACGAAAGCTTCAAAGCTTATGAGGTTTAGCCCAGGACCTCCGTCCACCATTACATGGTGGATTTGAATATTATTAATGGTGGGTGACACCATCAACGGGAGTTGGCCAACCCCGATCTTGTTTCGGGGGCTTTCCGAAACATCGAAAATGATGGGAGTATCCATCCACTTTCGATGTGGCTCCGCCTTAGCAGTGGGAGCTGCCACGGCCATGTCCTGCCGCATTGTCTTGAGGATGCAGCGAGAGGTGATGTCCCAAGAACCACCATATATGGTGTTCAGGGTCTTCCTGTGCTCGTTGTTAGAAACGTCAGAGTCGTCGTCGACATTGTTGTAGACAGCTTTCAGGACCTTTTCGGGGTCCTGAAAACCTAGCTCCTCTTCAACCGGAGCTTCGTCGACTTTTTGCTTTCCTCCCCGTTGATAGAATGGAGCTTATTCCCGGCGCTTGTTGTAGCACTTGGCACGGTTCTGGACCTCCCAACACTCTTCCAAGCTGTGTCGGTTCGTCTTGTGAATTGGACACCATGCTTTGGAACTGTTGCCATCTTCTGATGAAGGACGAGGTCGTTTCTCAGAGCGTGGCCCCCGACTTTCATGAGTTGTGGCAGCAACAGTGGCTGGTGCGCCGGCCGATGGCTTCTTTTTGCCGTTGGGCTTCTTCTTCTTTTTGCCACTACCGGAGGTAGCGGCTTCAATTTTGGAGGACTTCTGGTTGGCCTCCGGAGCTGGCTTAGAATGCATTTCACAACCCTCCATATCTCTGGCACATTTGTCGGTTAGGCTGAAGAGTTCCATGACGCTGGTAACCTCTTTAATAGCTAGCTACTCCAACATCTTCTTATCTCGTATGCCCTGTCTGAATGCAACGATAACAGAAGAGCTCGAGATTGAAGGAATAGTATTCCGTACCTGAGAAAACTGCTAGATGAAGGATCACATCGATTCCCCCGATGTCTGGTTTACAGCAAACAGATCCAATTCAGTGCTAGGCCAGGTGTAAGAACTCCCGAAGTTGGCAGTGAACTGCTGGCATAGCTGCGCCCAACTATTAATGGTGTCGGGTGGAAGACTCATGAACCAGGACCTTGCAGTCCCAATTAAAGCCACCGAGAAGTAATTGGCCATCACAGCCTCATCACCCCCCGCTGCCAGTATGGTTGTAGAGTAAATTTGAAGGAATTCGGCAGGGTTGACAGTCCCATCGAATTTTTTTGGCAAGTGAGGCCGGAACTTCTGTGGCCATCTGACCATGCGCAAATGCATGGCCAGGGCAGAACAACCTCCTCCTACTCCCTGAGGAGCTGGGCTGTCTCGAGCGTCTCGCCTTTCACGAGCACGCTCGATATGGACACGATCATCCTGCTGCCGATATCGGCAATCTAGTTCCGACCGCAGGTCATGAGTCAGAATCCTGGTAATGGTGTGGGTGCGTCGTGCCCCGGGAGGCAACGAAGTCACCAGCTGGGATGCAACACGTCTCCTTTGTTGCGTGACTTGTGGACCAAGTCAGCCTGACAAGGTCCGTCATTGTGATGGTGCTCGCCCCGAAGGGGGAGGACCTTGATTGCTGATGCCTGCAGCCGCAACTGCAACCAGATGGTCTACATCAGCCCTCCACTGCTCCATAGCACCCTAGGGTGCACCTGGAGGCAGTGGGTGTTGTAAGAGAGCTCGCGCAGCAATGAGTGCATGCTCAGGATTGTTGTTTGTCGATGCAGTGATCGACAAAGATGCCCCATCTTGTTGACTAGCATTGTTTGCCGGAACAGTTGGTGCTATAGTGTCTGCTGGAACAATGGCACCTGCTGGCTGATGAGCGTTGGAGGGATTGCCTCCAGCAGGTTGTTCAACACGGTTCCCATTAGATGATCCCGCGTCAGAATTCACCATCTTGTGATCTCGGGACTGCCCCCCTACCCGGCGCGCCAAATGTCGAAGTGTTTGAAAAGACACTTCCCCTGGACCTGCTAAGAAGCAGCCCGCGGAGGTTCTTGTTATGATTGGGGTATGCAAAGATCAAGATCAAGATGATGAAACCAGATATTTACGGGTTCGGGCCGCCTGAGCGTAACACCCTACTCCACAGAGTTTGTGTTGTTGTATTGTGTGAGTTTGTTCGCTAGTATGCAGGTTAGCTTGGATCAGATCAGCTTAGGTGATCTCTGGGTACGTGCGGCACAACCCTTTTATAGTTCTAAGGACTGACCGTTATAAAGCTTGCCTGACCCGACATGTGGCCCTGGCGTATTTAATGGCCTAATACACTGTCTAAAGGGTATTAAGCATGATTAATAGTGTGATAAAGTGCTTTAATGGCTACGTTACCCCTATTAACAGTGCTCTGATCGCGTGTTGTTAGTACAACATTAATGACACGTAGTTAAATCTTGTAACTACTGCATTAATTACCCTTGATTGTTTGTGCTGAAGGAGATCTGCTAGTGTATACATCGATGAAGGTCCGGAGGCTCCACACGTGGAAGCTCTGGAGCTTTCCCTTACGGGAGGTTAGGTCCGGGGCTACTGTACACATGTCGGCACCGAAGCTCCTCTCTGTTGGGGGTTAGGTCCGGGACTGCTGTACACGTGTCGGCACCAGAGCTTTCCTTCGTTGGGAGCTTAGTTCCGGTTTTCCTTTACACGCGTTGACCCAGGAGCTACCCATATGAGGGGAGCGGGTCCGATGCAATGTGACATTTGGGGCCCGAGGAGACCTTCAACTCTGATAGGTAGAACTCCCTTGTACTCTTCGCGGTACTAGGGGGTACCCGGTACGCAGGGTACCGACAACGTGGATGTAGGCTTCTTTGTGGAGCTGAACCATGGGATAAATCGCGTCTCTCTTGTCGGTTTACTTTTCGTACTCATTAGAATTGCTATTAGGGTTCATATTGCTCTTCATCTTGATCATTATTGAAATCTTGTAACCTAATTGCTTACACTTATCAATCCTAATTTTACTAGGTTTCTAGACATTGTATCTACCTTTTGAGAACCTAAATTCTATAAACAACTTGTAGAAATTAAGTTTTTAGGTTTTCACCCTGTGCTGAGCAGACTAGTCCGGCCCTGTCCAGACAAGTCCGACCTCATTAATTTAATCTCGTTTGATTAAGCCATTTCAGGTCATATTGCCTATTCACCCCCCTCTAGGCGACTTTCAATTGGTATCAAAGTGGGACTCTCTACCAAGAGTCTAACAACTCAGAGAGGAGATGGTCGGAAGGGGTAACAACGAGATTCTGGTGATAGTCGATGACAACAAGACGAAGAACATCGATGTTCTTGAAGATGATCCCAATGACGACGAAGAAGTGCGTCTACTCAAGGCGTGACTTCGTGAGAAGCTAGGTCTTCCTAAGAAGGAGACCAAGGTGATCGATCCCATCAACAACAACAATGGTAGTAGTTCACAAGACTACTCCCGATATCCTTACAACTATGAGTGATTAACTGCTAGCAATCATTATTTATCCATTCCTGTTGGGTAACCTCCCCAATTTTACGGAAATGACTACTCTATGTGGAAGCATAATATGAAGATGCATCTCATTTCCTTAAATCCCAGCTTGTGGCAAATTGTTTTGACAGGTGTTCATCATCCCAAGAATGAGGAAGATATTACCCCGGAGCAAGCTGTCCTACTCCATCGCAATGCTCAAGCGGTTGGAGTAATCACCTCCTCATTGACACGAGAAGAGTTCAACCGAATTGAAGGGTTGGAGGTTGCCAAAGAAATATGAGACACGCTCAAGATGGCACATGAGGGCAACCGTGTCATTGGGAGGCCAAGATTGAGATGATTGAAGGAGAACTTGGGAGATTCACTATCATGGATGGTGAGTCTCCCCAAGACATGTACAACCACCTCAAGACTCTCATCATTAAGAGTCGATCTTATGGAAGCACCTGGTGGACGGACCACGAGGTGGTGAAGAGGATGATTTGGGCATTTATGCCTAGAAGTGCCACTCTTTGCTCACTAATCTGTGAAAGTCTGGGATTCTATAAGATGACTCCCAAAGAAGTGCTAGGGAGAATCATCAACCATGAGATGATGGAGCAAGAGGCTATGTTCTACAACGATCTACAAAAGCTCTCCTCCTCCAAGAAGATAGATGTTGCATTCAAGGCAACATCCTCAAGATCACAAGAAAAATGAGAGAGTGATGAAGAGAGCCCGACACCGATGCGGAAGAGGCACTCTTCATCAACAACTTTAAGAGGATGTTTAGAAGGAGGAGGGGGAGCTACCATCGTGAAGGCAAGAGCAAAGACAAGCCCAAGACAAGATCAAAGAGGGCTTGCTACAATTGTTGGAAATACAACCACATCATTGTGAATTGCCCACATGAACAAAACAAGAAGAAGAAGGAGGGCAAGTCTCAAGAGAAGAAAAACTTCAAGAAGAAGAAGCAATCAGGACATGCCCACCTTGGGAAGTAGTGGGATTCAAATGAAGAATCCACCTTGAATGAAGAAGAGAAGATATCAACTATTGCTATGAAGAAGTCAACCATGGAGAACAAGCTCTTCTCCAACTTGGAGAATTCAAGACCAACTTGATTCATGGCCAAGGAGAGAAGAAAGAAGGTTAAATCTAAATCATCCTCTTCAGTTTCTTCACATGATGATTTTGATAGTAGTAGTGAAAATGAACATATGCTTAAAGATATGAGTAAAAGTACCTTGAAAAGATTGAGATTGTTAACGGATAAGATATGTGAGAAGGAAGATCTCATCAATCGTCAATAGGACATGCTCATCCAAAAAAAGGAGAGATATCAAGAGTTTGAGGAGTTCTTGGAGCTTGAAAGAG
This sequence comes from Tuctoria greenei, assembly GCA_036927565.1. Classification (NCBI taxonomy): domain Eukaryota; kingdom Viridiplantae; phylum Streptophyta; class Magnoliopsida; order Poales; family Poaceae; genus Tuctoria; species Tuctoria greenei. The sequence continues at coordinate 61,730,446 of JAYESD010000003.1, read as the reverse complement.
AAATAAGCAAGGCACTTGAGCGTGAACTCGCTTTGAGCAAGGAAACTTGCTCAAACCTTAAGAAAACTACAATTATGCTAAAGGATGAACTTGTTAGCTTGACAAAAGCTAACAAGATCCTGGAAACACAAGTGGAGTCTCTCAAGTTCAATACACCTTCTTCCTCTAAAACCTCACCTTCCACAAATATCAAATCCAAAACATCTCAAGCTTTCAAGTGCTCTAACTTGATATTAAAACTTAAAGATGGGCTTAAGTTGGCACAGAAAAACCAAGCACCGAAAGGTGACATCTTTGAGAAGGAGAAGATGGCATATGCACGTAGTGCATATACCAACACAAGACATACCCTTGTCGAGGATGGTCTTGGCTATTCTAAGGAGAGGAGGCAAAATGCCAAGACTCCCAATAATGGAAAAGACTTGATTGTTTTTGTCAAAGGAGGTTCATATAACAACAACAAGAGAAAGAACATTGCTACATCCCCTAAATGCCTAAGAAGGAACCTCATCCATTGTTCCATGATTTTGATGCCCCATATGTTTTATTAAGGAACAAGTTTGGAAAAGCTTATGCTAGGTATGTTGGGCCACACCACAAGAGTCCAAAGCCTTGTGTGTTGGTGCCCAAGTGCCTCTTGACTAACATCAAAGGATCCAACACCGCTTGGGTACCTAAAGCCAAGGCTTAGGCTATCTGCACCATCGTACTCTAAGGCATACTCTATGCACTATTATCTTTCTATTTTTATAGTACGTACTCTAAATTAGACTACAATACAATGTATACAGTGTGCTTTATAGCGTGCCACTACGGACGATCTTAACTCCTTTTTGTAGGCATACTCCTCTGGTGGAACCAAATGGGTTCTTGATAGTGGATGCACAAATCACATGACCGGAGAGAGGATGCTTGTGGAGTATGAGCAAAATGAAGATCCAAGTGAGGGGATGTACTTTGGGGACAATAGCCAAGGGAAAATCCTTAGCACCGGTAAAATTGCTATATTCCCTAATCATACTCTTTCCAATGTTTTACATGTTGATTCCCTTGATTATAACCTCTTGTCCATATCACAACTATGTGACAAAGGTTATAATTGTCTCTTTACTAATGAGGGTGTGACCCTCACAAGAAGAAGCAATGACTCAATTGCTTTTAAGGGTGTACTCAAGGGAAAGCTCTATCTTGTGGATTTCTCCACGGATAAATCCCAACTTGATACATGCTTAATTGCAAAAACTAACAGGGGTTGGCTTTAGCATAGAAGACTAGCCCATGTTGGGATGAGGAATTTGCAAAAATTTCTTAAGGGTGAGCACATCCGTAGTTTGAAGAATGTTGTGTTTGAAAAGGATAGGCCATGTAGCGCATGCCAAGCTGGAAAGCAAGTTGGAGCTCAACATCCATCCAAGAACATCATGACGACAACAAGACCATTGGAGCTTCTACACATGGACCTCTTCGGTCCAATCGCCTACATAAGTATTGGCGGCAACAAATATGGCCTTGTAATTGTTGATGATTTTTCACATTTCACTTGGGTGTTCTTTTTGCATGATAAGAGTGAGACCCAAGGTGTCCTTAAGAAGTACTCGAGGAGAGTTCAAAATGAGTTCTCCTTAAGTATCAAGACCATAAGGAGTGTCAATGGCACCAAATTCAAGAACACTCAAGTTGAAGAGTTTTTGGATGAAGAAGGCATCAAGCATGAGTTCTTGGCCCCCTACTCCCCTCAAAAAATGGGGTGGCTGAGAGAAAGAATCGGACCCTTATTGAGATGGCAAGAACCATGCTTGACGAATACAAGACGTCGAACCAGTTTTGGGCAGAAGCGGTTAACACCGCTTGCCATGCCATAAACCGGTTGTACCTTCACCACATCTTAAAGAAGACGTCTTATGAGCTCCTAACCGGTAACAAACCCAAGATTTATTACTTTTGTATTTTTGGGAGCAAATGCTATATTCTTAACAAGAAGCCTAGGACTTCGAAGTTCGCTTCTAAATCCAATGAAGGTTTCTTGCTTGGTTATAAATCAAACACTTACGCCTATCATGTCTTCAACAAATCCTCCAGAATTGTTGAAGTAGAACATGATGTAGTGTTTGATGAGACTAATGGCTCCCAAGTGGAGCAAGTTGATCATCATCTGCTAGATCAAGAAGAAGATCCACAAGTGGTGATAGGAAGGATGGTACTTGGAGACATTCGACCACAAGAACAACCTCAAGATTCAAGTGATCATCCCACACATCAAGCAAGCTCATGCTCAAATAATCAAGCTCAGGACCCCCAAGACGCGCTCCAGGAAGATGAAAATGGAGGCATCAATCAAGGGGGATACGAGGAAGATGAAGATGAAGATCCAAGACCTCAAACACCTCACCCAAGAGTGCATCAAAGCATTCAACATGACCATCCCATTGACAATACCCTTGGAGACATCTCCAAGGGGGTAACTACTCGATCTCGTGTTGCAAACTTTTGTGAACATTACTCTTTTGTTTCTTATTTGGAGCCTCACAAGGTTGACGAAGTACTATGAGATCTGGATTGGGTGATGGTCATGCAAGAAGAGCTCAACAACTTTGAAAGAAATCAAGTATGGGAGCTAGTGAAGAGACCCAATGGGAATGTTGTGGGCACCAAGTGGGTTTTCTGCAACAAGCAAGATGAACATGGGGTGGTTACAAGGAACACGGCACGACTTGTGGCTAATGGTTATTCACAAGTTAGAGGTTTGGATTTCGATGAAACCTTTGCTCCCGTAGCTTGGTTTGAATAAATTCTGTATTACCTGCCTTTGCTACTCACCATGATTTTAAGCTATATCAAATGGACTTCAAGAGTGCATTTCTTAATGGTCCAATCAAAGAAGAGGTGTATGTAGAGCAACCGCCCGGTTTTGAAGATCAAGAATTCTTAAACAATGTCTACAAATTGCGTAAGGCTCTCTATGGCCTCAAACAAGCTCCTAGAGCTTGGTATGAGTGCCTTAGAGACTTTTTAACTCAAAATGGTTTCATAATTGAGAAGACAGATTACATTTTATTCACTAAGTATTTCAATGATGATTTGTTTGTTTGCCAAATATATGTTGATGATATTATATTTGATTCTACTAACAAAGCTTTTTGTGATGAGTTTTTCAAAATAATGACCGAGAAGTTTGAGATGTCCATGATGGGGGAGTTGATGTTCTTTCTAGGTTTTCAAGTGAAGCAACTCAAGGAACGCACGTTCATTAGTCAAACAAAGTACACACAAGATATACTCAAGAAGTTTGACATGGACAAAGCCAAACCCATCAAGACTCCAATGGGAACCAATGGACACCTCGATCTCAATGAAGATGGTCCAAGTTTGGACCAAAAGGTATATCGTTCCATGATAGGGTCATTGCTTTACTTATGTGCATCTAGGCCCAATATAATGCTAAGTATTTGTATGTGTGCTCGATTTGAAGCTGTCCCTAAGGTGTGTCATTTGACCGCTGTTAAGAGAATTCTTAGATACTTGGTTCACACACCAAGCCTAGGACTTTGGTACCCTAAGAGATCTAATTTTAACCTCATTAGATATTCCGATGCGGACTATGTGGGGTGCAAAGTTGATAGAAAGAGCACATCCAGAAATTGTCAATTCCTTGGTAGATCCCTAGTGTCTTGGTCCTCGAAGAAACAAAACTCCATTGCACTTTCGACATTCAAAGCGGAGTATGTCGCCGCCAAAAGTTGTTGTGCATAACTTCTTTGGATGCAACAAACTCTTAGGGACTATGGCATAAACTTGCGCCATATCCTCCTCCTATGTGACAATGAGAGTGTCATCAAAATAGCCCACAACCTAGTTGAACACTCAAGAACCAAACACATCGATATCTGCCACCATTTCTTAAGAGACCACTCCATCAAAGGAGACATAGCAATTTCCCATGTGAGAACCGAAAACCAATTGGCCGATATCTTCACCAAGCCCCTAGATGAGAGAAGATTTTGTGAACTTAGGAGTGAGCTCAATATCTTAGATTCTCGAAATGTGGATTGAGTCTTGCACATCTGATTGTTACTTATATGTGCTTCAAAATTCACACTTGCTTGTGAAAAACTGTTCTTCCTCAATTTTCTACAAATTATTTTGAAATTATTGAATCTTTGTGAATTATGGTCATAGTTTGGTTGTTGATTGCTTACTGACCATGCTTGCAAAGATCATTTGTGAAAATCTAGTCCTGTGTGTGTGTGTGTGTGTGTGTGTGTGTGTGTTTTCAACCTTTAGACTGGACTAGTCCGTCCCTGTGGCCGGACAAGTCCGGCCAATCAGAGAAGTCTGGACCAAGTCCGTAGGCCAGACAAGTCCGGGTCCCCAACTGGAATAGTCCGGCCCCTGAGCGAATAAGTCAACTTCAAAGTGGATCTGTTGTGCGGACTTAACCTCCCCAGGGAACCCTCGACCTCCCCACTTTCACTCAAACCCTCTCTCTCCTCAAAAATGTGAAAATCGCACCCAAAATCGGTGATTTTCGATTCCAACCACTAAAACTTGATTCCAATCCGTGGATTGAAGACTGAAGGTGTGTGGTAACTCTTCCCCAAGCATCCTAGGCCGACTCTTCATCCACATTGCGTCGATTCGAAGATTTGAAGAGGTATTCTTGACCTAGCCCTAAATCCTTCAAAAGTCAATTCTGTTAGGTCTTTTGATCGAAACTTCTTCACAAAAGTCGTTCTATATGTCCTTGTGATCCTACCGTTGAAATATTGTGGTCAGATCTGTAGATTTTGCCAAAATCCTCAAGATTAGGGTTCTTACTGTGTGCACCACTAGTCCGACCGCAGGGCGGACAAGTCCGGCTCATGCAGACAAGTCCGGCCCTTGGGCAGACAAGTTCGGGTTACATAGTGAACATCCTAACTTTGATCGATTCTACGAATTCTAATGCAGTATTCCACTTCCTTGGACTCAGAGGCTCTGTTCTACATCACTTCTTAGGGAAGATGTCAGATTCCGAGTACACACCCCTTTCCTATCCCGAGGCCAAGGCAGGGAGGCAAGCACACTATCATTGGGCTCGCGAGGAGCGAGAGATGGGTATAGCTCTCCTCGATTCGCAGTCTGAAGCACAGAGAGCAAAGAAGAAGCAAAGAGAGGCACACAACTCAGCCGTAGCCGAGATTGCCCCAAGAAAGAAGAGACTTGTAACCATGGGCGAGAAAGCAAAAACTCAAGAAGCTAGGAGATCAAAGGACAAGGGCAAAACACCTATTGAGGAGGCACCCAAGAAGAAGGCTGCTGGAGTTAAGAAGCCCGCAAGCAAGGCTAAGAAGGGGCCCTCTGAACCCATAGGCCCCTTAAGAATGTCTTCTCCTGCAAGAAAGCCTAATAGCCAAGCTGCTTTCGAAACTAACATTTTCAAAGGCAAAGGGGCTGAGAAGGCAAGGAAACTGAGGAGGTCAATTTTGTATCAACGGGAAAGGAGGATCGCAAACCCTTGTTTTTGGTGTGATTTCCACTGTGACTACTACAGGATAGCATATATGTCCAAACAGACGCCAGTGACATATGCCCTATGGATTGATTGAGACTACATGACACAGAAGGATCACTTGGCCTTCAATGCCGTGATTGAATCCATAGAGTGTCACAAACTGAAGAAGCTCGTGGCATTTTAATATGACTGGAATGTGGAAATCATTGCACAATTCTACTCCACTGTCTACTTTCACACCGATGGAGATCGAAGGATCACTTGGATGACTCATGGAGAGCAATACTCCACTACTTATTGGGAGTTTGCTCAGATTCTTGACTTGGAAGATCAACTTGAAAATGAGATTATCATTTGCAACCTCAAGGCAGTTGATCGATATACCTTGGATTACATGTATCCAAGTCATGGAGTTCAATATGAGGTCGGGCACATTCGCAACATTAAGACCTTCTATAGTGTCCTCAAACGTGTGCTCCGGAAGACAATTTCCCCAAAAGATGGAGATGCGGGCACCATTCAAGGAAGTTTGAGCCACTTAATGGTGCTCATTGATGGAGATATCCGATTCAACATGGTGGACTACATATTTGATGACATCTTCAACATCCCTCACACACCAAACCGATCATGTGTCTTTGCTCCTTATATCATGTTCATGATCGAAAAGGTGTTCGGGCTAACCTTCAAGAAGGACGTTATTCATAGAAGACTGCGTCCTCAGATACCTCCTCCGGAGCCTGTTGCACCTAGAAGGAAGAATGTGGATCCTCCTGCCTCATCCTCTCACTTCGTGGCTTCTCCACCTCCTCCTCCTCCATCACAATACGACATTGGCTTCTTCAAGTGCTTCAAGGCTATTTTCACCTCTTGCCGGAAGGTGGAAGTTCGGCAACGTTGCATGGAGCGTCACCAAGAGAAGTATCTCAAGACGATGTGTGATAAGCTTGAAGTTCCCATGTCTCCTGCCGCGAAGAGTGATGAAGAGATGACTCCATTCCCGGAGTTCACCACCGAAGAACTCGCTCAATTTGGTGATGTTATAACCTCCATGGCGGCTCCATCCGAGCAAGAGGGCGATGATGACGGTGCCAATGATCCCGAGGCCACAGAGAGCGATTGTGAGCGGCACCAAGGCGGAGATGACAATGACGACAATGATGATGAAGAGTAGATCTTAGGGCTCTCCTTATCTCTTTTCCTTTTTGGTGTATTGATGCCAAAGAGGGAGATATTGGAAGAGGGTACTTAGAGTTTTAATAGTCGTTGTCTCTTTTGATCCCTTATGGACATGCATTGTGTTTTAAAACTATCATATCAATTTGTGTAAGACTTAATCTATGTTACACATGTACTATGCTTAATTGTGATGCTATGCTTGAATTGCTTTATTTATCACGCATATCTATTGTCTTATCACAATTTATGAGCACATCTGTCGAAGTGTTAGAGTGACACTTCCCCCGGATCTGCTAAGGAGCAGCGCACGAAGGTTCTTTGTTCGACGGGGCTTAGTCCTCAATCAAGTGTTCTAGCGGATGGAGTTAGAGACAATGGTTTTTACGTGGTTCGGGCGGCAAGGAGCGTAACACCCTACTCCACGGTGGATTGTATTGCTGGTGAGTGTGTATGCGTGTGTGTATCGGATATTCTGAGTCTGAGCGCACCAAAGTAGATGTCCAAGTCGGTGGCTGCCCAATCCTTTTATAGTCCAAGGCAGGACAACTTACAACTGGGGCTCGGGACCCGACAGGTGGCCCCGGGGTGATCTTATCCTGTACAAGATCTAAGGCTTCTTGCGCACGCTGCCTCTGATCGTGCCTTGAAGACTTGCTGTCTTGCCGTGTCGGTCGCCAGTGGCTAGGCACGGTCATTGATGGTGGCAGGGAATGTCCATCCGTCCTGTCGCGATAAGCTACCCACTTGGCAGTGTGGGGTAGGCCTGCGGCGCCTTCACTGTGATACGATTGGATGCAGCGGTACCTGACAAGAGGCGTGCACCGCACCTGTACGCTTGGGGAAGGCGCGTACCTTCAATGCGCGACTGGACAGGACGCAACACCCCTTACTCCTGCAACCTACAGCCCAGGGCAAGTTGGAGGATGCATGGCAGCTCTGGAGCCCTCCTCGGTGGGAGCAAGGGCCCAGAGCCGGAGGACGCGTGAAAGTGCATCTAGGCATCCCCATGGGTTTTGGATAATTAATGACAACAATTAAGAAGTCTAATGAGCTAAGTTGATCTTAGGCACAGGTACATGATTGAAATAAGATGAAACCCTCCAAAAAGGAAAAGGATGCAACAGGTGTCAAAGACTCAAGAGTAGAAACTAGGGCTTCTATGTAGTTGAACTTACATGAGCCGTGTCATGTAAAAGGGTGGATGTATCATGTGCATTGAGATCATTCTAGAGGGCTCAAAGTGGTGGTTTAGAGAAAAACCTAAGTGAGAAGACAAAATGAGGAAAAACCCTAGGAGGCCGGACTAGTAGATCATTCTAGAGGGCTCAAAGTGGTGGTTTAGAGAAAAACCTAAGTGAGAAGACAAAATGAGGAAAAACCCTAGGAGGCCGGACTAGTCCGGGCCAGGCAGACAAGTCCGTTTTGAGACGGACCAAACGTCTCTGGAGTGATTCCTAGTGAAAAAGGAGCTAAGTCCCAGAAGACCGGACTTGTCCGTTTTTGGACGTACTGAAGCTCCCTGGAAAAGTTTGGACTTGTCCGTATGTTCACGGACTAGTCCGTTTGAGACTTAGTGAGATAGACCGAGAGAAACCATAGAGGGCCATACTAGTCTGCCCCTGTGGTCAGACTAGTCCGAGCAAACCTAGAAGAGTCCATTTTGGGATGGATTAAATAGTTCTATTCCACTTCGGACTAGTCCGTTTTGGACCGAACTAGTCCGTTGTTTAGTGACCGTTTGAATTTGGAAATTTGGCGGGTAGCATGACGATCATCGCGCAATGTGGCAGTTGTCGGGACCTGACCAGAGGTTAGTGGTCCCATAGGGCCGGACTAGTCCGGGGCAGATGGCCAGACTAGTCCGCCCTTCTGCTGAGGTCAGCAGAAGGGGTTCGGGACCCCTATAAAAAGGGGACCCCCAGTCTCATTTGAACATGTCTTGAACCCTAGAGCCGCCACAAGCATCGTAGAGCCTTCCAAAGCCTTGTTCTCGTCCTACTAACCCTCTAAGAGCAAATCTTGAAGAGATTAGGGTTTGGGGAGGAGAGTAAAGGAAGATCATCACGCTTTGGCCCTCGGTTTGATCTCTTGCATATTGTGATTGTGTTTTGTGGCTTGTGTGAGTTGAGCTTTGTGTGCTCCTCATTGTGTTGATTTGTGGGAGCCTCAACTTGTGAGCAGCCCCATCAAACTTGGTGATTACCCATTGATATAGTGGAAACCAAGCCGACCGTTGTGGTGGCTTGGTGAGAGAAGGGTCAAGTGAGACCTGGTCCTTGTGTGGACTTCTCAACATGGATGTAGGCTTCTTCGTGGAGCTGAACCACGGGATAAATCTTGTCTCACTTGTCTTTTACTTCTTGCGATCACTAGCATTGCTATTAGGGTTCATATTATTCACATTGCCTTTCACTTTTGATCTTTGTTAAAAACTTGTGATCTAAGTGCTTTAACTTCACAATATGAATTGTACTAAGTGTGCCACATATTGCTTATCTCTTTGGTGAACTTAAATTCTGCAAATAACTTGTAGAAACCAAGTTTTTAGGTTTTCTCCTTGTGCTGAGTGGACTAGTCCGGCCTCAAGAATTTAATCTCATTTGATTAAGTCATTTCAGGTATTATTGCCTATTCACGCCCATCTAGGCGACTTTCAATTGGTATCAGAGCAGGCTTCTCCAAAAGAGTCTAACAACTCAGAGAAGAAATGGCCAGAAGGGGTGACAACGAAGTTCCGGATGTCATCGATGACACCAAGACGAAGAACGTCGATGTTCTTCAAGATGATCCAAATGACAACGAAGAAGTTCGAATGCTCAAGGCACGACTTCAAGAGAAGCTCAACGTGCCCAAGAAGGAGATCAAGCCAATTGCTGCGACCAACTTCGACAATGGGAGTAGTTCACAAGATTACTCCTGTTATCCTTATAATTATGAGCAACTAATTGCGAGCGATCATTATTTATCAATTCCCATTGGCAAACCTCCTCAGTTTGATGGAAATGATTACTCCATGTGGAAGCATAATATGAAGATGCACCTCATTTCCTTAAACCCTAGCTTGTGGCAAATTGTTATGACAAGTGTTCATCTTCCAAAGAATAAGGAAGACATCACTCTAGAGCAAGCCGTTCTTCTACATCGCAATGCTCAAACCATTGGAGTGATTACTCCTCATTGACTCGAGAGGAGTTCAACCACATTGAAGGGTTGGAGGTTGCCAAGGAAATATGGGATACCCTCAAGACGGCGCATGAAGGCAACCACATCATTAGGGAGGCGGAGCTCGAGATGATCGAAGGAGAGCTTCGGAGGTTTACCATCATGAATGGTGAGTCCCCCCAAGACATGTACGACCGCCTCAAGACTCTCATCAACAAGAGTCAGTCATATGGAAGCACCCGGTGGACCAACCACGAGGTGGTAAAGAGGATGATTTGAGCTTTCATGCCTCGAAACATCACTCTTTGCCCACTATTTCGTGAGAGCCCGGGCTTCCACAAGATGACTCCCGAAGAACTTCTAGGGAGGATCATCAACCATGAGATAATGAAGTAAGAAGCCATGTTTTACAATGGTCTACAAAAGCTTTCCTCCTCCAAGAAAAGGGATGTTGCATTCAAGGCAACGTCATCAAGATCACAAGAAAAGGAAGAAAGTGATGAAGAGAGTCCCGACACCGATGAGGAAGAAGCTCCCTTCATCAACAACTTTAAGAGGATGTTTAGAAGAAGGAGGGGGAGCTACCAAAATGAAAGAAAGAGGAAAGACAATCCCAAGATAAGATCAAAGAGGGCTTTCTACAACTATGGGGAGTATGGCCACTTCATTGTGGATTGTCCACATGAAGAAACAAGAAGAAGAAGGAGGGCAAGTCCAAAGAGAAGAAGTATTTCAAGAAGAAGAAGAAGCAATCCGGACATGCCCACCTCGGAAAGGAGTGGCATTCAAATGAGGAATCCTCCAACGATGAAGATGAGAAGATAACAACCATTGCTATGAAGAAGACAACTACGGAAAACAAGCTCTTCCCCAACTTGGAGACTTCAAGGCCAACATGTATCATGGCCAATGAGGGAAGAAAGAAGGTTAAATCTAAATCCTCTTCTTCAGTTTCTTCTCATGATGATTTTGATAGTAGTAGTGAAAATGAATATATGCTTAAAGACATGAGTAAAAGTACATTGAAGAGATTGAGATTGTTAACGGAGGAAATATTTGAGAAGGAAGAACTCATCAACCGTCAAGAGGACATGCTCATCTAACAAAAGGAGAGATGTCAAGACGTTGAGGAGCTCTTGGAGCTTGAAAAAGAAAGAAGCAAGGCACTTGAGCGTGAACTCGCTTTGAGCAAGGAAACTTTCTCAAACCTTGATAACACTACAATTGTGCTCAAGGATGAACTTGTTAGTTTGACACAAGCTAACAAGATCCTTGAGACATAAGTGAAGTCTCTCAAGGTCAATGCACCTTCTTCCTCTACAAGCTCACCTTCCACAAATATTAAATCCGAAGCATCTCAACCTTTTAAATGCTCAAACTTAATCATAAAGCTTAAAGATGAGCTTAAGTTGGCACAAACCAATCAAGCACCAAAGGGTGGCATCTTTGACAAGGAGAAGGTGGCATATGCACGTAATGCATATACCAACACAAGACATCCCCTTGTCAAGGTTGGTCTTGGTTATTCTAGGGAGATGAGGCAAAATGCCAAAACTCCCAAGAATGGCAAATACTTGATTGTTTCTTTGTCAAAGAAGGCTCATACAACAATAAGGGAAAGAACGTTGCAACATCTCCTAAAATGCCTAAGAAAGAACCTCATCCGTTGTTCCATGACTTTGATGCATCATATGTTTTAGTGAGGACCAAGTTTGGAAAGGCCTATGCTAGGTATGTTGGGCCACACTGCAAAAGTCCTAAGCCTTGTGTGTGGGTGCCCAAGTGCCTCTTGACTAACATCAAAGGACCAAACATCGCTTGGGTACCTAAAGCCAAGGCTTAAATCTTTCTTGTAGGCATACTCCTCCGGTGGAACCAAGTGGGTTCTTGATAGTGGATGCACTAATCATATGATCGGAGAGAGGAAGATGTTTGTGGAGTATGAGCTAAATGAAGATCCAAGTGAAGGAATCTATTTTGGGGACAATATCCAAGGAAAAATTCTTGGCACCGGTAAAATTGCTATATCCCCTAATCATACTCTTTTAAATGTTTTACATGTTGATTCACTTGATTATAACCTGTTGTCCATATCACAACTATGTGACAAAGGTTATAATTGTTTATTCACTAATGAGGGTGTGACCGTCACAAGGAGAAGCAATAGCTCAATTTCCTTTAAGGGTGTACTCAAGGGAAAGCTCTATCTTGTGGATTTCTCCGCGGATAAAGCCCAACTTGATACATGCTTAATTGCAAAAACTAACATGGGATGGCTGTGGCATAGGAGGCTAGCCCATGTTGGGATGAGAAAGTTGCAAAAACTCCTTAAGGGCGAGCATGTCCGTGGTTTAAAGAATGTTGTGTTTGAAAAGGATAGGCCATGTAGCGCATGCCAAGTCGGAAAGCAAGTTGGAGCACCACATCCATCCAAGAAAATTGTGACAACATCAAGACCATTGGAGCTTCTACACATGGATATCTTCGGTCCAATCACCTACATTAGTATTGGTGGTAACAAATATGGTCTTGTTATTGTTGATGACTTTTCACGTTTCACTTGGGTATTCTTTTTGCATGACAAGAGCGAGACTCAAGGTGTTCTCAAGAGATACTTGAAGAGAGCTCAAAATGATTTCTCCTTGAGTATCAAGACCATAAGGAGTGACAATGGCACCGAATTCAAGAATACCCAAGTTGAAGAATTTTTGGATGAAGAAGGCATCAAGCATGAGTTCTCGGCCCCCACTCCCCTCAACAAAATGGAGTGGCCGAGAGGAAGAATAGGACCTTAATTGAGATGTCAAGAACCATGCTTGATGAGTACAAGACGTAGGACCGGTTTTGGGCGGAAGCGGTCAACACCGCTTGCCATGCCATAAACCGGTTGTATCTTCACCACATACTTAAGAAGACGTCGTATGAGCTCCTAACCGGTAACAAGTCCAACATCTCTTACTTTCATGTTTTTTGGAGCAAATTCTACATTCTTAACAAGAAGCCTAGGACTTCAAAGTTCACTTCTAAGTCCGATGAAGGTTTCTTACTCGGTTATGACTCAAACACTTACGCCTATCTTGTCTTTAACAAATCGTCCGAAATTGTTGAAGTAGCACGTGACATAGTGTTTGATGAGACTACTGGCTCCCAAGTGGAGCAAGTTGATCGTCATGTGCTATATCAAGAAGAAGCTCCACAAGTGGTGATAGGAAGGATGTCACTTGGAGATATACGACCACAAGAACAACCTCAAGATGCAAGTGACCATCCTACACATCAAGCAAGCTCTTCCTCAAATGATCAAGATCAAGTTTTCCAAGATGCGCTCCAAGAAGATGAAAATGGAGGCATCAATCAAGGGGAAGACAATGAGGATGAGGAAGACCAAGATGATGACTCAAGACCTCAAGCGCCACACCCAAGAGTGCACCAAAGCGTCCAACGGGACCACCCCGTTGACAATATACTTGGAGACATCTCCAAGGGGCTAACCACTCAATCTCGTGTTGCAAACTTTTGTGAACATTACTCCTTTGTTTCTTCCTTGGAGCCCCACAAGGTTGAAGAAGCACTACGAGATCCGAATCAGGTGATGGCCATGCAAGAAGAGCTCAACAACTTCAAAAGAATCAAGTATGGTAGCTTGTGAAGAGGCCTAATGCGAATGTTGTAGGCACTAAATGGGTGTTCTGCAACAAACAAGATGAACACGGGGTGGTTACAAGGAACAAGGCACGACTTGTGGCAAAAGGGTATTCACAAGTCGAAGGTTTGGATTTTGAAGAAACCTTTGTTCCCGTAGCTAGGCTTGAATCAATTCGTATATTACTTGTCTTTGTTACTCACCATGATTTTAAGCTATATCAAATGGACGTCAAGGGCACATTCCTCAATGGTCTAATCAAGTAAGAGGTGTATGTGGAGCAACCCCCCGGATTTGAAGATGAAGAATTCCTAAACCATGTGTACACATTGCGTAAGGCTCTCTATGGACTCAAACAAGCTCCTAGAGCTTGGTATGAGTGCCTTAGAGATTTTCTAACTCAAAATGGTTTCAAAATTGGGAAGGCGGACTGTACTTTATTCACTAAGCACTTTAATGATGATATGTTTGTTTGCCAAATATATGTCGATGATAATATATTTGGTTCTACTAACAAAGCTTTTTGTGATGAGTTTTCTAAGATTATGACGGAAAAATGTGAGATGTCCATGATGGGGGAGTTGAAGTTCTTTCTAGGTTATCAAGTGAAGCAACTCAAGGAAGGCACGTTCATTAGTCAAACCAAGTACACACAAGATATACTCAAGAAGTTTGACATGGACAAGGCCAAACCCATCAAGACTCCTATGACAACCAATGGGCATCTCGATCTCAATGAAGATGGTCCAAGTGTGGGCCAAAAGATATATCGTTCTATGATAGGATCATTGCTTTGATTAAGTGCATCTAGGCCCAATATCATGCTTAGTGTGTGTATGTGTGCTAGATTTCAAGCCGCTCCAAAGGTGTGTCATTTGACCGCCGTTAAGAGAATTCTAAGATATTTGGTTCACACACCAAGCCTAGGACTTTGGTACCCCAAAGGCTCTAAGTTTAACCTCATTGGATATTCCGATGCGGACTATGTGGGGTGCAGAGTTGATAGGAAGAGTACATTGGGAACTTGCCAATTTCTTGGTAGATCTCTAGTATCTTGGTTCTCAAAGAAACAAAACTCCATTGCACTTTCCACAGCCGAAGCGAAGTATGTCGCCACCAGAAGTTGTTGTGCACAACTTCTTTGGATGCGAAAAACTCTTAGGGACTATGGCATAAACTTGCGCCATATCCCTCTCCTATGTGACAATGAGAGTGCCATAAAAATATCCCACAATCCAGTTGAACACTCAAGGACCAAGCACATTGATATTCGCCACCATTTCTTGAGAGATCACTCCATTAGAGGAGACATTGAAATTTCCCATGTGAGAACCGAAAAACATTTGGCCGATATCTCTACCAAGACCCTAGATGAGAAAAGATTTTATGAACTTAAGAGTGAGCTAAATATCCTAGATTCTCGAAATGTGGCTTAAGTCTTGCACATCTGATTGTTATATTCAAAATTCACACATGCTTGCGAAAAACTCATCCTCCTCGATTTTTCTAAAAATTATTTTGAAATTATTGAATCCTTGTGAATCATGGTCATAGTTTGATTGTTGATTGCTTACCGACCATGTTTACAAAGATCTTTTGTGAAATCTAGTCCAAAAGGATCAAATTTCCACTAAAAACTCAATATATCGGAGTTTTCAGCCTTAGGACCGGACTACTCCGCCCCTAGACTGGACTAGTCTGATGGATAAGAACAGTCCGACCCTGGTCCGATAGTCGGACAAGTCCGGGTCCCTGACCAGACTAGTCTGACCCTTGGGGACTTAACCTCCCCAGTGAGCCCCCGACCTCTCCACTTCCATTCAAACACTCTCTCTCTCTCCAAAAACCGCTCGAAAACCGCCCCACAAATGGCAATGTTCGATTTCCACCAACAAAACTCGACTCCAATCCGTGGATTGAAGCCCTAAGGTGCTTAGGAACCTTTCCCCAAGCATAGAAGGCCGAGTCTTCATCCACATTTCATCGATTCGAAGATTTGAAGAGGTATTCTTGACCTAACCCCAAAATCCTTGAAATTCAATTCTTTTGGGTCTATTGAGAGAAACTTCTTCACAGATGTTGTTGTGCACATCATTGTGATCATGTATCTCCATTTTTGTGGTAGGATTCGTAATTTTCACAAAATTTCTCTAGATTAGGGTTCTTGCTGTGTGAAACGGACTAGTCCGGCTTCGGGGCGGCCAAGTCCGGTTGGGTACGGACTAGTCCGGCCCCTGGGCGGACAAGTCCGGATTACACCGCAAAAACCCTAACCTTGATCGATTCTATGAATTCTACCACTTTATCTTGACTCCTTGGACTCATACACATTCCCTTGCTTATTTTATCAGCAACCATGTCGCATAACGAGTATGTTCTACCTTCCGACTCTGAGGCCGAAGTAGAGAAGCAAGCTCTTTATTGCCAGAGGCAACAAGAGGATCAAGAAATTGCTGCTGCATACTTTGCATCCAAGAGAGCCAAGCAGACGCAACAAGAAGCACACAACTCTACAGTAGCCGAGGCAGCCCCAAGGAAAAAGAGACTTATGACATTGGGGGATCAGGCTAGAGCCCAAGAGGCAGGTCCTCCAAGGATAAGGGAAAGGCCCCGATCGATGCTGCACCCAAGAAAAGGGTGATGGTGGCCAAGAAGGCTGCTAGTAAGGTTAAGAAGGGTGCCTCTCAACCCATAGGCCCCTTGAGGATGTCTTCTCTTGCACGGAACCCAAACCTTGCAGCTGCCTTCGACACTAACATTTCAAGGGAAAAGGGGATGAGAAGGCACACAAGCTAAGGAAGATCAATGTCTATCAGCGAGACAGGAGCACAGTGGATCCCCGTTTCTGGTGTGACTCCCACTGTGACTATTACAGAACGGTCTACATGACCAAGAAGACTCCAGTCACCGACGCTCAGTGGATTGACTGGGACTATATGGCTCAAAAGGATCACATGGCCTTCAATGCCGTGATTGAGTCTATCGAGCGGCACGATTTGAAGAAGTTCATGGCTTTCCAGTATGACTGGAATGTGGAAGTCATCACTCAGTTCTATTCCACTATCTACTTCCACACTGATGGGGATAGGAGGATTACCTGGATGACCCATGGAGAGCAATACTCCACCACCTACTGGGAGTTTGCTCAGCTGCTTGACCTAGAGGATCAACTGGACAATGAAGTCATTATCTCCAACTTGAGGCCAGTTGATCGCGATACCCCAGAGTACATGTATCATAGCCATGTACCCTTTGAGGCGGGGCACATAAGGAACATCAAGCACTTCTACAGTGTCCTCAATAGGGTGCTCAGGAAGACCATTGCACCCAAGGATGGAGACGCGCGGATAATTCAAGGGAATTTGAGGCACTTAATGGTCCTCATTGATGGAGATGTCCGCTTCAATGTGGTTGACTACATCTTCGACGACATCTTCAACATCTCCCATACTCCCAACCGATCATGTGGATACGCTCCGTACATCATGTACATGATCGAGAAGATCTCCAGACTCACCTTCAAGAAAGATATAATTCATCGGAGGCTTCAACCTCAACTCCCTCCTCCAGAGCCAGCTGGTCCTAGGAGGAATAATGCGGATCCTCCCACTTATTCCTCTCGCTTTGTGCCATCTCCTCCGCCACCTCCGCCTTCATCACAATGCGGGAGTGTCTTTCTCAAGTGCTTCAAGGTCATTTTCTCTTCTTGCCGGAAGGCATAAGTTTGACAACATCGCATGGAGCATCGCCAAGAGAAGTATCTTAAGGCGGTGTGCGACAAGTTTGACATTCCCATGTCTCCCGCAGAGGAGAGTGATGGAGAGATCACTCCATTTCCGGAGTTCACCGCTGAGGAGCTCGCTCAATTTGGTGAAGATGGTACTTCCACCACGGCCCCGACCAATGATGATGTTGCAAATGTTGATCCGGAGGCCACGGAGAGCGATAGCGGGCGCCAAGGCGGAGATGACGATGACGACTCCAATGATGAGTAGACCTAAGGGCCCTTTCTCCCCTTATTTTCCTTTTTGGTGTCTTGATGCCAAAGGGGGAGACATTGGTGGATGGGACTTAGATAGGGGGGAGTTTGAGTGGTAGAGATTGTGAGTTTCTACTTAGTTATGAGTGGGAGAGCATTATTGATCCAAGATTGGACTTATGTTTATATGTTTAAAGCTTAAATTGTTGTAAGACTTAATTTATATCAATTGTGACGTTATGCTTGAGTTACATGCTTGTCTTGCATATTTGTTGCTTTATCACAACCCATGAGCACATCACTTAGGCACCCCACCATAACATGTATATGTATGAGAACTCTCTCAAATCTCTCTTACTCATGATGCATACATTGAGGGGGAGTCATTCATACAAATACATGTTATGAAAAACAAATTATTATCCTTTTTGTCGAAGTCTTAATGTGTTGTCATCAATCACCAAAAAGGGGAAGATTGAAAGTGCATCTAGGCATCCCCGTGGGTTTTGGATGATTCATGACAACAATTAAGAAGTCTAATGAGCTAATTTGATCTTAAGCATAGGTACAATGATTGAAATAAGATGAAACCCTCCAAAAAGGAAAATGATGCAACGGGCATCAAAAGCTCAAGAGTAGAAACTAGGGCATCTATGAAGTTGAGCTTACATGAGCCGTGTCATGTAAAAGGAAGGATGTATCATGTGCATTGATATCATTCTAGAGGGATCAAAGTGGTGGTTTAGAGAAAAACCTAAGTGAGAAGCCAAAATGAGGAAAAACCCTAGGAGGCCGGACTAGTCTGGGCCTCAAGGCCGGACTAGTCCAGGCCAGGCAGACAAGTCTGCTTTGAGACAGACCAAACGTCTCTGGAGTGATTCCTAGTGAAAAGGAGCTAAGTCCAAGAAGACAGGACTTGTCCGTTTTTGGACGGACTAAAGCTCTCTGGAAAGGTTCAGACTTGTTCGTATGTTTACGGACTAGTCCGTTTGAGACTTAGTGAGATAGACCAAGAGAAACCCTAGAGGGCCGTACTAGTCCGCCCCTGTGGCCGAACTAGTCCGAGCAAACCCAGAAGAGTTTTTTTTTGGGACGGATCAAACGGTTCTGTTCCACTTCGGACTAGTCTGTTTTGGACCGGACTAGTCCGTTGTTTAGTGACCGTTTGAATTTGGAAATTTGACGCGTGTAGCGTGACGATCTTCGCGCAGTGTGGCAGTTGTCGGGACCTGACCAGAGGTCAGTGGTCCCATAGGGCCAGACTAGTCCGGGGCAGATGGCCGGACTAGTCCGCCCTTCTGCTGAGGTCAGCAGAAGGGGCTCGGGAACCCTATAAAAAGGGTACCCCCAGCCTCATTTGAACATGTCTTGAACCCTATCGCCGCCACAAGCATCCTAGAGCCTTCCAAAGCCTTCTACTCTCCCTACTAACCCTCTAAGAGCAAATCTTGAATAGATTAGGGTTTGGGGAGGAGAGTAAATGAAGATCATCGCGCTTTGGCCCTCGGTTTGATCTCTTGCACATTGTGATTGTGTTTTGTGGCTTGTGTGAGTTGAGCTTCATGTGCTCCTCATTGTGTTGATTTGTGGGAGCTTCAACTTATGAGCAGCCCCATCAAACTTGGTGATTACCCATTGATATAGTGGAAACCAAGCCGACCATTGTGGTGGTTTGGTGAGAGAAGGGTCAAGTGAGACCTGATCCTTGTGTGGACTTTTCAACGTGAATGTAGGCTTCTTCGTGGAGCTGAACCACGGGATAAATCTTGTCTCACTTGTCTTTTACTTCTTGCAATCACTAGCATTGCTATTAGGGTTCATATTATTCACATTGCCTTTCACTTTTGATATTTGTTAAAAACTTGTGATCTAAGTGCTTTAACATCACAATCTGAATTGTACTAAGTGCACCACATATTGCTTATCTCTTTGGTGAACTTAAATTCCACAAATAACTTGTAGAAACATAATTCAGCGGGGAGGCTGGGTCTGGAGCTTCTTCTTGTATGCGGGGGTACCCGGTCCTGAGGGTACCGACAGTGGCCCCCGGGCCCACCTCAGGGGAGGCGACGATCCCATAGGTGGGGCCTTCATCTTGTCTTGTAAAAGTGACGATAGCGGACCCCCTGGAGGGGCGCTGCAGCTCGCAGAAGTGATGCATGCAGGCCCCTTGGGGGTGTTGGAGCTTGGAGAAGTGACGCCAATGGCCCCCTTGGGAGCGTTGGAGCTCGGAGAAGTGACACCAACGACCCCCTTGGGGAGCGCCGGACCTCGCAGAAGTAACGTTGGCGGCCCCTGTGGGAGGTGCCGGAGCTCGAAGAAGTGATGTCGACGGCCCCTTTGGGGGAGCCGGAGCTCGCATAAGTAATGCCGGCGGTTTCTGTGGGAGGCGCCGGAGCTCGAAGAAGTGACGCCGGCGGCCCCCTTGGGAGGTGCCGGAGCTCGCAGAAGTGACACCGGCGGTACCAGTGGGAGGCGCCGGAGCTCGAAGAAGTGACGCCGACGACCCCCTTGGGGGGCGCCGGAGCTCGCATAAGTAACGCTGGCGGTCCCCGTGGGAGGCGTCGGAGCTCGAATAAGTGACGCAGGCGGCCCCCTTAGAGGGCGCTAGAGGTCGGAGAAGTGTCACCGGCAGTCCCCGTGGGAAGTGTTGGGGCTCAAAGAAGTGAGGCCGGCGGCCCCCTGTGGGAGGCATCGGAGCTCCAAGAAGTGACGCCGGCGGCCCCCTGGGGAGGTGTCGGAGCTCACAGAAGTGACGCCGGCGGCCCCCTTGGGGGCACTAGAGCTCGGATAAGTGTCGACGGCGCCTACCACGGACGTGTAGAACGTCGTCGGCGGGCTCAATGTATGTCCTGTACACAAGGTAAACAACAAGTAATTTCACTCGTCGGTCACCACTTCCCTGCTCTTTAGTTTCGTTATGGCTTACGATCCTTAACTAAGATGCGGGGCATGGGTAATTCGGTGCGACAACATTCAGGGTATGGTCACTGCCTTGCTCAGGGCATGAGCCGTCCGACCTCCTTTACTCAATTGTTAGCACTGGGAGGCAAGGTGCACATGCTTGGGGTATGGAACCATGCCAAGCAGGTTGCACACCCTGGACCTCCAGCTTGGCGTTAGCCTTTTAGGAGTTAGAACCATTCGACACCATGGACTCCGACCAAGAAAACGATCATCGGACCCCAAACACATTGCAGATACCTCATGCAGATTTGCCTTTAGTAGGATAGACAACTCCAACTAGGACGAGACAGGCGAAATGTAACCGGGCATATGGCAGATGATATGCGAAAGTAAGCAAAAAATTAAAGCATAATGTAAATAATTTTGCTCGTCAGTTACTCCCTTCCTGCTTTTAGTCTCGTTATGTCTTACGGTCCCGAGCTGGGCTTACGATGCGTGGGTAATTTAGTGCGACGGTATCCAGGTTATGGTTATCACCCTGCTCAGGAGTGTGTGCCGTCCGGCCCCCTGTACTCAGTCGCTAGCGCTGAAGAGGCAAAGTGTACACGCTTAGGGTGCATGACCAGGCTAAGCAGGTTGTACACTCTGAACTTCCCAAGGGCGTTAGCTTTTCAGGGGAGTGACCATTCGGCGCCCCAGGCTCCCGAGCTGGAAATCAACCAAAGAACCCAAATACATCACTGGAACCTCAAGCAGACCCGCCAGTAGTAGGATTGCATAACTCTACTAGGCGCGAGACAGGGAGAGAGTGCCCGAGCATATGACAGAGAATATGCAAGAACGAGCATGATTTGATGATCATAAAATTAATGCGTAATTAAATGAACATAAATGGAGCATAGGACAAGACAGTGGTTCTTCTAACCTTGTAATCATAGGAGGGGGCAGGCTTTACAAAAAGGCAACAACCCGCTCTGAATGACAAGGGAGGAAAAATGTACAAGTTTAGGGTATGGAACCATGCTAAGCAGGCTAAACACCCTAGACCGGACCCATCGGAGCTTAGTTGCTTCGAGCGCTGCTCCTAGACGTTATGACACCCTTTTAAGAGAAAAAACACTATCCTACCACTACGCCCAGGGTGAAGCTTTACCAAAGTGGCGCTGGGGAGGCAAAGTGTACACGCTTAGGATGCAGGATCCGACTAAGCAGGCTACATACTCTGGACCTCTCACCGTGCCAAAAGTAAAACTTATAGTGGATCTTTGGGTCGAACTTACTGTAACACCTTGGTGACGTCGATGTCGTCATGGTGGCAGGAAACCACTTGATATCCTGCCCATGAGACCCCTTAGAGGCCCCCTGGTAGGTGTGGCCAAGTGGTTGGGCACGCCTACCACTTAGTCGCAGGATGTCGTCGGCGGGCCCTCGGCAGAGCGCGGGAGCATGGATAGTTGACACTGGCGGCGATGGCAACGAGGTAGCCACCAAACCGAGGCGGCGCCCACCCTCAACGTGCAGAACGTCGACGGCGGCCCCCTGGGAGGTCCTGAGTTGGATGCTCTGGCATCGCCCATCATCAATGAGAAGAACATCGACAGCGGGCCCCCTGGGTGGTGTCAGTGCTGGCTGCTCCGACGTCGCCCATTGTCGCTGTATAAACATCGACGGCGGGCCCCTTGGGTGGTGCCAGAGCTGGCTGCTCCGGCGTCGCCCATCATCGCTGTAGAAAACGTCGATCGTCAGCCCCTTGGGTGGTGCCGGAGCTGGCTGCTCCGGCGTCGCCCATCGTCGCTGTAGAAGCGTCGATGACAGGCCCCTTGGGTGGTGCCGGAGCTGGTTGCTCTGGCGTTGCCCATCGTCGCTGTAGAAACGTCGATGGCAGGCCCCTTGGGTGGTGCCGAAGCTGGCTGCTCCGGCGTCGCCCACGTAGCTGTAGAAACATCGACGGCAGACCCTTTGGGTGATGCCGGAGCTGGCTGCTCTGGCGTCGCCCATCATCGCTGTAGAAACGTCGACGGCAGGCCCCTTGGGTGGTGCCGGAGCTGGCTGCTCCGGCGTCGCCCATCGTCGCTGCAGAAACATCGACGGCAGGCCCCTTGAGTGGTGCCAGAGTTGGCTGCTCCGGCATCGCCCATCATCGCTGAAGAAATGTCGATGGCAGCCTCCTCCTCCCCCCTAGGTGGTGAAAACACTACTACTTTTTTGAGGGAAAAAGCCCCTTCCTGGCGCGTCAAATGTCAAAGTGTTAGAGCGACACTTCTCCCAGATCTGCTAAGGAGCAGCCCACAGAGGTTCTTTGTTCGGTGGGGCTTAGGCCTCAATCAAGTGTTCTAGAGGATGGAGTTAGAGACAGTGGTTTTTACGTGGTTCGGGCCACAAGGAGCGTAACACCCTACTCCACGGTAGATTGTATTGCTGGTGAGTGTGTATGCGTGTGTGTATCGGGGATTCTAAGTCTCAACGGACTAGAGAAGATGTCTAAGTCAGTGGCTACTCAATCCTTTTATAGTCCAAGGCCGAACAACTTACAAGTGGGGCCTGAGGCCCGACAGGTGGGCTCGGGGTGATATTATCCTGTACAAGATCTAAGGCTTCTTGCGTACGTTGCCTCTGACCGCGCCTTGAAGACTTGCTATCTTGCCGCGTCGGTCGCCAGTGGCTAGGCGTAGTTGTTAATGGTTGCAGGGAACGTCCCATCTGTCTTGTCCTTGTAAGCTACCCACTTGGAGGTGTGGGGTAGGCCTTCGACACCTTCACTGTGATACGATTGGACATAGTGGTACCTGAAAGAGGCGTGCACCGCACATGTACACTTGGGGAAGGCGCGTGCCTTCAATGCGCGACTGGACAGGATGCACCACCCTTTACTCCCACAACCTATCGCCCAGGGCAAGTTGCAGGACACGTGGTAGCTTCGGCTCCCTCCACGGTGGAAGCAAGGGCGCGGAGCCGTAGGATGCGTGGAAGCTCTAAAGCCCTCATTGGTGGGAGCAAGGGTCCAAAGCCGGAGGATGCGTGGCAGCTCCGGAGTCCCGCTGTAGGTATTTCTTAACACCATAGAGTTATCCGCAAGCGCACGGAAATACCGTTGTAGCACTTCCCCTTAAGGAGTATTCCCAAGGGTATCGAATCCAAAGAACGTGTGTGCTAATCTTTCAAACTAGCTCACCCAAGAACACAAAGTTGTTTGGTAGGCAAGGAACAAAGAGGAATTCAATGTATTGATCCTAATTCAAGGTAGTTTGCAGCAGATGCTTGCTTCGGGCACGGGCTTACTCCTAGCAATACTAGGACGACTCCTGCCAAGAGCCTATGGCATAGCCGAACGTGGAGGATTATGAAGGACAGATAGGGTTGTCACCACCTACTGCCTACCTCTTCAATCTGTGAGTCTATGAGATATCCACTGATGATTTATAACCTAAGCACCACACTTACGTTCTAAATCACTACTCTAGTTGTTTCGAACACAAAGATACAACTAGAGCCTCTAATGAATTAAAGAAGTGAACCCACAAGTAACTACTTGTGCAAACTACTAAGAATAAAAGATCAAACTTGTATTGAATTCACAATGGCTTACTTGATTGAGTAAAACCTTTGTAGGGGTACAAGTGTAGAAGGGGGACTTGACAAGCCCAAGCCTCCTTCTCCTAGACTCTTCACCACACTCTCCTTCTACTTTGGTAGCCTCTAGGACTACTCTAAACCTTTGGAGTGTAGCACTATTCTCAACTTTTGGTGTGTGTGTGTGAAGTGAGGTGAGGGGGTCTATTTATAGGTGGAGAAGGGTCGATTCCCGCCACAATTAACGCGTGAATCAGTCATCATTGACTCTAGGGAGCCGGGAGGAGCCAACACGTGTCATTTGACCGAGTTTGGCGCCAGGAAGGGGTCGGCCGAACCCCTGGTTCGGCCGACCTGGTCAAGCCTCCCCTCGGGGAGTGCTTCCTCCAGGTGGCTTCCAAGTGGCCCCCCTTGAGGTATATGGGTGCAACACCTTTGGATTTCCTTGTATTCTTCTGTTTGTGGGCCATTTGATCCATGTGTTGCCACGTGTCATCGCCTGATTCGTTGAAATCCATTTTCTTGGATTCATCCCTGCATGTTTTGGTATTTTGGGTAATAATTCACCTGCATACAAATAGACACCAACACTTGTGGAATTGGGTTAGTGTATAGCCCTACCACTATGTTTTGTGTTTCTTCTATGCACATTATGAGGTGAATTGACGGTCAAAATATGGTACTTAAGGACCGTCAACAAACTCCCCCACACTTAGTCCTTTGCTCGCCCTCGAGTGAAGGCAAGAAGAACTAGAGTGTTGTCATGAATTTGCTATAAGGTAGAAAATAAGGATACTAGATATTTCAACTTATACCTGAATTCATGGATCCCCTTTGTGTATGTGGCTACCACATCAATCTTGGGTGTTTGAAAAGTGGAAAGGTTAGAATGAAGTTCCCTTGGATCATTCTCTGCTAAAATGATTTGGCAATTGCTATATTTGAAAGTCATAGGAACATTTGCCCTTTCCTTCTCGATCGTAATCTCTCAAATCTCTCAAAGTGTTTGAGTCCTCACCATGGCATGTTTTGCCAATTCTTGTCCCTATACTAAAAGTGGCTATATCTGTAGCTTGGTAGGGATGAATGTGGCACACATTTGCAATTCATATGTTACTAAGTCAAAAACTTGATCCTATGAGAGACTTATGCAATGAACAAAGTGAAGGGAAAATTCTTGTGCACATGAATGAAATGGAGGGGGTGAGGTGATAACTCCTATGAATTTGCTCTCTTTTAAGGATGAAACATGGCTACTTTTTTTTGAGCACTCTTACTCTTTTTCAAGAGTGGATGCTTTTTCTTTTTCTTGTAGCCATGTCTTCTACTCCTTTTTATTTTTAGAGAGGCTTTCATTTGTATTGTATGGAGTTTCTTTTTCGCGGATGGGTGATTGATGGATGCAAACTCTCAATGTGAGAAATTTTGCATGAATGGAGTGCACAAGAGTTTTCAATTCAAAAAGTTCATGCATGTCACTCAATTGGGTCACGGATTTGACAAAGTTCAATGAAAAGCAAAGTGGCATATGCTTGTGGTTTTCAATGAATGTATCATATGAACTTGGTGGGTATATAAATTTCCAATGGGAGATTTAGGCAAAGTTCAAGACTTCAAATAGTTACAAATGTCAAAATCAATTTCAAGCAAAAGGATGATTTCTAAAGAACTCATTTACCATATCACACTAGTCAAATACCTAGATGATGTGTTTTTCCTATTGAATTATGGGAATCATAAACAAGGTAATGAATTGAAATATAAAGTATTCATTTTTTTTAGCTTAAGCAAATTCTTGACTACCAAATTTTATTTCAATTTATTGAGTTGATTCATTTTTATATGCAATGAAAAATATGAAATCAACTCAAACAGCAGGGTAGAGCATAAAAGTGGGGATAGGAAATCCAAACCGATTTTCTGGAGCGAAACAGAGTCGTATGGTGCAGAAGACAGGTCGGCCGACCAGGGGGTTCAGCTGACCTCCTGGTGGATTTTCTATGCTCTGTTTCGTCGGGTCATTTTGCCCATTCGGTCGCGACGTGTTTTGATATGCAACGCTAATTTTTTACGTCGGGATTTCGTGACTTGGGGACATGTTTCCCCCACACTTGTTTCCTGAATTCTTTATTCAACAAAATAAACTAAAGGGGGAACTTTATCGGTGTTAGATGAACCAGTAAGTTCACTTTATTGAAATCAAAATATGGGGATGCTTACATTATTTAACCTAGCTTTAGAAAACAAATGTTTTTTTTTAAAAATAAAATCTTAAGTAGTAAGCATCCTATGCTGTCGGGCGGGGGAAGTTTTGTCGTTGGCCGGCGTAATGTCCCCGCTCAGGTTGACGGTTGAGCTGGAGGAGGCATGAGGCACAATCTTCTTGTCGACCACAACGAGGACGGGAGGAAGATGATGATTCAATGAGGTGTATAACTTTCCTCTCTGTTCCTCGTCCTTTAAATAGGCAGGGAATGACGCATTTCACCGAGGATTTTGTGCAGGATATCGAGGAGGATCAACACGAGAAAACATAACACGAACGGCGCGAAGGGAGAGTCGGCCGACCCTAGGGTTCGGCAAACCCCCTTCTGGCTCCGTTCGGGCCACATTTTCTCGGGTCAATTAAATGGGCCTCATAGATGAAGAATTGGATGGGCCCATTAGTTGGACGTGGAGAATTTAAACAGAATTGAAAGAAATGGCATGGAAATCGATTAGATTTACCATGTCAAATTCTTTTTCTGTATCCTTTTGGGAATCGAGAAATAATTTGAGTCGGTGCCCATTCACTTTGAATAGTTGATCGTCATCACCTTGGAGTGTGATTGCTCCATGGGATGAAGTCTCTACTACAGTGAAGGATCCTTCCCATTTACTTCTAAGCTTCCCATGTCCAAAGAGTTTAACCCTAGAGTTAAAGAGTAAAATTTTATCTCTAGGTTTGAACTCTTTCGGCGTAATCCTCTTATTGTGCCATCTTTTGGTTCTCTCTTTATAAATTCTGGCACTGTGGTACGCCTTATCTCTCCACTCCTCCAACTCAGAGATTTGCTTCAATCGGTGATTTCCAGCTTCGTTAAGATTCATGTTCCACCGCTTGATGGCCTAATACGCTCTATGTTCCAATTCTATGGGAAGATGACAAGTCTTCCCATGGACAAGTTGGAAAGGAGACATGCCGATAGGTGTCTTGTAGGCAGTACGATATACCCACAATGCGTCGGGTAGCTTTTTCTTCCACCCCGTTCCCATTCCCAAGACAGTCTTTTGCAGAATATTCTTAATTTGCTTATTAGATGTTTCTGCTTGACCACTTGTCTGTGGGTGGTACGGGGTAGCAATGTTATGCTGGACTCCAAGTTCCCTGAAAAAGTTCCGGAAGGTCTTATCTATGAAATGAGACCCTCCATCACTTATGACCATACGGGGAGTTCCAAAGCGTGGGAAAATGATCTCATGGAACATTTTCCTCGCTTGCTTGGAATCAGCATTTTTGCATGGCAATGCTTCTACCCATTTTGACACATAATCGACTACAACCAGAATATACTCGCAATCATAAGACCTAGGAAAAGGTCCCATGAAATCAATACCCCATACATCAAATAATTCCACTTGGAGATTGTATGTTAGGGGCATCGCGTCGCGAGCAGAGATTCCTCCATGCTTCTGGCATTTCCAACATCTGCGAATGAATTCCTTGGTATCTTCATACATTGAAGGCCAATAGAATCCACTCTGCCAGATCTTTGCCTAAGTATGGTAAACACCGTAATGACCACCAGAGGGGCCAACATGGCATTTCTCTATAATTTTGGTGCCTTCGATTGATGGGACGCACCTTCTAAGAACGCCATCAGCACATACTCGATAGAGGTAAGGGTCATCCCAAAGGTGTCTACGACTCTCATAACTGAGTTTCTTTTTGTTCTCCCCTGGTGGTACGTATCCCGTGACCATAAAGTTCACGATATCCGCATACCAAGGGTGAGTGTCTATCACCTTGAGGAGCATATCATCTCGTAGGAAGTCATTTATAGGTATGTCCATGGTTTGTGAGACTTCCATACGTGAAAGATGATCTGCTAATGAATTCTCTACTCCTTTCTTATCTCTTATTTCCAGATCAAATTCTTGGAGTAGAAGAATCCATCGAATTAGCCTGGGTTCAACATCCTTTTTGGTAAGCAGATATTTCAAAGCAGCATGGTCTGTGTAGACTATGACCTTTGCTCCAACCAAATAGGACCTAAACTTGTCGATAGCAAAAACTACTACTAGGAGCTCTTTCTCAGTTGTGGCATAATTGAGTTGGGATCCTGTCAGAGTTTTGCTAGCGTAGGCTATTGCGTGATGCTTTTTATCTTTGGTTTGGCCTAAGACCGCACCAATAGCAAAGTCATTGGCATCACACATGATTTCGAATGGCAGCGTCCAATCAGGAGGTTGGATAATTGGAGATGAGATGAGTGCCTTTTTGAGTATATCAAATGATTTAAGGCATTCATCATCGAAAGCAAAGGGAGCTTCTTTAGCTAATAGGTTGGTGAGGGGTCTAGCAATTTTGGAGAAATCCTTGATAAATCATCGGTAGAACCCCGCATGACCTAAAAAGCTGCGGATTCCCTTAACATTGATAGGAGGTGGAATTTTTCAATAACTTCAATTTTAGCTTTGTCCACCTCTATCCCTCTCTCGGACACCAAGTGTCCAAGAACGATGCCTTCCCGGACCATGAAATGACACTTTTCCCAATTAAGCACAAGGTCTTTCTCCTGGCATCTTTGTAAGACCCTGTCTAAGTTTTCTAGACAAAGATCAAAAGTTTTTCCATAGACGGAGAAATCGTCCATGAAAACTTCCATGATATCCTCGATCATGTCTGAAAATATAGACATCATGCATCTCTGGAAAGAGGCAGGAGCGTTACACAGTCCAAAGGACATACGCCGGTAGGCATAGGTCCCGTAAGGACATGTGAACGTGGTCTTACTTTGATCATCGGGATGGATATGAATTTGATGATATCCCGGATACCCATCAAGGAAACAAAAGTGGGAGTGTTTTGCCAATCTCTCTAACATCTCATCGATGAAGGGCAATGAAAAATAGTCTTTCCTTGTTGCCTTGTTAAGTTTTCGGTAGTCAATGCACATCCTCCATCCCGTGACGGTCCGTTGAGGAATTAATTTATTCCTCTCATTTTGAACGACTGTCATACCTCCCTTCTTAGGCACTACTTGAACTGGACTTACCCATTCACTATGAGGAACAGGGTAAATAATCCCGGAATGCAGAAGTTTCAAGACTTCTTTCTTGACAACTTCCCGCATCGCATTATTCAATCGCCTTTGAGGTTCCCTTGAGGGGACACTCTCAGGGTCAATAGGAATACGATGGGTGCATAACGCTGGACTAATTCCCTTGAGATCCTGAAGTGAATATCCAAAAACAACTCTATGCCTTTCTAACATGGCTATGAGTTTGAGCGTTTCATCATCTGAAAGCTTGTCACTTATGATGACAGAGACTTCCAAATTGCCATTTAGAAAGGCATAACGTAGGCCAGAAGGTAGAATCTTGAGTTCAATAGGAGGTTTTGGGGAGGCTCTTCTTTTGGCAATTCAATTTCCTCCTGAAATTCATCCCCCTCTTGGACGAAGTCTTCTTCTCCTTCAATTTCAGGGGGTTCTAAAAATTGAAGATTCCTAACCTCCTCCATTGGCTCATCTTGGATGGGAGATTCTGCAGATGTGTTTTTTGAACGCAGAATAGGCAAGGGGAAATTTCTCCCTCCAAGATTGATATTGAGGCTTCCTTCTAAAGGAACTTCCATGAGAAATTTCTCTATGGGAATCCCTATCATGATGTCGAAATCTTGGATTTCGAACACATGAAAATCTAGGAGAGCCTCAACATCTTTGTGTCTAATAGACACTTGTTGCAGAACCCCACATCCTTCAAATATGGTTCCAAATGAATCTCGGAAGGATTTGCATGTTGGTGCTAATGGAACATCGCCAAGAATGGCGAGAGCAAAAGAATCGGAAATGAGATTTGCTCCAACAGTAGGGTTGTATAGGATTCTCATTGGTGTCCCTCTAATAGAACATAAAATGGTAGCCAAAGGTGAGGTCATCCGAAGAATTTCGGATGAATTCTCAACTTTAGCTGTCCACTCTCTGCTTAGGATAGAGGTCAAATCCTTGACCGTCTGACGGACGAACACCCCATCAGGTGGTTCAGGTAGAGTTGGTGGCAATGAAGGTTTCCTATAGCAACAATACTTCGAGGTATTTCCATAATCTTCAAAAAGTTCTTCCTCGAAGTAAAATGGAAACTGCGAGGGTTGAATTTCTTCTACCTTCGTAGTCTCAGGTTCGGGAGAGGATTCCTCTGGCAAGGCTTGGGGTAAACAAGAAATGGGTTCATCCTTGTCCAAGAGTGTATCCTCCGTTCTTGACACAACTTTCTCTCGGGGAGGCTCATTAAGACCCATAATGAAAGAAGAATTTTCTAGAATTCTGTCCAGAAGATCCTTGCCTTCTTCTGGAGTCTTATGGAAGAAAGATCCTCCAACCGTAATGTCAAGATATAGGGCAGACTCTTTGTTCAATCCCATGAAGAAATGTTGCAAAAGCATTGGATCAAGGATTGACAAATCTGGGCCAGAATTTTCCAAAAGAGAAAATTTGTCCCAAGCTGCACCTATGGATTCCTTCTCCATCTGCTGGAAGCATAGTACTTCCTTTCGTAAGGAAACAATTCTGGCAATTGGAAAGAAAGCAAGACAAAACTTGTCTCGTAATTCACTACAATCACTGTTTGTCTTCCTAACATAGTGGTTGTACCATTGTTTGGCTTTTTCCTTGAGGGAAAAAGGAAACAACTTCCATTTGAGAGTTTCCTGTGTCATATCTTTGATTAGAAGACATGAACACAGTTATTTAACCTCTCGTAGATGGTGGTAAGAGTTTTCACAATCCGTTCCTGAGAAGGATTGTTCCCGAACCATGGCTATAAAGCCAGGGCGAAGTTCATAGCTGGTTGAACAAATAGGTTCCGCCGAAGGCAGTGACTCACAGAACTTGCCCTTCGGCGCAGAATAAGAAAGAATAGTGGGTTGCTCCATTTATATGGTGTTGGTAAGGTAAGAATAAGAAACGTAAGATGATAGATAAGGGGGATATGATACGAGGGTGATCTTAGTTCGTAGATTAACAACAACCGTTCCCTGGCAACGGCGCCAGAAATGCTTGTTGGTATTTCTTAACACCACAGAGTTATCCGCAAGCGCACAGAGATACCGTTGGAGCACTTCCCCTTAAGGAGTATTCCCAAGGGTATCGAATCCAAAGAACGTGTGTGCTAATCTTTCGAACTAGCTCACCCAAGGACACAAAGTTGTTTAGTAGGCAAGGAATAGAGAGGAATTCAAAGTATTGATCCTAATTCAAGGTAGTTTACAGCAGATGCTTGCTTCGGGCACGGGCTTACTCCTAGCAATACTAGGACGACTCCCGCCAAGAGCCTATGGTATAGCTGAACGTGGAGGATTAGGAAAGACAGATAGGGCTGTCACCACCTACTGCCTACCTCTTCAATCCGTGGGTCTACAAGATATCCACTGATGATTTATAACCTAAGCACCACGCTTACGTTCTAAATCACTACTCTAGTTGTTTCGAACACAAAGCTACAACTAGAGCCTCTAATGAATGAAAGCAGTGAACCCACAAGTAACTACTTGTGCAAACTACTAAGAATAAAATATCAAACTTGTATTGAATTCACAATGGCTTACTTGATTGAGTAAAACCTTTGTAGGGGTACAAGTGTAGAAGGGGGACTTGACAAGCCCAAGCCTCCTTCACCTAGACTCTTCACGACACTCTCCTTCTACTTTGGTAGCCTCTAGGACTACTCTAAACCTTTAGAGTGTAGCACTATTCTCAACTTTTGGTGTGTGTGTGAAGTGAGGTGTGAGGGTCTATTTATAGGTGGAGAAGGGTCGGTTCCCGCCACAATTAACACGCCAATCAGTCATTATTGACTCCAGGGAGCCGGGAGGAGCCAACACGTGTCATTTGACCAAGGTTGGCGCCAGGAAGGGGTCGGCCGAACCCCTGGTTCAGCCGACCTGGTCAAGCCTCCCCTCGGGGAGTGCTTCCTCCAAGTGGCTTCCAAGTGGGCCCCCTTTATGTATATGGGTGCAACACCGTTGGATTTCCTTGTATTCTTCTGTTTGTGTGCCATTTGATCCATGTGTTGCCACGTGTCATCGCTTGATTCATTGAAATCCATTTCATGGATTCATCCCTGCATGTTTTGGTATTTTGGGTAATAATTCACCTGCATACAAATAGACACCAACACTTGTGGAATTGGGTTAGTGTATATCCATACCACTATGTTTTGTGTTTATTTTATGCACATTATGAGGTGAATTGACGGTCAAAATATGGTACTTAAGGACCGTCAACACCCGCCTCAGCGGGGAGGCCGGGTCCGGAGCTTCTTCTTGTATGCGGGGGTACCCGGTCCTGAGGGTACCGACAACATCACTTAGGCACCACAACATAATATGTATATGTATGATAACTCTTTCAATTTCTCTTTCTTAATGCATACATTGAGGGGGAGTTACTTATACACATATAAGTTATGAAAACAAATTATTATCCTTTTTGTTGAATCTTAATTTGTTGTCATCAATCACCAAAAAGGGGGGATTGAAAGTGCATCTAGGCATCCCTATTGGTTTTGGATGATTGATGATGAAAATTAAGAGACTAATGAGCTGAGCTGATCTTAAGCACAGGTGTGATGATTGAAATAAGACAAAATCCCTTAAAAAGGAAAAGGTTGAAATGGGCGCCGAAGACTCAAGCATAGAAATTAGGGTTTCTATTGTGTTAAGATTACACTAGTTGTATCAAGTTTGAGGGTAATTGTATCATGTGCATGGAGATCATCCAAGAGGGCTCAAAGTGGTAGTAGAGAGAAAAACCTAAGTGAGAATCCCATTTGAGAGAAAACCCCCAGTGATCGGACTTGTCCGGGCTTCAGGCCAAACTAGTTCGGGTTAGCCAGTTTAGTCCATTTTGGGTCGGACTAAACGTCTCTGGGTGAGTTCGGACTTATCCGTATGGGTACAGACTAGTCCATTCTTCCCTTGGTGAGCAGAATTGGAGCAATGTCCTCGAAGACCGAACTTGTCTGCCACAATGGCTGGACTAATCCGTACCCCCCAGAGTAGCCCATTCTGGGACATACCAAAACATTCTATTTGAGTTTGGACTTGTCCGTTGTGGTACGGACTAGTCCGTTTGAGACTTAGTGTGAGAACCTAAGCCAAGTCCTGGGAAGACGGACTTGTCCGCCCGTGGGGTCGGACTAGTCCGAGCCAACCCAGTTTAGTCCATTTTCAGTCGGACTAAAACATTATGTCCTACTTTGGACTAGTCCGTTTTGGACCGGACTAGTCCGGATTGCCATGACCGTTTGAAATTCAAAAGTTTGGTGGGGACGTCATCAGTTTTGTAGATCGGTGACGTAAAATTGTCAGTGGTCCAAGAGGCCGAACTAGTCCGTGGTACATGGCCGGACTAGTCTGGGTTTGGGTTGTTTGCAATGGCTAGCTGTAGAACCCCTATAAAAAGGGGACCCCCGACCCCTATTTGACAACACTGGAACCCTAGAGCCGCCACAATAGTCCTTGAGCTTTCCAAAGCCTTCTACTCGTCCTACTTGCCCTCTAAGACCAAATCTT
This sequence comes from Tuctoria greenei, assembly GCA_036927565.1. Taxonomy (NCBI): domain Eukaryota; kingdom Viridiplantae; phylum Streptophyta; class Magnoliopsida; order Poales; family Poaceae; genus Tuctoria; species Tuctoria greenei. The sequence goes on along the minus strand of JAYESD010000003.1, from coordinate 61,696,740 downwards.
GACGAGATTAGGGTTTGGGAAGGAGAGTGAAGGAAGATCATTAGGCTTTGGCTCTCGGTTTGATCTCTTGCACTTGGTGTTGTGTTTTGTGTCTTGTGTGAGTTGAGCTTCATGTGCTCCTTGCTGTATTGATTTGTGGGAGCCTCAACTTGTGAGCAGCCCCAAGAAACTTGGTGATTACCCTTTAATACAGTGGAAACCAAGCCGACCATTGTGGTGGCTTGGTGAGAAGAGGGTCAAGTGAAACCCGATCCTCGTGTGGCTCTCAATGTGGATGTAGGCTTATTTGTGGAGCTAAACCACAAGATAAATTGTGTCTCTCTTGTCGCTTTACTTTTCGTAATCACTAGAACTGCTATTAAGGTTCATATTGCTCTTCATCTTGATCATTGTTGAAATATTGTAACCTAATTGCTTACACTTATCAATCCAAACTATACTAGGTTGCTAGACATTGTATCTACCTTTTGTGAACCTAAATTCCACAAACAATTTCTAGAAATCAAGTTTTTAGGTTTTCACCCTGTGCTGAGCGGACTAGTCCGGGCGTGTCCAGACAAGTCTGCCCTCGGTAATTTAATCTCGTTTGATTAAGAAATTTCAGGTCATATTGCCTATTCACCCCCTCTAGGTGACTTTCAGTGAGCAATAGAAGCAAAGGTTTCATTATAGTCATGACCATGTTCCTGCTAGAATCCACAGGCGACTAGTCGAGCCTTATATCACTCAAGAGAACCATTAGAGCGGGTTTAACCTTGTAAACCCATTTACAGGTGATAGAACGAATACGTGAGAGACAGGGCACAAGTTCCCACGTGCCAATGCACTCGAGAGCAGCAATCTCTTCGGCCATCACATGTTGTCATTCCGAAGAAGAACATCATCATGATGTGTAGTCGGCTCGAAAAGAACAGTAGCAGCAAAACTAGAAGGGGTGTACTTATAAAGAGGCTGACGAGGACTATGGTCACGTCCAAGAGGCTGCCCGGGAGAAGAACCATCAGAAGGAGACGGTTCCTCGAGTGAAGAAGGCAAATCGGGAGAGGCAGAATGAGCTAGAGAAGATGAGTCATCAGAAGAAAATAACTCAACTGGAGGTGATGGCTCATCAGAAGAAGATGACACATCTAAATACGACACAACTCATCGAATATAAACCCGTGTCTTAGGACCTTCAAAGTATAATCGAGAACCAAAGAAGAAGGCTCCGAAGGAGAGACGGTGGAACGCGACACCAAGCGTGACAGGGGTACACTAGCAACAGGGGTATTTGGAAAAAAATAGGAATGAAATAGGATCAACTACAGATACAGAGAAGTATCCGAAGATGGACGAGGATAGAAAGGCATGTCTCATCAAAAACATCCCGTGAGGTCCTCATACATCAACCAACTGGATCCCAACAACGATACCCCTTATGCTCTGAACTGTACCCTAGAAAAACACACTCAACTGACTGAGCAGTCAGCTTAGTGCGCTCACAAGGTGCGATTAGCACGTAGCAACACAACAAAAAAGATGAAGGCTAGTGTAGTCAGGCGTCTTGCCCGTATGTCGCTCAAAAGGAATCCCACTCTAAAGAGGAAACAAGAGCTGAATGTTAATCAAATAAGTGGTAGTAGAAACAACCTCAGCCCAAAAATGAGGGGGTCTGAGGAAGCAATCAGAAGAGTACGAGTAGTCTTAAGGAGATGACGATGCTTGCGCTCAACAACGCCGTTCTGAAAATGAACATTAGGACAAGAAAATTGAGCAAGAGTACCTTGTTGAGAAAGAAACTAACGTAGAGCATCAGATAAGTACCACCGGCAGAGTCAGCATGAAATACACAAATAGGAGTGTCGAACTGAGTGTGAACCATATCCGAGAAGACTTATAAATAGACATGCCTCACTACGATATTTCATCAAGTAAATCCATGTGTAGCGAGAAAATCATCTATAAATATGATAAAGTATTGATGTCCTCCTTTGGAAACAAAAGAAGTAGGACCCCAAATATTTGAATGAACAAGATCAAAAGGACACTTAGACACTGATCCATTAGAAGAATAGCGAACTTGAATCTGCTTCCTGTGAGACCTATGTGTGCTGAATACATTGGCTATGGCGATAAAAGTTTTGAATATGACCAAAACACCTTTATCATCAAGGTTCGACTCTAGGTTCGAGCTCCAGCAAGGTTCGACTATAGGTCCGGCTTGTTTTGGGTAGCTCCGGCAAGGTCCGACTTGCTTTGGCTAGTTCTGACTTCTTTGTCTAGGTCCGACTAGCTTTGGTTAGATCTAGCTCTAGGTCCGACAAGCTTTGGTAAGCTCCAGCGCTAGGTATGACTAGCTTTGGTTAGCTCTGGCTCTAGGTCCTGCTAGCTTTGGTAAGTTCCGGTGCTAGATCCTGTTAGTTTTGGTAAGCTCCGGTTCAAGGTCCAGTTAGCTTTGGCAAGGTTCGGAGTTTGATTGCAGTGGTTCTGCTTTTATTTTGCAATGTTTCAAACTTGCTTTTTTGGATTATGGAAAGTTTGATTAGTTATATTTTACTAAGTTTTTGGTGTGTTTTGGTGGTTATGGTTGATATATTTTTGCTAAGGTTTGCAATATTCTTATGTGAGGTGCTCACGGAAGGTGTTGTGGTTATCGGAACTAATGAGAGTCAAGTCAAGGACTTGTGCTCGAAAGTATTGGTTGTTTATTCATGTACAGGTGTTGCTTGAGTTCAAGACATGTATGGTGATGGGATCCATTAAACTAGTCTTAGGAAGAAGATGAGGTTCAACAACCAAGTTCGGGAGGCATTGTGGTTGAGTTGATCAGGAGGTTGCGCATCATGTTTGAATCAAGAACAATGCATATGAAGGTATCATGGACATTGTTGGAAGATGTTTGCACGTGTGCAAGGAGTGCATAGACATGGATACATGGTTCTGAGGCATGATGAAGAGATGTGGACGAAAAAAATTGGTCGGAAAGGTCCAACCGACTAGGTTATGGACTCAGGCTGCGACTGAATCGTGTTTGACTCAAATATGGAAAGTTTTGAGTTGGTTATGATAGGATTTTGTGTGGTTCACGAATTTGAGTTGTTTAAGGAATGTGGGATACATTTCTAAGGTGTTTAGAAGTCTTAAGATTGCTTCTATCTGCGTATAGAAGAGTCTTGAGCAGTTATGGAAAGTTTCGATTCGTGAATTGAGTAGGATTAGAGTCCTAGTTTGAGTTGAGTTGGCCACAGGGCAGGTAATATAAACAAGGGAGGCTAGAGCTCGAGGCAGATGACTTTGGGGCTGTTTCTCTTGTGTTTTGATCAATAAAATTCGTAGTTTGAAGGAACTTTTGTGCCTTGTTCGTCCGACTTGTTTTCGTCAAGTCCTTCTCGTCGAATTTCTGCACAGCACTACCTTGCTTTGGTGGTTTTATAATAACTCGAGTGTTACAGATCTGATCAACGTGATTCTATTTGGGTTGTCTTCACAACTTGATTTTCTACCATCTATGAAAATTTCATGGTCATTGGATTTGTGGTTTCTGATCTACACAAGTTTCTTTGCAGTGTTCCAGAACTATTTTTCTCGGGTAGGACAGATTGACCTTTGTTCGATCTTTCGATCGTAACTTGAGTTTTTCTCAACGGATTTTTGTGATTCTTGTTGTGACGTCTTCGTAACTTGATTCTCTAAAATATATACCAGTTTTGTCACAGTTGAACACATTTAGATTAGTCGCACACATGATTTCTTTAACAGATCAGTTTTCTGCTGAGGGTTTTTTGTTGCTTCCGCTGAAAAGTTTTAATCTACCATTCACCCCCTTTTGGTAGCTTTACACATGCTCTTCGATCCTATAGTTGGTATCAGAGCCATGGTGCTCTAATCTTTGTGATTCGCACGTGTTTTTGACTAATCCTCATGGAAAAATACTTGGCAAAACCTTGTGTGTTTGTTTGTATTGATTTTCAGGTTTGGAAGGCACACATGGAAGCTTTTATCCAGGCGCAAGGCTTCACAATATGGGAAAAGTGTACAAGCCTTACGATGTGCCATCGAATGATCAAGTCACGGCTACGAATTTAAGAGATGTCGACAACCACAACAAAGCCAGAAACTTGATCATATAGGGACTAACTCAAAGCGACTTCGACTGTGTTGCACACCTTCGATCGGCGTACGATATCTAGAGAGCACTTTGTGACTACCACGAAGGACACAACACAATCAAGGAGGTAAGACAAGATATGTTCAAAAAGGAATACATGCGTTTCGAGATGCAACCCGGTGAGTCTATCGATGATCTCTTTGCTCGCTTTAACAAAATTCTCAGCAACTTGCATAGTGTCAACATTAACTTTTCAGATGCTAAGAATGCTAGGCAATTACTAAGTGCTGTAGGACCAAAGAGCACGTGAAAAGCTACCATAGGGGGGTGAATGGTAGATTTAAAAATCTTACGCAGCGGAAAGAATTAAACCCTAACCCCTTCGACAGAAAAACGATATGTTAAAGAAATCGTGTGTGAGACTAATATAAACGTGTTTCATCGTGACAAAAGTGATAGATATCAGAGAGAACCAAGTCACGAAGACAACACAACAAGAATCACTCAAATCCGTCAAGAAAAACTCAAGTTATGATCGAAAGATCAAACAAAGGTCAATCTGCCCTACCCGAGAAAAACAGTTCTGTAATGCTGCAAAGAAACTCGTGTAGATCAGAAACCACAAATCCAATGACCGTGAAATTTTTACAGATGATATATAATCAAGTTCTGAAGACAACTCCAAAAGAATCACATCGATTGGATCTGTAAAACTTGAGTTATGATAAAACCACCAACAAAAGGTAGTGCTGTCCAGAAACACGACGAGTAAAACTTGTCAGGAACAAGTCGGACAAACAAGGCACAAAAGTTCCTTCAAAGTACGAATTTTATTCAATAGAACACAAGAAGAACAACCCCAAAGTCGTGTACCACGAACTCTGGGCTCTCTTGCTTATATAACCAGCTCGAAAGCCAACTCAACTCAAATCATGAACCTAATCCTACTCTGTTCATGAATCGTAACTTCCCATAACTGCTTAGAATTCTTCTATACGTAGATAGAAGCAATCTTAAGACTTTCAAACACCTTAGGAACGTATCCCACATTCCTAAAGAACTCAAATTCGTGACCCACGCGAAATACTATCATAACCAACTCAAATCTTTCCATATTCGAGTCAAACCCGACTCAGCCGTAGCCTAAGTCCATAACCTAGTCGGTTGGACCTTTCCGACCAACTCTTTACGTCCAAATCTCTTCATCACGTCTCGGAACCATGCAGCCACATCCATGAACTCCTTGCACACGTGCAAACATCTTCCAATGACGTCCATGATACCTTCACATGCATTGTTCTTGATTCAATCATGCTGCGCAACCTCCTGATCAGCTCAACCACAATTCCTCCTGAATTTGGTTGTTGGAACCTCATCTCCTCCCTGAGACTAGTCAAATGGATCCCATCACCAGCCATGTCTTGAACTCAAGCAACACCTGCACATGAATAAACAACCAATCCATACGAGCCCAAGTCCTCGACTTGACTCAAGTTAGTTCCGAACACAACACCTTACATGAGAACCTCACATAAGCATGTTGCAAAACCACAGTAACACGATATCATCCATATCAACCAAAAATGCACCAAAGACTTAGCAAATGAATACTAAGCAATCTTTCCAACAATGTAAAGCAAGTACGAAACATCGCGAATGAAAAACAGAAGCAATGCGGTCAAGTTCCGAACCTTGCCAGTGCAACCCGGACCTTGAGCCGGAGCTAACAAAAGCTAGTAGAACCTAGCGCCGGAACTTACCAAAACTAGTATAACTAAGCTCCCACCGGAGCTTACAAAACTAGCAGGACCTTAATAAAAAGGTGTTTTCGTGATATTCAAAACTTTATCGTTAGAGCAAGTGTATTCACTACAAGCCAATGTATTCAGCACACATAGGTCTTACAATCTCCCCCTTGATGAATGCATTGGCAACACCATTTAAAATCCGAACATTGGCTTATTCACATAAAAGTTTTGAAGGCAATTTATCCCCCTTTGTAAATCAAAAGTAAAATGAGAAGAAAATCCAAAAATTATCCCATATTATCTCTCCCCCTTTATTATCTCTCCTTATGCACATATTCTCTTTCTCTTCATGCTTATCTCTCCCCCTTTGACAATGTATTCAACAAGTCATGAGCATATAAACAAATTATCTCTCCCCCTTTAGTTGTTATGAGCATATTATAACATATACATATAAACAAAGCTCATCCAAGTCATACTATCAAGTACCTTACATTATCACATCAATGAAATACATAAAGTAGTGTAAGCCATGCTAGAGATCAAATGTAATTTTCATTTTAATTAAGTCATGATCTCACAAACTTAACTATTTCAAAACCTGAAAGCATGACACTTGTTGCTGTATTTTATTATTTTTCAAAGCATCAATTTAGATCATATGATATTTGCAAGAGATTATATGTGCATCTGCCTTATTCTAACCAACCAAGCCAAGCCTATGTCATTTGATAATCAGAATCTTAAGGACATGGTTTTAGTCATACACAACTTCTTCCAAGTTCATATCTAAGTGCAATGATAAGCCATCTCAAAAGAAGAAGTGTGATGCATGCATATTCTCTTGATCTTTTCTCAATTTATATTTGTTCATAAAAACTCAACATGTGAGTTGATTACTTGATTAATTCATAATGATTAAAAGCACTTGTGAACATGTAACAAGTTCAAAACATCAAGAAAGTTCGACCATGACCAGTTTTAGTGTAAGTAATTATTCCAATTACTAGACATGGCAAAAACTACAAAATGTATAACACGAGTAACTGAAAGTGCATCTAGGTTCCCCGTGGGTTTTGGATGATTGATGACGACAATTAAGTCGCTAATGAGCTCATGTGATCTTAGCACAGGTGTGGACTCGATTGGAGATGCAAACCTCAAAAAGGAAAAGGAAGGAAACGGAGTCGACTCGAAGCGTAGAAACTAGGGTTTCTAGCGTGTTGAGTTAGACTAGCCGTAGAAATAGGAGGGTGTGTGCGTAAAGTGCAAAGAGATCAAAGTAGGAGCTCAAGAGTGGTGGTTGAGGTAGAAACCCTATTTGAAGTTGAAGTTAGAGTAGTCTGGCAGGAGTGGCCGGACTAGTCCGCCTTAGGGCCGGACTAGTCCGCTCCTGGCCAGACTAGTCCGTTTTCACACGGACCAGAAGGTCCTGTGTGACCTCGGACTAGTCCGTAGTGGGACGGACTAGTCCGTGGTACCCCTTGGAGTGGAGTTTTGGGACTAAGTCCTAGAGAGCGGACTTGTCCGTTTTGGGGCGGACCAAAAGGTCCTGTGTGAGATCGGACTAGTCCGTCCGTGGGCCGGACTGGTCCGTGTTGCCGAGTGCAGAGAGGTTTTGCGACTAAGTCTGGGAGGGCCGGACTAGTCCGCCCTTGGGGCCGGACTAGTCCGTGGTCTCCAGACTAGTCCATTTTCACACGGAACAAAAGGTTCTGTGTGAGATCGGACTAGTCCGGTGATGGCCGGACTAGTCCGTTGTCGAAGTTACTGTTTGAATTTGAAGTTTGGCGGGTAGCGTGACGATTGCCGCGCAGTGCGACAGTTGTCAGAGGGGTCAGTGGTCCCCTAGGCCGGACTAGTCCGGGCCTGAGGCCAGACTAGTCCGCCCTTTTGCCGAGGTCAGCAGTTTGGGATCGGGACCCCTATAAAAAGGGGACCCCCGGCCTCATTTCAAAATCTCTCGAACCCTAGCGCCGCCACAGCCAACTTGGAGCACTCTTAAGCCTCTTTCTTGCCAACTTTCCCTCTAAAACTAATTCTTGAGTGGATTAGGGTTTAGTGAGGTGGAGAAGAGAAAGAACATCGCGCTTGTGCTCCCGGTTTGATCTCTTGCACTCATTGAGTCTTTGTGAGCTGTGTGTTGAGTGTGTTTCGTGTTGTTGATCATCTTTGTGGTGCGGGAGCCTCAGATTGTGAGAAGCCCCAACGAATCTTGTATTCACACTTTGAGATAGTGGAGAACCAAGTTAGGCCCGTGCGGTAAACTTGGTGAGGGAAGGGTTGTTGAACCCGGTCCTTTGTGGACTCCTCAACGGGGACGTAGATTCTTGTGTGGAATCGAACCTCGGGATAATATCCTTGTGTCTCCGTGTTCTTCGCATCTTGTTTATCGCATACAAAAGCTAGTAGAACCAAGTTCCGGACCTTGAGCCGGAGCTAACAAAAGCTAGTAGAACCTAGCGCCGGAACTTACCAAAACTAGTATAACTAAGCTCCCGCCGGAGCTTACAAAACTAGCAGGACCTTAATAAAAAGGTGTTTTGGTGATATTCAAAACTTTTATCATTAAAGCAAGTGTATTCACTACAAGCCAATGTATTCAGCACACATAGGTCTTACAAGTGCATTAGCCATGTCAATCTGGGAGATGAAAGTTACATCCATTCGTGAATCTACTATCATGAGTACACTTACTTTAGATGTACTATATTCCATGTTAAAAACTCATGAAATTGACATAATATGATGTAAGAACCACAACAAGTCTCTTGCTTTTGTTTCTTAACGTGACATGCCTAGCTCTGGTCAATCTTCATCTTGTAGTACACTTGCTTTTTTGTCCTCTCTAACCCTTGAACAGATTGAGGAATTTCCAGAGGAGGAGCTAGCACTTCCCTCTACTAGGTTCTCAAAAGCATTGCAAAATGTGAGAACTAGAAGGAGGGGAAGTTCCGGACCTCAAAGATGCTTCAAATGTGGTAAGACATGACACTTTCATACAGATTGTCCTAACCTTTCAGGTCCTACTTCCCAGGAAGAAAAACAATCAAGGACGAAGCACTCCTCAACAAACGATAAAAAGAAGAAGAAGAAGGGCTTTACAGGTCACCAACTGGTGAACAATTTTATCTCCACATTCCATGAACTTAGCTCAAGCGACGTGGACATTGGAAGTGAAGAAGATGAAGATGATTTGGCAAACTTGTGTTTCATGGTGCGCAAGTCAAGATCAAGTATGGAGAAGGCAGAACACAATAGCGACAGTGAAGATTTATGTTCTACTTGCGAAGAAATGTGTGATGCTATTTCTCGTGCCACTGTTATTGTTAAGAAAAAGGACAAAAGCTTAGGGACAATGCTTTTAAAATTGAGTCACTAGAATATGAAATTAATCATTTGAAAATCTTGATTTTAGTGATGATTCGTGTTCTTCATATGATTTAATATATGAACAATTGTCCTCCTTAAGAAGTGCACACTCCTCCACTCTTGATAAACTTGAGTTAGAGATTGAAAAGGACAAAAGCTTGCTGCACTTAATGACAGAAACTTAAAAGATGCTTCTTGTTCTACAATTGATTTGCATTGTTCTACCTGTAATGATCTTGAAAAGAAACTAAAAGATGCTATGAATGAAATTTCAATACAGAACAATGCTTTACATGCTCATGAAGTTAAATATTGTTCTAATTGCAAATTAAAAGGAAAAACTTCATATGAAAACTGCCTAGAATTGTCTAAGAAACTTGATGACATGAATAGGACACTAGAGCAGTTTTGTATTGGGAACAAAAATCTAAACTTGCTACTGAATTCATTCAAATATTGCAATGATAAAACTGGTTTAGGTTTTGATTCTCATGCTCATGCTAAAACACATCCACCTAAAATTGTAAAGTCATTAGGAAGTGGTTTGATTAAAACAGTTCCTAAACCAAAAGAGGTTTTTTTTTTTAAATCTGCAGGAGTGATGTCACATTCGGGTTCAAATAAACATATTGCATGCTCATCTAGACATGAAAACAAAGTTAAATTTCATTGTACCTATTGTGGTAAAGATGGTCATGTCATAGATTTTTGTTATAGACTAGCTAAGCAACATAAAAAGGAAAGAATGCAAGCTAGATCTTATAACTCTCATACTGTTGCACATACTAAATCGAATGTCAGGAACATGCAACCTACTGTTATGAGTCAATAACATTCAAAGTTTACCTCTGAAGCTTCAGTTTTTTCCTCCGGACCTTCTGTTGTTACCTTTGTACCTTCTGTTTTTTCCTCCAGAGCTACTGATTTTTGTGCTACACAAGTAAAAACTTATAGGTCAGTAGTTAAGAACAAAAAATCTCAAACTTTGACTCATAAACCTGTTGTTTTATCTCAGCTTTCGCGTGTTTTTCCTGCTGCACATTGTGTGACTCAGTACTGGATTCTTAAGTGCCTTTTGACTAACTCCAGTATTGAGTCATCGACGTATTGTTCTTCTATGTAGGTTACACGCTTGAGGAAAGGGAACATTTGGATTGTGGATTCAGGTTGCTCATGTCACATGACCGGTAACAAAGAATGGTTCTCCTCCTTCTCTTTTGTGTCACGTGTAGATACTGTTACTTTTGCTGATAATTCTTTAACTCCTATAATTGCTAAGGGTTCATTAAAATAAATGATCACTACACTTTGAAGGATGTGGCACTTGTTAAAATTTTGAAATACAACTTGCTTTCAATTTCACTATTGCTAGATGAAAATCTGGAAATTATTTTCACTAAAAATTGTTGCGAAGTTGTAAATTCAAATAGTGAGTTTATTTTAACATGTCTCGGTTTGGAAGGGTTTTTAAAGCTGATTTTGATATGTCTTCTTCTAAGCATAGGTGTCTAGTTGCAAATGATTCCAAAGACTTATATTTTTGGCATCGTAGACTTGGTCACGTAGGCTTTGATCATCTCACGTGTATTAGTGCTCTTGATCGCATACGTGGGCTGCCTAAGCTAAAAAGGGACAAAGAAATTGTGTGCTCTTCTTGTAGACATGCTAAGATGGTTGCAGGTTCACATACTCCTCTCACAATGATCATGTCAATTGAACCGGGACAACTTTTGCACCTTGACACTGTAGGACCTTCACGTGTTCAATCCTTTGGAGGTAAATGGTATGGTCTTGTGATTGTTGATGATTATTCTAGATACTCTTGGGATTACTTTATGGCATCTAAGAATGAAGCTTTTAGTCACTTTAGAACCTTATTTCTTAGATTATCAGTTGATCACTCAGGATCTTTAAAAGCAATTAGAAGTGATAACGGAACTGAATTTAAAAATCAATCTTTTGATCTCTTTTGCACTAAAAATGGAATAGATCATCAATTTTCTTCACCATGTGTACCTCAACAAAACGGTGTTGTGGAAAGAAAGAATGGAACCTTAGTTGAGATGGCTAGGACTATGCTTGATGAATATCAAACTCCTAGGAAATTTTGGGCTGATGTGATTGCAACCGCTTGTTATGTCTCAAACCGTGTTTTCTTGCGTGCTAAGCTAGGTAAAACACCATATGAGCTCTGGTTTGGACATAGGTCTAGTGTTACACACTTTGGGGTATTTGGTTGCAAATGCTTTCTTAAGAAACATGGTAATCTTGATAAATTTGAACCTATATCCATTGATGGCATGTTTCTTGGTTATCCATCTCATACTAGAGGCTACCGTGTGTTGTTACTTGACACTAACAAAATTGTGGAGACTTGTGAGGTGTCTTTTGATGAAGCTAGCCTAGGTACAAGCTCAAACCTTGCAGGTCCGAATCCATATGCTCATGAGGAGGTATTTTCGAAGAAGAAGAAGAGTCGGTGATATTGCCTGATAGTTCCGAAGCTAACATGTGTCCAGCTCCGAACTTTGAACAAGCTTCGACTACCATCTCTGCTGGTCCTAATCGTCCACAAGCCACAAGCTCATCAATCTGCGATGAACCTGATGAAGAAGAAGCTTGTGAGACATCTGTTCCCCTACGGATTTACAAGAATCATCCCCCCCAACAGATAATTGGAAGCTTGCATGAACGAGTCACAGGATCTAGATTTTCCGACCCCAATTCTCATGCTCATTCTGCTTTTGTTGCTTCTTTTGAACCCAAAGATATATCACACGCACTCACTAATGAATCTTGGACTATGCCATGCAAGAAGAGTTAGAAAATTTTGAAAGAAATAATGTTTGGAGACTTGTACCTCCACCTCAATATCACACTTTAATTGGAACTAAATGGGTTTTTAAAAATAAACAAGTGAGGATGGGTTGTGATTAGGAATAAAGCCAGATTGGTTGCTCAAGGTTTCACACAAATTGAAGGTCTAGATTTTGATGAAACTTTTGCTCCTGTTGCTAGATTAGAATCTATAAGAATTTTGTTAGCTTTTGCTGCATCTAAATGGATGTAAAAAGTGCTTTTCTTAATGGCTACATAGATGAGGAGGTTTATGTTAAGCAACCACCTGGTTTTGAAAATCTAGATTTTCCTAATCATGTTTTCAAACTGACTTAAGTCATGTATGGTCTAAAACAAGCTCCTAGAGCATGGTATGATAGGTTAAAAACATTCTTACTTGAAAAGGGTTTACCATGGGCAAGGTTGATAAAACTATTTTTGTGCTTAAGCATGGCAATGACTCATTATTCGTTCAAGTGTATGTGGATGAGATTATCTTTGGTTGTGCTTATCATGATCTTGTGTCTAAGTTTTCAGCAATGATGAGTTCAGAATTTGAAATGAGTATGATGGGTGAACTCACTTACATTTTGGTGTTGCAAATCAAGCAAACCGAGAAAGGTACCTTTGTGCATCAAATGAAGTATACAAGGGACCTTCTCAAGCGCTTCAACATACAAAAGCAAGCCTCTTCAGACACCAATGGGAACAACATCAACACTTGAACTTGATGAAGATGGTGAACCCGTGGATCAAAAGGAATATAGAAGCATGATCGGATCACTTTTGTACCTCACAGCATCAAGACCGAACATACAATTCAGCATATGTCTTTGTGCACGGTTTCAAGCTTCCCAACGTGCTTCACATCATCAAGCCATCAAAAGGATTCTCAGTAACTTACATGGAACTCAATAATTTGTTATTTTTCTTCCTTCTTCCTCAACTATTACTTTGAAAAGCTTTTTCGGATGCTAATTTTGGGGGTTGTAGGATTGATAGGAAAAGTACTTCCGGTTGTTATCATTTTCTTGGTAATTCACATGTTGCTTGGTCATCTAGAAAACAAAACTCAGTTCCACAATCCACAGCCGAGTCTGAATATGTACCTGCTTCTAGTGCTTGCTCACAAATTCTTTGGATTGTTCAAACACATAAGGACTATGTGGTTGATCTAAATAGTGTTCCACTACATTGTGATAACACTAGTGCTATTTGCATTGCTAAAAACCCCATGCAACACTCAAGAAAGAAGCACATTGACATTAGGTATCACTTTCTCCGTGATAATGTTGAAAAAGGAAACATTGTGCTTCACATGTGGATACCAAACAACAATTGGCTGACATTTTTACGAAACCTTTGGATTTCACTCGTTTTTGTTACATTCGTAGTGAAATAGGGGTTATGCATCCTCATGGCTTAACTTGAGGGAGAACTTTCAAATTTCGGATCTGAATTTAAAAATAATATGAGCATAATATTTCATACATATATGACTTTGTGATTCCTTTTACATGCTGAATGTTCTTACTACATTACCCGTGTTATACATTTTGTAGTTTCTGTCATGACTAGTAATTGGAATAATTACTTACACTAAATCTGGTCATGATCGAACTTTCTTGCTTTTTTGAACCTGTTGCATGCTCACAAGTGCTTTTAGAAGAATTGATCAAGTAAGCAACTCACATGTTGAGTTTTTATGTTCAAATAAAAAAATTAGAAAAGATCATGAGAATATGCATGCATCGCACTTCTTCTTTTGATATGGCTTATCATTGCACTTAGATATGAACTTAGAAGAAGTTGTGTAGGACTAAAACCATGTCCTTAAGCTTCTGATTGTCAGATGACATAGGCTTGGCTTGGTTGGTTAGAATAAGGCAGATGCAATTATAACCTCTTGCAAATATGATATGATCTAAATTTGTGCTTCAAAAAATAATAAAATGCATCAACAAGTGTCATGCTTTCAGGTTTTGAAATAGTTAAGTTTGTGAGATCATGACTTGCTAAAAATGAAAATTACGTTTGATCTCTAGCATGACTTACACCAGTTTATGTATCTCATTGTTGTGATAGTGTAAGTTACTTGATAGTATGACTTAGATGAGCTTTGTTTTATATGTATATGTCATAATGTGCTCATAATGAGCTTGCTGAATACATTGTCAAAGGGGGAGAAGTATGCAAGGGGGAGAAATTTATTTCTATCTCATTTGATTTTCAAAAAAAGGGGAGAAATTGTTTCAAAATTTTTCATGTGAATAAGCCAACGTTCGAATTTTAAGTGATGTTGCCAATGCATTCATAAAGGGGGAGATTGTGAGATCTATGTGTGTTGAATACATTGGCTATGGCGATAAAAGTTTTAAATACTACCAAAACACCTTTATCAACAAGGTTCGACTCTAGGTCCGAGCTTCAGCAAGGTCCGACTATAGGTACGGCTTGTTTTGAGTAGCTCCGGCAAGGTCCGACGTAAGAACCGACTTGTTTTGGCTAGGTCCAACTTCTTGGTCTAGCTCCGACTAGCTTTGGTTAGCTCCGGCTCTAGGTCCGACTAGCTTTGGTAAGCTCCAACGCTAGGTCCGACTAGCTTTGGTTAGCGCAGGCGCTAGGTCCTGCTAACTTTGGTAAGTTTCGGTGCTAGATTATGTTAGTTTTGTTAAGCTTTGGTTCAAGGTCCGGTTAGCTTTGGCAAGGTTCGGAGCTTGATTGCAGTGGTTCTGCTTTTAATTTGCAATGTTTCAAACTTGCTTGTTTGGATTATGGAAAGTTTGCTTAGTTTTCTTTTACTAAGTTTTTGGTGTGTTTTGGTGGTTATGGTTGATATCTTTTTGCTAAGGTTTGCAACATTCTTATGTGAGGTGCTCACGGAAAGTGTTATGGTTATCGGAACTAACGAGAGTCAACTCGAGGACTTGTGCTCGAAAGTATTGGTTGTTTATTCATGTGCAGGTGTAGCTTGAGTTCAAGACATGACTGGTGATGGGATCCATTGAACTAGTCTTAGGAAGAATATGATATTTAACAACCAAGTTCGGGAGGAATTATGGTTGAGTTGATCGGGAGGTTGCACAACATGTTTGAATTAAGAATAGTGCATATGAAGGTATCGTGGACGTCGTTGGAAGATGTTTGCACATGTGCAAGGAGTGCATGGGCGTGGCTACATGGTTTCGAGGCGTGATGAAGAGATGTGGACAAAAAAAATTGGTCGGAAAGGTCCAACCGACTAGGTTATGGACTCAAGCTGCGGTTGAGTCGTGTTTGACTCAAATATGGAAATTTTTGAATTGGTTATGATAGGATTTCGTGTGGGACACGAATTTGAGTTGTTTTAGGAATGTGGGATACGTTCCTACGGTGTTTGGAAGTCTTAATATTGCTTCTATCTGTGTATAGAAGAGTCTTGAGCAGTTATGGAAAGTTTTGATTCGTGAATTCAGTAGGATTAGAGTCTTAGTTTGAGTTGAGTTGGCCTAAGGGCTGGTTATATAAGCAAGGGAGGCCATAGCTCGAGGCAGACGACTTTGGGGCTGTTTCTCTTGTGTTTTGATCAATAAAATTTGTAGTTTGAAGGAACTTTTGTGCCTTGTTCGTCTGATTTGTTTTCGTCAAGTCTCTCTCATCGAGTTTCTGCACAACACTACCTTGCTTTGGTGGTTTTATCATAACTTGAGTTTTACAGATCCGATCGACGTGATTCTTTCTGGGTTATCTTCACAACTTGATATTCTATCATCTTTGAAAATTTCATTGTCATTGAATTTGTGGTTTCAGATTTACACGAGTTTCTTTGCAGTGTTCCAGAACTTTTTTTCTCGGGTAGGACAGATTGACCTTTGTTCGATCTTTCGATCGTAACTTGAGTTTTCTCGACGGATTTTTGTGATTCTTGTTGTGACTTCTTCGTGACTTGATTCTCTATAATATATACTAGTTTTGTCATAGTTTAACACATTTAGATTAGTCACACACATGGTTTCTTTAACAGATCGGTTTTCTGCCGAGGGTTTTTTGTTGCTTCCGCTGAAAAGTTTTAATCTACCATTCATCCCCTCTGGTAGCTTTACATGTGCTCTTCGATCCTACACTTCCCTAATCGACAACCCTAATGGTTAGCTAATGACTCGGAACCTGAAACCCATCCTAAAACACCACGACGAACTAAGACAGATAGGCGAGAGCGACAAAGATGTCCTTGACGATGATGGCACTAAGAAAAAAACGAGCTGGATGGAGCAGTAAAAGCGGAGCTGACAAGACTAGCAGGTGCAGCGAAAGGAATACAAAGCCAGACAAGCTCCCAGAGGTGTTGGGATCATGACAACGAGGGCCAATGCCAATGAGCTGACTCGTACAACAATCCTGAACATAAGAAGAATCGGAATAGAGAATCACCCGACGGTCATGATCAATGAGTTGTCTAGCAGACATAAGCTGCATGGTTAGGCCGGGAATATAGAAAACATCAGGAACATCAAAAGAGTCAGATAAAAGAGTGCCCTATCCAACAATCGAAAGAGGAGAAACATTGGTAGTATGAACAATAAGATAACGAGAGGAAGAAGTCATAGATGATAAACAGATGGAGTAAGGATTCATATGGAACGAAGCTCTAGAATCAAGAATTCATGAAGGAGTACCTGAACCAGAAGTGGAAGGTGGTCCATCAGAGGAAGACTGAGAATCAGTAGTAGAACCTGAAGGTGCAGAAGACAAAGTCACAAAACAAGCAGCTCTTGATGATGTAGAGCCAGCCCAACGAAAAAGGACAAGTGTTGACATTTCTTATGTACATAATAAATTCCGCAAGCGCACGAAAACTATCGATGTACCATTTCCCCTTAAAATAGTATTCTAAGTGTGTTATTTATTTTATCCCAAGGGAGGCTAGGTGGAAGTGTAGCAATCATCAAATAAAAGGGTAGAATGGTCTAGGTAGGGTTCCTGTGAGAATGGATAATAGATAATTGGAGGTCATGTGACACACACAAGAGTATTATATTTTAGGGGTGATAAATAGGTCATATGGAGATTAGACTAATAGTTAGTGAGTTGCTCCTACAATGCCTCTAATATAGATATACATAGCCTAGGTTAGATACTAATGAGCATGTCAATGGTGAATCCTTATGCTAAGTTGTTCAACAAATTGGGCACGGGTTTACCCCTAGCAATACTAGGACGACTCTCGCCAAGAGCTTGTGGCATAGCCAAACGTGAAGGATTACAAAGGACAGATAGGGCTGTCACCACCTACCGCCTTCCTCTTCGATCTGCGGGTCTAGGAGACATCCAACATTACTTAACTATCCTAGCACCATGCTAGAATATTAAGCAACTACCATAAGAGTCCGGATGCAAATATCATCTTAAGGCAATGACTAACCTAAACATCGTTGAACCAATGTTGAGACATAACATAAGTTATTCATATTAACATGATCATATCATAACTAATTATGGTATATAGTGTTTATGATGATAAATTACAATCATTATGGCATAATCATAAAGACTATTCCTACCACATACATGGACTCCACAATAAAAAAGAAACACTTCATCCAACCATATGTATAAAGGAAGACTAAAGATAACATCTTTATTATGCATAAAGTCACAAATACAAGAAGGAATACATGCGCCATACCTTTCCCAATTTGGAATTGGGAAGAGAGACTCCTTCTACTCCTTCCCTAATTTGGACTAAGGACTAGAGACTCTCCTTTCTATAGCCTAAACTCCTCTAAGACTATGGAAGATAGTGGATACAATAGAATGAAGCTCAAGTGGTGTGTGTTGAAGTGAGGGGTAGGGGGTCCTATTTATAGCTAGAGAAGAGTCGATTTCTGCCACCAAAAGCGCGTGAATCAGTCTTTATCGTTATCAGGGCACCACAGGGAGTCGACACATGGAGGTTGACCGAGTTTGGCGCCAGGAAGGGTTTGTGGTCTTCGCTCCGATTCGCATGTGCTTTCTCTAGGTCACTTCCAAGTGGACCCTATTGACTGATATGGGTGATACACTCTTGTATCTCCTCGTATCCGTCTGTTTGTGGGCCATTTGATCCTTGTGATGCCACGTGTCAGTGCTAGATTGGCTGGGATGATATTGCTCTCCCTCTTTCACCTCAATTCCTGCATAAAAAGTCTGCATGCACTATTTTTTCAAGGACAAGTGAAAATAGATTAAGTAGAAGGTGATGTGTGCAATAAATGACTTATCCTTCACATGATTGAGTTATATTGATAGATGAAATTGGGATATAATAGCCGTCAACAAACTCCCCCAAGCTTATCCTTTGTTCGTCTCGAGCAAAGTCAAGACTTTAGATTTATGATCAGGAGTTGCTACCATGTTCTACCTTTCAAAAGTACCAAGTACACAACAAAATACTCTACCTAATATTGCAAAAAATGGCTTTGGTACTCTACCCTTCTTAAGTCATTATGAGGCTTATGCCGACTCCTATTCATAGGTAGTTGAAAGACAGAATAGTAAATTGAGCAAGCATAGCCTAGATATCAAGTTCTACTTAAATTTCGAAGAGTTTCAATTTAGATTCTAAGTACCACAAATTGATTCCCTCAATCACTCATTTCTGCGTAATGGAAATATATCCTCACCAAGGCATTTGTCTATACTAATCCTACCACTAAATAAGGCTTATATGTGGAGCTTGGTAGAGAATAAGAGTAGGCATATTTGCAACACATAATTTTGCTAAGTCAAAAGAGTAAGCCTTAAGAGAAATTAATTCAAAACATTTTGATTCAAGACTTGTGCATGTGTGATGGAACATAAGTGGAAGTGGATGTTGAGATGACTCCTTTGATGTGGACTCTCTTTATTGCAGGGATGAAATATGGCTATTTTTTTCTCATGCTTATGATGTAAGCATGCATTTTTTATTGTAGTTATGTCTTCTACTCCCTTTTTATGCAATAAAATTGAAGAGAGTACTATTCATGAAAATCATGGAGTTTCTCTTTTTATTGTGGAATGATGATATGATAGAGTTTTGCTAACTTCTAGTGTAGAAGTATAGCATCTGCAAGTGAAGTCTTAAATTCAAAAAGAAATGAACAAATTTTCACATAGGACTATACAAGTTTGACTAGGCTCAATATGAAAGCAGGTAGCATATGCATAAGGTTTATCAGTGTAAAATATAATATGGCTTTGGTAGGTATTTCCAATCAAATGAGGGTAACTTAAATCTTTTTAGAATTTATTCGGAAATCTAAGTTTCACCTTCAAACTAGAATAGCAGCCCTATCACTATCTCAAATCTCAAAACAACCTAGAATTAGATTAAGCTTTTGCTACTCACAATTTCTAAATCAAGGCAAAGTTAGTTTAAGCCAATGAAAACCATATTTGGAGACTAGCAAGTTGTAAACTTGGGATTTAGGAAAAATAAAACAGAGCAACTATTCCTCATTTCATCTATATGCATTCTAAGTCATTCTTATCGCACATCATTATTTGATTGAAAGCAAATCTACATTACTTTTTTTATATGCAAGGTGAATGGTGGATGAATGGAAAATAAATATGCAATGGGTGTGATTACAAGTTTCCTCAAGTGGGGGTCCTCCCCAAGCTTGTTCCTCATTCACCTCCGTGATAAGGGTTTAACCCTTGATGGCAAAAGTATGCCGCGAGATCGGCTTGCTGTTGTTGCAGCGTGGAGTTGAAGTTGGTGAACTCAGTGTCCATGTGTTGTTGCCAGTCTTGGGTGCCTGGGACATGTTCCTGGATTGTGTTGTAGATGTCTCTCGTCCTCACTTCAAGGTCTCCAATACGTCTAGTGAGATCCGTCATTCCTTGGCTATAGTCAGGATGAGTTCTAGCCGAAAAGGAACAACGTCCTCTCATTGACGTTGGAGGCAATCTGAATGTAGCCTAGTGGGGGGGGGGGGGTGAATAGGCTTTTTGAATTTTTATCGATCCCTGAAACACTTAGCGAAGAGATCAAATACAGGGAGGACGGTATTGTCCGTTATGGTGAGGACTAGTCTGGTATATGGGCACTTGAATGTCAAAGTAAATCTTTAATTCTTCTTCTAGTATTCTATGCAGCGGAAAGCAATTGACAACTTAAGTATATTATGATGATGAAGTATGAGATTGCAACTATCAAGTTTAATACAATGTTTCAATGAAAATTAAACAAGAATTTGTAAACCCTAAAATATGACCAAAATGTAGAACAAGAACACGCGAGACAAGATTTTATCCCGAGGTTCGATTCCACATAGGAATCTACGTCCCCATTGAGGAGTCCACGGAGGACCGGGTCTTCACTAACCCTTCCCTCGTTGAATCGCCATGGAGGCCGATTCTCAATCACTAACCACACAGGGGGTAAATAACTCGTTCAAGGGGCCTTCTCACAAGTTGAGGGCTCCTCAAAGATTACAGCGAATGAACACCACCAAACACACTCAAAATATGTACAATAATCAATGAGAGTGTGCAAGAGATCAAACCCAAGAGCTCAAGATCGTGAAGAACGAATTATCTCCTTTATCCAATCCCTAATCCTCAAAGATTTAATCCCTTTTTGTTTGGAATGAGTGGAGAGAGGTGCTTTTGTGCTCTTGGAAGGTATGACAACATAGGGGTTCGAGAGATAGAGTTACATGATCGTGCACCTCTATTTATACAAGGGTTTTCAAAAGTTACCGTTAGGTTTTGCGAAGTGCGTGTTGTTGGACACCGGACTAGTCCGGTGTGCGTGTGTGAAAAACCCAAAGTATTGAGGGTACCGGACTAGTCTGTTAAGGTGCGGACTAGTCCGTTTCTTTCTCAGAGACTTTCCGGACTAGTTCGGTCATTATCAAACTTGTTCGTTCTGGTGCAAATGTGAAGCACTGAGGACAAGTCCGCACTTGGAGGACTTGTCCGTTTTCTATCCAGAGAATTTTTGGACTAGTCCGGTCAATATCGGACTAGTCCACTTTTGTGCAAAACATGAAGACCTGCGGACAAGTCCGCACTTGGAGGACTTGTCCAGAGAGATTTCGGACTAGTCCGGTCATTGTTGGACTAGTCCGTTATTTCTAAAACTTTTACAATGAGTGCGATCTCATCAGTTGAGCTCTTGGAATGTGTTTCTCCAACACACTCCTAACAAATTAAATCTACTATTTTCAAATCTTGAGCCCTTTTTCTTTTGGATCCTCCTTCTCCTTCCTTTTTGTAATTTCTTTCTCATCTCTTGAAACCTGCTCTCATCTCGACAATTTTGTTAGGATCTCATTTGTTTGTCATTAATCAACCAAAACCCACTAGGGATGCCTAGATGCACTTTTAATCTCCCCCTTTTTGGTGATTTATGACAACCAATTGAGATTACACAATTATGATGAAAAATTCAGATTTTCATAAAGTGTGCACATATGAGTTTTGAGGAAAATTGTAAATGTAGAAGTACTACTCATATGTGCACTCTTTATGGTGGGGTGCAAACCTATGTGTGTGTGAGCAAGAATTTTGATGTGAATGAGGTGAAAAGCATAATCATAACATCATAAAGATTATCAAGCACACATAGCAATTTTAAGGCATAATGCATAGATCATAGAGAACATAAATTACATGTCCAAATGCATAAAAGAGTCTGACATGACCAAGTGCATAAAAGAGCCTTAAAATATGTAGAGCATAAAGACATAAGCTAAGACCTAGGACTCCCCCTTAATCTAAGCTAGGACCTAGGACTCCCCCTATGAATCCCCCTCAATATGTCTCCCTTTGGCATCAAGACACCAAAAAGAAAGAGAAGGAGGGATCTACCCGTCGTTGTTGGCTCCATCCGTGCTTTCGGTCCTTTCTTCACTTTCTTCTTCATCAGGTTGGTGAGGAGGAGGAGGAGAACCACCCATCCTGCCAAAGTAAGCGAGTTTAGAGTTGGTGAGAGGAGAAAGCTCAGAGAAGTCAGATCCGGAGTCTTCTAAGATGACAGGAGATCCCACAGGCTCAATTTCCAGTTTTTGACAAATGGCCTTGACGTTTTCTTTCATGTATTCCATTTGCTCCTTTCTTGCCTTGTTGATCTTGTGCAGCTTCACCTCTGATTTGTGGCAAGAACCAAAGATAGCAGCAAGATACTTCATTATCCCACTAGCGGACCCCTTGTGAGATGGAGGGGCCCTAGAGCTAGAGGGAGCCCTTGCTTCTTCTTGGGATCTCCTTGGGAGCTCTTCACTTGACACAGGAGATTGAGCTGTTGGGAGAGCAGCTTGAGGTGGCTTCTGAGGCCTCAAGGCAGTGTGCTCCACGTCCTTCACAAACTCGATTCTTGTGACCTTCTCAATCATGAACATAATATATGGCACATAGCCACAGGAGCAGTTGGGAGTGCAAGAGATGTTCACCATGTCATTCCAAATATAGTTGAACACATCAAACCTTCTTCTCCTGCTTATGACCTTCATCAGGGTTCTCAAGTACCCTTGGACACTGCCCGCATCCCCATCCTTAGGAGCAATGGTCTTCCCAATCACTCGATTCAAGACAATGAAGAATGACTTCATGTTCTTGGTTGATGGGGGATTGTAACAGAGACGAGTGTCATAGAGGAACTCCATCCTGTCCTTCTCTAGAGGGCTGTCATTGTGGATCACGATCTCATGGTTCCCAGTATCCTCAAGATGTAACAACTTTGCCAAGTCAACATAGGTGACAGAGTAGATTGATCCATGAGTCTTCCAGGTTACTCTTTCTTCACCCGTATTGGCAAAGTGGCAAGTGGCATAGAATTGGGCTATCACTTCATCATTCCAGATGTATCTACAGGATAAGAGATCCTTTATACCATGCCTCTCTGCAGTGGCCACTACCTCATCAAATGCAACACAACTCTTTCTTCCAAAGTAGTTCCAGTATATCCATTGACTTCGTAACACTGGGGTCTTCATGTTGAGGTAGACGCTGCTGTAGTAATCCGAGTGGAAATTACACAAAACCTCGGATCGGCAGCTACCTTCCCACTATTGTAAGAGTTGACTTGCCTGAACTTCCAGGAAACATCGCTGCCCTTTCCAGTGAATCTCTCCTCTGAGGAATTCCTATTCCCTTGTCTCGGAGGTTCCATCTTCAGGGGACCAATTGGGCCAGAGGCAATTCCCTTTCCTTTGCCCTTAGTTTGGCGTGGAGCTGTCGAGCTAGATCCAACCACTTCTTTACCCTTTGTAGATGGTTTCTTTGCCGGGACCTTTCACCGCACTGGAGGTGGAGCGGGTGAAGGGTCAGCAGCACGATCTTGCCTTTTCTTGGTACAATCCCCCGTAGGACGAGGCAATATCTCTTGATCTATTTCGGCCTCGTAGTTGGAGATATTCTCGCTTGAGGAGGTCAACATTTTCCCTAAAAGAGGAGATACATGCCATGGATAAGAATCGATGACAAGAAATGCATTGAGAGAGGATAAGCTAGGGATTTTATCAGCAACACACTGGACTTGTCCGCACAGATAACGGACTAGTCCGTTGTGCAGCTATTCAAACCCTAGCTAAACAAATGTCGGAGTTTTCTCAATACAAGTGTGTAACAGTGACAACGTATAGTTGGAATGCATCAAGGAAACTTGTATGGGCAATAGGAATCAAATTTATTTAGCAATACCAAGGAAAATGGAAGAGTTAGGGTTTGGTGAGACAATTACAAAATCCTTCGATCCAAGGGGTTTGGAGTGTTATAGATGCAGATTAGTCGGGGTCTTCGATCCCCTTTCAATGGAGATTGATTTCCATAGAAAGATGTGAAGGTTTGTGAGGAGGAAGAGGAAGAATCTGCACCTGCCTAAGAGGTTAAGGTGTCAGAATACCAGACTAGTCGATGGTCACACCGGACTAGTCCAGTCCCGCAGACTCAACGCGAACTTGTCTGCATTGTGCGACTAGTCCGGGGTAACCACGGACTAGTCCGTGGTCACCTGGACAGTGAAATCTATATTTATATGAACCTTAAGTATATATATATATATATATATATATATATATATATATATATATATATATATATATATATATATCTGTGTGTGTGTGTGTGTGTGTGTGTGTGTGTGTGTGAAGGTGTCTAATAGAGATCTTTTGAACAAAGATTCACATATATTCTTGATGAACATGATCAGTAAACACTCAACAATCAAGCTATGACCACAATTCATTAAGATCTAATAATTAACATAGTTTTTAGGAAAAATCAAGGAAATATGAGTTTCTTCAAAAATCTTGATCTTGAAGAAGTCAGCATTCAGATATGCAAGATTTCAAGCCATGTTCTGAGCATCAAGGATATTTCGTTCATTTCAAAGCTCACAAAAGTGTTTTTCATCAAGTGGCTTGGTGAAGATATTGGCTGGTTGTTTCTCAGTTTTGACATGGGAAATGGCTATGTCTCCTTTGATTGAATGGTCTCTCAAAAAATGATATCGGATATCAATGTGTTTGGTCCTAGAGTGCTCAATAGGGTTATGTGAAATTGTAATCGCACTTTCATTATCACAAAGGAGCGGAATACGGTTCATATTGTGACCGTAGTCCCTTAGAGTTTGTCGCATCCAAAGGAGTTGTGCACAACAACTTCCGGCTGCAACATACTCCGCTACAACTGTGGACAAGGCAATGGAGTTTTGTTTCTTGGAGGACCAAGAAACTAGGGACCTACCCAAGAATTGGCAAGTTTCTGAGGTACTTTTTCTATCCACCTTGCATCCGACATAATCTGCATCGGAGTATCCAATGAGATTGAACTTTGAACTTTTAGGATACCAAAGGCCTAGGTTGTGTGTATGAACTAAATATCGCAAGATCCTTTTTACAGCTGTCAAATGACATTCCTTAGGATTGGCTTGAAATCTTGCACACATACAAACACTCAACATGATATCAAGCCTTGATGCACATAAATAAAGTAGAAAGCCCATCATGGAGTGATATACCTTTTGATCCACGTTAGGTCCATCTTCATTAATGTCTAAGTGTCCATTTGTCGCCATGGGAGTCTTTATGGGCTTCGCTTTGTCCATGCCAAATTTCTTGAGAATGTCTTGGGTGTACTTTGTTTGGCTTATGAACATTCCCTCCTTTAGTTGTTTCACTTGGAATTCCAAAAAGTATCTCAACTCTCCCATCATGGACATCTCGAACCTATCTGTCATGATTTTACTAAACTCGACAAAAAGATTTATTAGTTGAACCAAATATGATATCATCAACATATATTTGACAAATGGATAAATCATCATCAAAGTGCTCGGTAAACAAGGTGTAATCTTCTTCACCAATTTTGAAGCCATTTTCAACTAGAAAATCTCTAAGGCACTCATACCAGGCTCTAGGAGCTTGTTTGAGGCCATAGAGAGCCTTACGCAGTTTGAATACATGGTCGGGGTACTCTTGATCTTCAAATTCAGGGGGTTGCTCCATGTACACCTCCTCCTTGATTGGTCTATTGAGGAAGGTGCTTTTGACGCCCATTTGATACAACTTGAAATCATGGTGAGTAGCATATGCAAGTAATATACAAATTGATTGAAGCCTAGCTACGGGAGCAAAAGGCTCGTCAAAATCCAAACCTTCGAATTGTGAGTAACCTTTGGCCACAAGTCACGCCTTGTTTCTTGTTACCACTCTGTGTTCGTCTTGCTTGTTACGGAAGACCCATTTAGTGCTGACGATGTTGGACTTGGGTCTTTCAACAAGTTCCCATACTTCGTTCCTCTTGAAGTTGTTCAATTCTTCTTGCATCGCCATCACCCAGTCAAGATATCTTAGTGCATCTTCAACCCTGTATGGTTCTAAAGAGGATACAAAAGAATTCATAAAAATTAGCTATACGAGATCGAGTTGTCACTCCCTTTTGGATGTCACCAATTATGTTGTCGACATGGTGATATCTTTGTATGATTTGGTGTAGTCTTGGATGTGGCACTCATGATCTTGAATTTTCATGGTCATCATCTTCCTTGTCTCCCACTGGATGGTTGCCCTCATTATTGTTTTGACCATCTTGATCTCCTTGAGGATGATCCAGTGTGGAAGCTCCCCCTTGATCATTTTCCTTCGTTTGTGGTTCATTTTCTTCACTCGGATTTTAAGGTGATGCTTATGGTCGAATATTGCCAAGTGTCATCCTTCTCAATGCTTGACATGGAGTTTCTTCTTAATCTAGCACACACTTATCAACTTGCTCGACTTTAGAGCCATTAGTTTCATCGAACACTACATCACATGCTACTTCAACAAGTCAAGAGGCTTTGTTGAAGACACGATAAGTGTAGGAGTTCGAATCATAGCCAAGCAATAAACCTTCATTGGACTTCAAAGCGAACTTTGAGGTCCTAGGCTTCTTGTTTAGAATATAATATTTTGAACCAAAAAGTCGAAAGTTTGAAATATTTGGTTTGTTACTGGTGAGTAGTTCATATGAGGTTTTCTTGAGTAAGTGATGAAGGTATAGTCGGTTTATGGCGTGACAAGCGGTGTTAACCGCTTCAGCCCAAAATCGGTCTGAAGTCTTGTACTCATCGAGCATTATCCTCGCCATCTCAATGAGTGTTCGGTTCTTCCTTTCGGCTATGCCGTTTTGTTGAGGAGAGTAGGGTGCTGAAAATTCGTGCTTTATTCCTTCTTCATCTAGATACTCCTCAACTTGAGTATTCTTGAACTTTGTTCCATTGTCACTTTGTATGTTCTTGATCATTAATGAGAATTCATTTTGAGCTCGCCTGAGAAACTTTTGAGTGTTCCTTGAGTTTATGTCTTATCATGCAAAAAGAAAACTCACGTGAAGCGTGAAAAATCATCAAAAATTACTAAACCATATTTATTACCGCCGATGCTTATGTAAGAAATTGGACAGAATAGGTCCATGTGGAGGAGCTCAAGTGGTATTGTTTTACTCATTACATTCTTTGCCAGATGGGGTGCTCCTACTTTCTTTTTGGCTTGTCACGTGCTACAAGGCCTGTCTTTCTCAAAAACAACATCCTTCAAACCTCGTATGTGCTCGCCTTTTAGAAGTTTTTGTAGATTCCTCATACCAACATGTGCAATATATGTTAGTCTTTGCAATCAAGCATGTCTCAAGTTCGGCTTTATCTTTTTTGAAATCAACTAGATAAAGTTCTCCCTTTAACACACCCTTGAATGCAATAGAGTTATCACTCCTTCTAGAGACGGTCACACCCTCATTAGTTAATAAGCAATTATAACCTTTGTCACATAGTTGAGATATGGACAAGAGGTTATAATCTAAGGAATCAACATGTAAAACATGAGAAAATGTATATTGTGATGAGATTGCTATTTTACAAGTACCTAGCACCCTTCCTTGACTATTATCACCAAAATAGATGCCTTCGCTTGAGTCTTCATTTTGTTCGTACTCCACGAACATTCTTCTTTCTCCGGTCATGTGATTTGTGCATCAACTATCTAGCACCCATTTTGCTCCACTAGATGCATATGCCTACAAAAAGAAATTATGCTTTGGTCTTAGGTACCCAAGCTTGATTGGGTCCTTTGAGGTTAGTGACGAGTGACTTGGGCACCAACACACGATACTTGGTGTTCTCATGGCGCGGCCCAACATATTTAGCATGAACTTTTCTAAAACTATTTTTCATAAGCGCATATGAAGCATCAAAAGTTGTAAACAAAATTTTTTGTTCATGAGAGTTAACCATGTTAAATTTATCAACATAATTATGTTTTCCAACTTGGGAAGAGTTTCCCTTGACAAAAACAATGTGATCCTTGTCATTCTTGTGGCTTCTAGCTTTTTGCCTTTCGCCATGAGAATAATGCCATGTTTAACATTAGGAGGTCTTGTGACCAAGTATGCACTACGTGCATACTTGACCTTCTCCTTGTCAAACATGCCACTTTGGGAGGGATGCTTGTCTTTTGTCAAGTTTGACTTTTCTTTCAAGTTAGTGTCACTTTTAGTACATGTACAAGTTTTAACAGTTTTAGATTCAATATGTTGAGAAGGTGAGCTTAAAGAGGATGAAGAACCAATTTGCTTGAGTGACTCAACTTGCATCTCAAGGATCTTGTTAACTTTGGTTAAGTTAGCAAGCTCATCCTTGATAGCGATGTTTGAGTCTTTTAACTTCAAACAAGTCTCCTTGATTGAAGCAAACTCAAGTTCAAGTAATTTACTTTGCTCCTTTTCAAGCTCAAGAAGCTTTTCAATCTCAAGATATTTCTCCTTTTGGAGAATGATAATATCTTCTTGGCGATTGACTAGCTCCTCCTTATCAACAATCTCATCCATTAGAATTTTTATTTTAGCTACGGTACTTTTATCTAAACCTCTAAGCATCTCTTCATCATCACTAGAATTATCAATATTACTAGTAACATAATGCGAGGAGGAAGATTTAGTTTTAACCTTTCTTTTTTCCTTCCTTGGCCATTAGGCATGTGTGGTTGGTTTCCTTCCATGCTCCCATGGTTGGGAAGAGATGGACTTCATGGTAGGCTTCTTGATAGCTATAGTGGCCATCTCCTCTTCTTCTTTGGATGAGGACTCATCATTGGAGTCCCACTTCTTCCCTAGATGTGATTGGCCATATTGCTTCTCTTTCTTGAATATTTTCTTTTATTGAGGCTTGTTGTATTTACTCTTCCTCTTATTGTCTTTATATGGGCAATCCACTATGAAATGATCATATTCTCCACAATTATAGCATGCGTGTCTCATCCTGGATCTTTGCCTGTCCTTATGTCTTCCTTCACTTGAATTGCCACCCTTTCTTCTTGTCATCATTTTCTTGAAGTTTTTGATGAGCAATATCATGTCGTCTTCATCGACACCAGTGCTTTCACCATCTTCCTTAGGAGCTTCTCGAGTTTCTTTTGATGCAGGCTTGCATGTTGCCTTTAGAGCAACTCCTCTATTATTTGCCGAGGTAAGATCGGCAAGTTCCTTGACATGCTTGGCTTCCTTCTCCATCATTTCGGAGTTGATGATTTTGCCATGGGTTCGTGCGGGGTCATTTTGCGAAACCCGAGACTTTCTCTACTCATGGAGCAAAGTGTCAAGTTTTGTGGCATAAACGCTGTAAGAATCAATTTGACCACTTCTTGCTACCATAGGCTCGGACTTTGTTGATGAGAGATTTCAGTCGAATGTACATTTCTTGGGATGATTCACCTTCTTCGATAGCAAATCTTCCCAATTCACCTTCAATCATCTCAATTTTAGCTTCACGTACATGACGATCACCTTCATGTGCGGTTTTGAGAGTGTCCCAAATTGCCTTGGCAACTTCGAGTCCATCCACTTTGGTGAACTCGTCTCGGCTCAATGATGAGGTGATTACAGCTACGACTTGAGCATTTCGATGAATAGCTTGCTCTTGATCCAGAGTTAGCTCTTCATCATCATCGGGAATATCTAGCCCTGTACACAATATATGCTAAAGACTTGGGTTAAGAGATATAAGGTGCATTTTCATGCTCTGTCTCCACATTGAATAATGATTTCCATCAAAGTATGGTGCTTTGCCTAAAGGAATTGACAAGTAATGACTATTAGAATTTAAGCGCTCATAATTAAAAGGATATCGGGAGTAGTCTGTGTGACTACTCCCTTTGTTGTTTCTTTTCTTCAATCTTCTTCCCTTTTGGGGAGAGTGCCTTCTTCCACATAAGAGCCTTGAGTTGAAGCATCTCCTTATCATCATTCTCACAGTCTTGAATGGCATTGAGGAGTTTCTCTAGTTTTTGGTTTCCTTCATCATCACCCTTTTCATGCTTGAGGCCCTTGTTTTCACCCTTGATTTCCGACATCTTATCTTCGAGCGGTGGTTCTCTTTTGAAGAGTTTGGCTCTAATACCAATTGAATGTAGCCTAGGAGGGGGGTGAATAGGCCTTTTGAATTTTTATCGATCCCTAAAACACTTAGCAAAGAGATCAAATACACGAAGGTTGGACTAGTTCGTTATGGTGCGGACTAGTCCGGTATATGTGCAATTTGTCAAAGTAAATCTTTAATTCTTCTTATAGTATTCTATGCAGCGGAAAGAAATTGACAACTTATGTATATTATGATTATGAAGTATGAGATTGCAACTATCACGTTTAATACAATGTTTCGATGAAAATTAAACAAGAATTTGCAAACCCTGAAATATGATCAAAATGTAGAACAAGAACACGCGAGACA
Organism: Tuctoria greenei; assembly: GCA_036927565.1. Classification (NCBI taxonomy): domain Eukaryota; kingdom Viridiplantae; phylum Streptophyta; class Magnoliopsida; order Poales; family Poaceae; genus Tuctoria; species Tuctoria greenei. The sequence continues at coordinate 61,666,490 of JAYESD010000003.1, read as the reverse complement.
ATATTTTATCCCATGGTTCGATTCCACAGAGGAATATGCGTCCCCGTTGAGGAGTCCACAGAGGATCGGGTCTTCACTAACACTTCCCTTGTTGAATCTCCACGGAGGCCGATTCTCAATCACTAACCACACAGAGGGTAAATAACTCGTTCAAGGGGTCTTCTCACAAGTTGAGGGCTCCCCAAAGATTACAGCGAATGAACACCACCAAACACACTCAAAAGATGTACAATAATCAATGAGAGTGTGCAAGAGATCAAACCCAAGAGCTCAAGATTGTGAAGAACGAATTATCTCCTTTATCCAATCCCTAATCCTCAAAGATTTGATCCTTTTTGGTTTAGAATGAGTGGAGAAAGGTGTTTTTGTGCTCTTGGAAGGTGTGACGGCGCAGGAGTTCGAGAGATAGGGTTACATGGTTGTGCACCTCTATTTATACAAGAGTTTCCAAATGTTACCGTTAGGTTTTGCGAAGTGCGGACTAGTCTGTTGTTGGACCCCGGACTAGTCTGGTATGCGTGTGTGAAAAAACCTAAGTGTTGAGGGTACCAGACTAGTCTGTTAAGGTGCGGACTAGTCCGTTTCATAGAGACTTTTCAGACTAGTTCGGTCATTATCGGACTTTTCTGTTCTGGTGCAAATGTGAAGAACTGAGGACAAGTCTAAACTTGGAGGACTTGTCCATTTTCTACCCAGAGAATTTTCAGACTAGTCCAGTCAATATCGGACTAGTCTGCTTTTGTGCGAAACGTGAAGACTTGCAGACAAGTCCGCACCTAGAGGACTTGTCCGTTTTTATCCAAAGAGATTTTGGACTAGTCCAATCATTATCGGACTAGTCCATTATTTCTGGAACTTGTGCAGTGAATGCGATATCGTCACATGAGCTCTTGGGATGTGTTTTTCCAACACACTTTTAACAAATTAAATCTACTATTTTGATATCTTGAGCCCTTTTTCTTTTGGATCCTCCTTCTCCTTCCTTTTTTGTAATTTCTTTATCATCTCTTGAAACCTGCTCTCATTTAAACAGTTTTGTTAGGATCTTATTTGTTTGTCATTAATCAACCAAAATGCCCCGGGGATGCCTAGATGCACTTTCACAAGCTCCTAGAGCTTGAAGTGGATAGGTTGGGCTCCCATGCAGTACTCGGTCATACATGCCAAGACGATTCTCCGGCCTCATACGGTTGAGGTTGAGTCCATCCAGGTGCATCACTCGTTGGGTCCTCTTCCTCTTGGTACTCATAGACCGGGGAGGTTGTTTGAGACATGCCCATGGTCGCACTCCTTGCACAACTTCTAGTTACCTTGCCAGAGATATTACTTCTTCTTGCTTCCTCGATGGGAAGAAGATCAATGGTTAGTCTCTGGCATTTGTACAAATGAAAATACGGGTTAGGTAACCGAATTTCATTGACAAAACCGGGATAGAAAAATACTAAAGAGCTAGTATGATCATGCTTAAGGGTATTTCCTCACACTAGATAATCTTCATTATTCAATTCTCATTCAGTTTCAATACTCAAATGAAGTAAATTCTAATGCTCCTACCCTAGTAGCAATGCGGGTAATCAATAAAGTGCACTCAATTGGCTCTGTCCTTGAAATACTATCTAAACATTATGTCATAATGGTTATAACTTGGGCAACTTTTATCTTCTTAATAATAGCAAATAAAATTCTCAGTTCATCATCACGAACTACTTTAATATCTTCTCTAGGGAACATAGTCATAGCCACCCATCTATGCATGAAGCATACAATATTATTGTGCAATATTTCTAGGAGCACTACATGTGACCTCACTAGTCAATTCATATGATGTTGTATTATTTTTGAAATATTCTAAAAGAAATACCATCAAATCCTATTTTGAGGGTGCAAAGGAATTGTATAGTGAGAAGGCGTGAACCTTTCTCCTCTATGTGAGCAAAATTTTCCCATCCTAATACATGCAAAATGGTAAAGAATTTGGAATCCATACCTATTTTGGAGATCAAATTCGGATCATAAGCTTTAGTGTGATAAAACTCAAGATCATGGAGGAGCTTGCGTGCTTGATCTTCAACTTCACTTTGTATGTCTGTCATGGAGAAGTTGATGCGGGTTGCTCCTCTCATCCATGGGGGTGTCTTCATACACACTCCTCCTCTGTAGACTTGGTGTGGCAATGGAGGAGAGGTGTGCACTTGAGTCCACCATGGCTTGAGCTTGCAACCCCCTTCTCTTCCCGAACAACCTCTTCATTCCTTTCATGACCACAACAAGCGAGAACACAACAAGGCAAAAACTTGAAAAGAAGTGATGTTAGTGAAAACAAAACCCTCGACGAATTTTATCCTTGAAAGCAAATGAAAGCAAATCTTTTTGGTTTGGATTTGAGCAAGAGTGCTTCAATGAAGAGCAAGAAAACAAAGTGGGCAAGTGAATCACTTGGGGAGCTGAAAATGAGGTGAAGTGTGAAGAGAGATCCTCTTCACGGCCACCATTTATAGTGTACACCCCCAACGGTCATAAGAGGCACAAAATGTAGTCGTTGGAGGAGAGAGAGCCTTAGTGGCTCTTTCCCCACTTCAGCTGACCAGGGAGGTTTGTTCGATCTGTAAGGTGCCCCCCGGTCCCTCTTTTGGCAGGTGGCTTCCCAACGGCTATAAAATTAACCCATTGGTGAATCGCCACATTTGCAGCTCAAAATATTTGTTTTTGAATAAAACTCTTTTCCAAATCCAACAATTTTATTTTTGTGAAAAATAAAGAAAAAAATGATGGTTGAGAATATAAGTTTCTCAACTTGCTAAGGAAAATCAAATATGCAGTGGGAAAAATCAAACTAAGTGGGAAAATCAAATGGGGTAAAAAGAAAGATCAAATAAAAGATAACTACCAATTATCCTATTGGCTAGGTCTCACCAAAGTCCGATGAGAAGGACTTTTCTTCCGTCTTCATTTCTTGGCATCTAGGCCCGAGGGAATGGGCTCAGACATCTTGTCTTGCTTCTTTCGCCACTCCTTATTTGGCGGCTTGGTGGACTTGGACCTTTGGTAAGGCCCAGGTTTCTCCGTCTTCTTGGGATGTCGGCGTGGATGAAAAGACGGGTTCTTCGCATAGATTAATCTTCTCATGAATGCTATGAGCGGATCCACTTTTGGAGGTGTGACTTCGACCTCTTGAATGTATTTAAAATTCGACCCATACTTCATTTGAATCGTGGAGCATTGCTCCATCTTTGGGCGAAAGTTAAACTTCTCCTCCTTACCATTGATATGGAAGTAGATTTCTCCAGCTCCCACATCCATGTGAGCTTTAGCGGTGCTAAGGAAGGGTGCCCAAGAATGAGGGGTGTATCCTTCAGGACATCCACGTTGAGCACCACGAAATCCACGGGTATGAAGAATTCCGGATTTTCACCAGAACATCCTCAGCAATAACCGCTGGGTGACGGAATGAAGAGTCAGTCAGTTGTAGTTGCATTGATGTTGGAGTCAGCTCTGTGAAGTTCAGCTGGTCAAAGACCACCTTGGGAATAACACTCACACTTGCTCCAAGGTCACAAAGTGCCTTGTCAAAGTAGTGAGCCCCAATAGAGCAAGATATGAAGGGATATCCAAGGTCCTTCAGCCAGTTGCCTTCCTGTGGAGAAATCATGTTGATAATTTCCACGAGAGGTTTAGGCTGTCCTAGCATCTTGTCATTCTCCAATGGCGGAACAACATCTGCCAGTTGAGCTAAATGGGTCTCCAAAATCTTGTTGAATCTCAGCTGATTCTTGAAAGCTGAGGATAGTCCTTCTATCTCGACATTGATGTTTTCTATGGTCTTGTCATTAGCTAATAGCTTCTTGGATAAGGCGTCATTGATCTTCAGCTGGCTAAAGGCAAGATCTCTCAAGTTGGGTTGATTGCCATTGTTTCCATTATTGTTGTACCCTCCTTGAAAGAAAGGGCATGGTTGGCCCCACCCTTGACCTCCTGGACGATAGCCATTGTTAGCTACGTATAGGGCATCCTTACGAGTTTGTGGGCAGTCATTTGCCCATGTGGCCCGTGTTGCCACATACTTCACATGTGATGTGAGAGTCTAAGGCTCAGCATTGCCACATACTTCACCACTGGCTTGTCCATTAATCTTCTTCATGAGGAGGTCTAATTTGGAAGCGATCATGTCCACCTCTTTCAAGGTGTGCATACCTTGCCGACGGGTTTGGAGACGCTCATTGCTCAAACCCATATTGGACACCATCTTCTCAATCAAACTTTTGCCTTGGGTACCGTCAATGAGAAGAATGCTCCTCCAGCAGCAGCATCCACATGGTAACTGGCGGAAGGGATCAACCCATTGTAGAAATTTTGGATAATCAGCCAGTCATCCATCCCCTGGTGGGGATAAGCCAGGATGTACTCCTGCAACCTTTCCCATGCCTCAGGAATAGACTCCTTAGGATCTTGCTGGAAGCTGGAAATTCTCCCACGTAGGGCATTGATCTTGCCCGACAGAAAGAACTTGGTGAGGAATGATGTGGAACACTTCTCCCAAGTGTCTACAGTACTTCGGTTCACATAGAACCACTGCTTCGCTCTCCCAAGAAGGGAGAACGAAAATAGTCTAAGATGGTCAACATCACGAGAGACGTCCTTGATCTTGAAAGTGTTGTAGATCTCAAGGAATTGTTGCGGGTGGGCACTTGCATCCTCGTTATCCTTCCCACAAAATGGGTTGGCTTGCACCATAGTGATTAGGCCAGTCTTGATTTTGAAGTTCACATCTCTCGTGTTAATAGTGGGCTCAACATGCACATTGTTAGCAGAAGGAGCCAAAAACTCACGAAGGGTCTTCTGGGCCATTGGTGTTTCAATTGTTGGTGCAGTAGCGTTGGTTTTCTTTGCCCCATGAAGCTTCTAAGGAATAACAACATGAGGTCGATCTCTCAAAAGGGATTCGAGATCTTCAATAAAGTTTTCCGGCAGGCGAAAACCAGACATACACTACCCTGTTTTCACATTAAAATAAATGCAAAAACAAAGAAGGGTTATCCTACTAAAAACCTACCCAGGGTCCTATCCTATTCACTCAATCATGCAATACTTTTGCTTGTTGACGTTTCTTACGTACAGAATAAATTCCGCAAGTGCACGAAAACTATCGATGTAGCATTTCCCCATAAAAGGGTATTCCAAGGGTGCCATTTATTTCATCCCAAGGGAAGGCTTGGTGGAAGTGTAGCAACCATCAAATAAAAAGGGTGAATGGTCTAGGTAGGTGTCGGTACCCTGGAAACCGTACACCCCTTGAGGTTACAAAGATATCAAGGAAAAGTCACCCACTTGATATGAAGACCTTCGGAGACCCACATGTCAGGCGTAACCGGACCCGCTTCTCCAACATGGTTAATCCTAGGGTCGCCACGTGTACTATCAAACCAGAGCTACCGCCCACAAGGGGGAAGCTCCGGGCCATGTACCAGAACGGCACCTTCGGACTTAACCCCAGACCGAGAGAAGCTCCGGACCTAACACGTGTCAGGTAGCTCCGGAGCTTCCCATTTCCCACAGTATGCTCCGAAGCTGCCACGTGTCCACCCGTCGGAGCTTCAGCCTCTAACCTCCGGAATACTTCATAACGGCTCCTGATCTTCAAAGGGGAATCAAGGACTTCAAGACCCAATTAAGTGTCATTAATGCCATATTAATGACACTTAAATGGACAATCTTAACACCAGTAACGGTGCTGTCAAAACCCGTTACAGGGTCATTAAGAGCAATTAAACATATTGAAGAGGTATCAATACTAGTAACCGTCGGGGCCACATGTCGGGCCAGGCTAACTTGTAGCGGTCTGCCCTTGTACTATAAAAGGACAGGCCAACGACGAACTCCACACGTGGAGTAACGCAACATACGTGCCATAGACGCTCAACACAAGCTCATACAGCTAATACAACACCAACACACCCGTGGAGTAGGGTATTACGCTCAGGCGGCCCGAACCACGTAAACTCCTGCGTCTCCTGCATCATTTACTATTCAGCTTCTCGAATCTCCGCGCGCCCACACAGAACATCAAACTCCTCTAACACTTCAGTAGTGTCGGGAGATCTGCCGGTTCCAAACCACCGACAGTTGGCGCGCCAGGTAGGGGTAGTGAAGAGGAAGCTCCGAACCCCTCCGGGAGGGTCCGGACCATTCAGCGCCCAGTGTACTTCATTAGTGAAGTACTACATGATGCCAAGACTCGATACCTAGAGATGCATAAGCTGCTCTATGCAGTTCTTATTGCCTCCAGGAAGCTTCACCATTACTTCCAAGCTCACAAAGTCTCAGTGGTGACCTCTTACCCACTTCGAGCAATTTTGCATAATCCCAATTCAACTGGGAATATTGCAAAGTGGGCAGCGGAATTGGCCGAATTTGATCTTGAATTTATTTCAAGGCAAGCAGTCAAGAGTCAAGCTTTGGCAGATTTTGTGGCAGAATGGACTCCCTCTCCATCAAACCTTGGGGGCCCCAGTGAGCAGAAGATGGAGCATCAAGCTCCATCCTTCACCGAGCCTCACTGGACCCTCTACTTCGACGGTTCCATGCAGAAGCAGGGGGCCGGAGCTGGAATCCTTCTCCTTGCACCGACCGGGGAGAAGATGAAATATATGGTGCACCTTGACTTCAAGGTGACCAACAACATGGCAGAGTACGAAGCACTCATCTACGGACTAAAGGTCGCACTGTCATATGGTGTCAAGCAACTGCTGGTCAAGGGAGATTCGCAACTCATCATTAAGTAGGTGAAGGGTGAATGTTCCTGTAATAATCTCCAGCTAGTTGCTTACCTCCTTGAAGTCCAGAGGCTTCAGAAGGACTTTGAAATCCTAGATCTCCACCATGTTCAGCGTGCCCACAACGCTGAAGCCGACAAACTCTCGACGAAAGCGTCAAACCGGAGCTCCGGCTCCTGACAGAACTTTTGTCCGGAGGTTGTCGAAACCCACAGCTCAGCCTGCCGAACTGAGCGAAGGGGGCGAGATCAGCATCCCGAAGCTGACGGTCCCGATGGCCCTGTTACCATGGCAGCCATCAAGGATCGTAGGTGCTGCCGGAAGCTCCGAGCAACCCAGCACGCAAGACTCAAATGCTCAAGTTAGTTCCGATGCATGGATGTCGGAGATCCGGAACTACTTGAAAGACAACATCCTTCCTGACGATGATGTATCCGCTGACCGGGTAGTCAGATTGGCTAAAAGATACACGTTGGTAGAAGGGGATCTCTACCGGCGCGGTGCCAACGACATCCTAATGCAGTGCATCACAAGGGAAGAAGGCTGCGAGCTCCTCGTAGAAATCCATGGAGGCGAGTGTGGGAACCACGCGTCTTCTCGCACGCTGGTCGGTAAAGCCTTTCAGCATGGCTTCTACTGGCCTACAGCACCCCAGGATGCAACTGAGCTGGTGAAAAAAATGCAAAGCATGTCAATTTCATGCAAAACAAATTCACACTCCGGCTCAGCCCTTACAAATGATACCTCCTACATGGCCTTTCGCTGTGTGGGGGATGGACATCTTGGGACCTTTCCCAAGAGTCGTCAGAGGTTACAAGTTCCTGTACATCGCCATTGATAAGTTCACTAAGTGGCCGGAAGCAACTCCAGTTGTGACAATCAACAAGCAATCTGCTATCAACTTTTTGCAGTCCATTGTATGCAGATTTGGAGTCCCAAACAAAATCATCACTGATAATGGGACCCAATTCACAAGCTCTGCATTTCAAGGATATTGCGAAGACCTCGACATTCAAGTTTTCTACGCCTCTGTAGCTCACCCAGCTAGCAATGGTCAAGCCGAGAGAGCAAATGCTGAAATACTTAAAGGACTCAAGACGCGCACCTATGAGCGTTTTAAAAAGCATGGAGCCAACTGGATCGAGGAGCTTCTGCCCACTCTATGGGCCAACAGGACATCTCCCAACCGGTCAATCGGAGAGACACCCTTCTTTCTGGTGTACGGAGCTGAAGCAATCCTTCCTCCGGAAATCACTTTGGGTTCACTCCGGGTCCGGACCTTTGACGAAGCCGCGCAGGACTAGCTCCGGCGTGAAGACCTAGACCTCCTTGAGGAGGGAAGGTGCCAAGCAGCTATTCGGAATGCCCGATATCGCCAAGCCCTTCGACGCTATCATCAGCGGCATGTACACAACCGACAGCTCGAGGAAGGCGACCTGGTGCTACGAAGAATACAATCCAGAGAAGGGTTAAACAAACTCTCCCCCGACTGGGAGGGACCCTTCCGAGTGATTAAAGTATCCCATCCAGGAAGCATTCGCTTGGCTACCGAGGATGGGACACCTCTCCCAAATCCTTGGAACATCGAGCACCTCCGTAAGTTCTACACTTAATACCATGGAGGAGAGTCTTGAGTAACTTGAGATGTATGTTATAGAGTCATTGTACAGAGTCGGGTAGTTCCTCCGGGAGAGCAGCCGGACCTTTCCCGAAAAGTCCGCAAAGTTCATGCAACACTTGTCACAGTCTCCGGACTAAAAGTGTGGCTAACTACCCTGTGTCAAACGAGAAATGAAACACGCTTAGCCAGGTTCCGTACCCTAAGAGTGTACTTGTTTCCCCTGTACCCCGGACCTATAATGAAAGACATCTTCATGTGAAACAGACTCCACGTGCATTTATTTTGTACAGGCTCAACATTTTTTATTTTTCTCTTTCTTGTCTATAACGAAGACGTGATGTTTTTAAGAAATTTTAGTTCGACCGGTTTATATACAATACGAGTTGTATTGTCAATTCTTTTGGATTCAAATATTGTTCCTGGCCAACTCGCCTGAAAGCCGCCAAGCCAATCTAGGGCCGGGGTGTGCTATCGACTTAGCTGGTCAAGCACCCTAAGTACGCCACTCTACCTACACCCCGGCAGGCCGAAGTAAGGTGAGTCCAAATACAATTGAACCTGGAAGAAAAGGCAATGTATTTAGGGATGAAAACGGATCGGATATTTTCCGATTCGTCCGGGTGCCGGATCCGAAAATATCCGGTCTATATACGTTTTGGTCGGATCCTATTCGGATACGGATCGGATATCGGATATTCCTATTCGGATATCGGATCGGAAACGGCGCGGCTCAAAATCCGTCCGAATAGTCGGATATCCGTTTTCTATCGGATATATCCGAATACATATCCGATTGTTTTTAGGCCTAAAGCCAACAGGCGTTCGTTAGCCTGGCCCAATAGTCTTAACCCTAATTCCCTGCTCCTGTCACCAGTTCCCGTCCGCCGTCCCGATCGGCCGATCCCGAAGGACGAAGGCCGACTGCGGGGCCGCCGTTGGCCGAAGCTACCGTACGCGTCCCGTCCGGCACGCCCGCTCCCGTCTAGCAGCGGTGCAGCCCTGGTCTTGAGTATTTCTTTCCATCAGGCTCCGGTTGTGTGCTCGAAACAATCCACCGTGCAGGGCTGCCTGCTAAAACGTGGATGAGGTCCTGGTCTCCGATGGACGGCTTCTTGTTTCAGCCATATTGTTTGACGTGGGACAGTAACCAAGAATCTGCGAGCTCCATGCGCGAGCGAGCAAGCAAGGAAGCGGCTGGCAGGCGGCATGGACAACGTCGTCTGGGCACGTAATCTGCAGGCTAAACGTGGATGGGAGAGATGCCCTTGACCATGGATGGTCAACAAGGCTCGAGACCGACGAGACGATAAGCATGAAATAAATTTTTGGATGCTCAGGTCTCTCTCCACCGGTTGAAACGTCTCCACGGCTGCATCTGTTTTGTTTGCTCGATCTAGTATGTTTTGTGGGTGAAGGCTTAGAAGGTGCTGCATGGTGGAGAGTGGAGGGTGCTTGCGTGCTGCTGCTTCTATTTTATTGCTGTTTTGTCGCTGCATGTGTGCTGTAATTTGTGTGTTTGAATCATATATGCACTATATGTGAACTATTTATGTGTTTCATGTATGAATTATGTATGCATTTGATGCAGTTTACGAATTATCAATTACATATTACTTGTGAATTGTTTTATCCGAAATAAATATATGTATCCGTCCGATATCCATAATTTTCCGATCCGATAAATCCGTTTCCGATACATCCGAAATATCCGATACCATATCCGTTTCCGACAACATCCGGTCTGAATCCGTTTTTGAAAATATAATGTGGATATGGATATGGAAAAGCATTTTATCCGTCCATATCCGTCCGTTTTCATCCCTAAATGTATTCGATTGTGTCTAGAATCGCGTTTGACCTAAAACTTTCTTGAGAATCATAAGCCGCGACGAAGTTATAGACAAGAAACAAATTTTACTATTTTTCTTGACTTCAGTGTGCAGGAAAAATAAAATACACGTTGATGGAGAAAAGCCGGAGCTACATATTCAGATTCGTGAGCAAGCACTAGCAGCAGCTACATATTCAGATTCGGCTGTGGATTGTGCAACTGAATTTTGTTTTCTAGAGGACCAAGCAACAAGAGAATTACCAAGAAAATGACAAGCACCAGAAGTACTTTTCCTATAATCCTACAACCCCCAAAATCAGCATCAGAAAAAGCTTTCAAAGTAACGGTTGAGGAAGAAGGAAGAAAAATTCCAAATTCTTGAGTTCCATGTAAGTACCTGAGAATCCTTTTGACACCTTGACGATGTGAAGCACATGGGGAGGCTTGAAACCGTGCACAAAGACATACGCTGAATTGTATGTCTGGTCTTGATGCCGTGAGGTACAAAAGTGATCCGATCATGCTTCTATATTCTTTTTGATCCACGGGTTCACCATCTTCATCAAGTCCAAGTGTTGTTGCTGTTCCCTTTGGTGTCCGAAGAGGCTTGCTTTTGTCCATGTTGAAGCGCCTTAGGAGATCTTTTGTATACTTCGTTTGATGCTCAAAGGTACCGTCCTTAGTTTGCTTGATTTGCAGCCCCAAAAAGTAAGTAAGTTCACCCATCATACTCATTTCAAATTTGGAACTCATCATTGCTAAAAACTTGGACACAAGATCATGAGAAGCACAACCAAAGATAATATCATCCACATACACTTGAACGAATAATGAGTCATTGCCATGCTTAAGCACAAAAAGAGTTGTATCAACCTTGCCTATGGTAAACCCTTTTTCAAGTAAGAATGTTTTTAACCTATCATGCCATGCTCTAGGGGCTTGTTTGAGACCATACAAGGCTTTGGACAGTTTGTAAACATGATTAGGAAAATCTGGATTTTCAAAACCCTGTGGTTGTTTCACATAAACCTCCTCATCTATGTAGCCATTAAGAAAAGCACTTTTAACATCCATTTGATATAGCTTAAATCCAATAGATGCAGCAAAAGCTAACAAAATTCTTATGGCTTCTAATCTAGCAACAGGAGCAAAAGTTTCATCAAAATATAGACCTTCAACTTGAGTGAAACCTTGAGCAACCAACCTAGCCTTATTCCTAACCACAACCCCATCCTCACTTTGTTTATTTTTAAATACCCATTTAGTTCCAATTAAAGTGTGACCTTGAGGTGGAGGTACAAGTTTCCAAATATTATTTCTTTCAAAAATTTCTAACTCTTCTTGCATGGCAATAATCCAAGATTCATTAGTGAGTGCGTGTGATATATCTTTGTGTTCAAAAGAAGCAACAAAAGCAGAATGAGCATAAGAGTTTGGATCACAAAACCTGGTCCGTGTGACTCGTTCGTGCAAGTTTCCAATCATCTGTTGTGGGGGATGATCTTTGTAAAACCGTAGGGGAACAGAAGTCTCACAAGCTTCTTCTTCTTCTTCATGTTCATCACAAATCGATGAGCTTGTGACTTGAGGATAATTTGGATCAGCATTGATGGTTGTCGATGCTGGTTGAGAATTAACATCCGGAGCTGAACCAAAGTCTTTAGCTACTGAATTTTCGGGCAGCAGCTCCAATTCTTCCTCATCTTCAACGAAAATGCTCCCCCCCTACGGATATGGATCTGGACCTGCAATGTTTGAGCTAGTACCTGGGCTAGCTTCATCAAAAGACACTTCACAAGTCTCCACAATTTTGTTAGTGTCAAGTAAAAGCACACGGTAGCCTCTAGTATGAGATGGATAACCAAGAAACATGCCATCAATGGATCTAGGTTCAAATTTATCAAGATTACCATGTTTCTTAACAAAGCATTTGCAACCAAAGACCCGAAAGTGTGTAACACTAGGTCTATGTCCAAACCGGAGCTCATATGGTGTTTTACCTAGCTTAGCACGCAGGAAAACACGATTTGAGACATAACAAGCGGTTGCTAACGCATCAGCCCAAAATTTCCTAGGAGTTTGATATTCATCAAGCATAGTCCTAGCCATCTCAACTAAGGTTCTGTTCTTTCTTTCTACAACACCGTTTTGTTGAGGTACATATGGTGAAAAAAATTGATGATCTATTCTATTTTCAGCACAAAAGTGATCAAAAGATTGATTTTTAAATTCAGTTCCATTATCACTTCTAATTGCTTTTAAAGATCCTGGGTAATCAATTGATAATCTAAGAAATAAAGTTCTAAAGTGACTAAAAACTTCATTCTTAGACTCCATAAAGTAAACCCAAGAGTGTCTAGAATAATCATCAACAATCACAAGTACATACCATTTACCTCCGAAGGATTGAACACGTGAAGGTCCTACGGTGTCAAGATGCAAAAGTTGACATGGCTCAGTTGTCATGATCATTGTGAGAGGAGTATGTGAACCTGCAACCATCTTAGCATGTCTACAAGAAGAGCACAAAATTTCGTTGTCCCCTTTAAGCTTAGGCATCCCACGTATGCGATTAAGAGCACTAACACGCGTTAGGTGATCAAAGCCTACGTGACCAAGTCTACGATGCCAAAAATATAGGTCCTTTGAATCATTAGCAACTAGACACCTATGCTTAGAGGAAGACATATCAAAATCAGCTTTAAAAACTCTTCCAAACCGAGACATGTTAAAAATAAGCTCACTATTTGAACTTACAACTTTGCAGCAGTTTTTATTGAAAATAATTTCTAGATTTTCATCTAGCAATTGTGAAACAGAAAGCAAGTTGCATTTCAAATTTTTGACAAGTGCCACATCCTTCAAAGTGTATTGATCATTTACTCTAAACGAACTCTTAGCAATTATAGGAGTTGAAGAATTATCGGCAAAAGTAACATTCTCTACACGTGACAGAAAAGAGAGGGAGGAGAACCAATCTTTGTTACCGGTCATGTGGCGTGAGCAACTTGAATCCACAATCAAATGTTCTCCTTCCTCAAACGTGTAACCTACAAAGAAGCACAATACGGCGATGACTCAATATTGGGGTTAGTCAAAAGGCATTTAGGAATCCAGTACTGAGTCATGCGACGTGCAGTAAGAAAAACACGCGAAAGCTGAGACAAAACAGCAGGTTCATGAGTCAAAGTTTGAGTTTTTTTATTCTTAACTACTGACCTATAAGGTGTTACTTGTGTAGCACAAAAATCAGTAGCTCCGGAGGCAAAAACAGAAGGTCTGGAGGTAAACATTGAATGTTTTTGACTCAAAACAGCAGGTTGTACATTCGGTTCAATATGTGCAGCAAATTTTGCATGAAGGTTATGAGATCTAGCAACCATTCTTTCCCTTTTCTGTTGTTTAGCTAGTCTATAACAAAAATCTATGACATGACCATTTCTACCACAATAGGTACAATGAAATTTAACTTTGTGTTCATGTCTAGATGAGCAAACCACATTTTTATTTGAAACCGAATGAGACAATACTCCTGCAGATTTGAAAACCACTTCTTTTTGTTTAGGAACTGTTTGAATCAAACCACTTCCTAATGACTTTACAATTTTAGGTGGATGTGCCTTAGCATGAGCATGAGAATCAAAACCTAAACTAGTTTTATCATTGCAAGACTTGGATGAATTCAGCAGCAAGTTTAAGTTCTTATTCCCATTACAAAACCGATCAAATGTCTTATGCATGTTATCAAGTTTATTGGACAGATCAAGGCAATTTTCACATGAAGTTTTTATTTTTAATTTGCAATTGGAACAATATTTAACTTCATGACAACGTAAAGCATTGTTCAATATAGAGATTTCATTCATAGCATCTTGCAGTTTCTTATCAAGATCATCACAACTAGAACAATGCAAATCAATTGTAGAACAAGAAGCATCTTTTAAGTTTCCAATATTAAGTGCAGCAAGCTTTTTGTTCTTTTCAATTTCAAGTTCAAGTTTATCAAGTGTGGAGGTATGTGCACTTCTTAGGGAGGACAATTGTTCATATATTAAGTCACATGAGGAACAAGAATCATCACTAGGAATCAAGGATTTCAAACGATTAATTTCAGATTCTAGTGACTCAATTTTAACAGCATTGTCCCTAAGCTTTTTGCCCTTTTTCTTAACAATAACAGTGGCATGAGAAATAGCATCACACATTTCTTCGCAAGTAGAACATACCTCTTCATTGTCGCTGTTGTGTTCTGCCTCCTCCATACTTGATCTTGACTTGCCCACCATGAAGCACAAGTTTGCCAAATCATATTCATCTTCATCACTTCCAATGTCCACGTCGCTTGAGCCAAGTTCCTGGAGTGCTGAGATAAAACTGCTCACCAATTGACGTCCTGTAAAACCCTTCTTTTTCTTCGTATCTTTTGCAGAGGAGTGCTTCGTTCTTGTTTTCTTTTCATCCCGGGAAGTAGGACCTGAAACTGAATGAAAATGTTCTGTCTTACCACATTCAAAGCATCATTGAGGTCCGGAGCTTCCTCTCCTTCTAGTTCTCACATTTTGCAATGCTTTTGAGAACCGGGTAGAGATGAGCGCTAGCTCCTCCTCTGGAAACTCCTCAATCTGTTCAAGGGTTAGAGAGGACAACAAAGCAAGTGTACCACAAGATGATGTTTGACCGGAACTAGGCATGTCACGTTGAGAAACAAAAGCAATAGACTTGTTGGGGTTCTTACGTGAGATTATGTCAATTTCATGAGTTTTTAACTTGGAATATAGCACATCTAAAGTAAGTGAACTCATGACAGTAGATTCACAAATAGATGTGACTTTCATCTCCCAAATTGACATATCTAATGCACTTAGCAATTGCCTAGCATTTTCAGCATCTGAAAAATTAACATTGACACTACGCAAGTTGCTGAGAATCTTATTAAAGCGAGCAAAAAGGTCATCAATAGACTCACCGGGTTGCATCTCGAAGCGCATGTATTCTTTCTTGAACATGTCTTGCCTTACCTCTTTGATCGTGTTGGATCCTTTGTGGTAGTTACAAAGTGCTTTCCACACATCGTATGCAGATCGGAGATGTGCAACACGGTCGAAGTCGCTTTGTGTTAATCCTTGTATGATCAAGTTCCGAGCCTTGTTGTTGTTGTCGACATCCCTCAAATTTGTAGATGTAACTTGATCGTTTGATGACACTTCGTAAGGCTTGTATACCTTCTCCCATATTGCAAAGCCTTGTGCCTGGATGAAAGCATCTATGCGTGCCTTCCAAACCTGAAAATCAATACCAGCGAACACACAAGGTTTGGCAGAGTATTTCTCCATGATGATTAGTCAAAAACACACGAAAATCACAAAGATTAGAGCGCCGTGGCTCTGATACCAATTGTAGGATCGAAGAGCACGTGAAAAGCTACCAGAGGGGGGGTGAATGGTAGATTTAAAAATCTTACGCAGCGGAAACAATTAAACCCTAACCCCTTCGGCAGAAAAACGATCTGTTAAAGAAATTGTGTGTGAGACTAATCTAAACATGTTTCATCATTAAAAAAGTGGTAGATATCATATAGAACCAAGTCACAAAGACAACACAACAAAAATCACTCAAATCCGTCAAGAAAAACTCAAGTTATGATCGAAAGATCAAACAAAGGTCAATCTGCCCTACCCGAGAAAAACAGTTCTGTAACGCTGTAAAGAAACTCGTGTAGATCAGAAAAAACAAATCCAATGACCGTGAAATTTTTAAAGATGATAGATAATCAAGTTGTGAAGACAACTCAAAAAGAATCACATCAATTGGATCTGTAAAACTCGAGTTATGATAAAACCACCGACGAATGGTAGTGCTGTCCAGAAACTCGACGAGTAAAACTTGTCAGGAACAAGTCGGACGAACAAGGCACAAAAGTTCCTTCAAACTATGAATTTTATTCAATAGAACACAAGAGGAACAGCCTCAACGTCGTGTACCACGAACTCTGGGCTCCCTTGCTTATATAACCAGCTCGAAAGCCAACTCAACTCAAATCAGGAACCTAATCCTACTATGTTCATGAATCGTAACTTTCCATAACTGCTTAGGATTCTTCTATACACAGATAGAAGCAATCTTAAGACTTCCAAACACCTTAGGAATGTATCCCACATTCCTAAAGAACTCAAATTCGTGACCCACACGAAATACTATCATAACCAACTCAAATCTTTCTATATTCGAGTCAAACCCGACTCAGCCGTAGCCTAAGTCCATAACCTAGTTGGTTGGACCTTTCCGACCAAATCTTTACGTCCACATCTCTTCATCATGTCTCGGAACCATGCAGCCACGTCCATGCACCCCTTGCACACGTGCAAACATCTTCCAATGACGTCCACGATACCTTCACATGCATTGTTCTTGATTCAATCATGCTGCGCAACCTCCTGATCAGCTCAACCACAATTCCTCCTGAATTTGGTTGTTGGAACCTCATCTCCTCCCTGAGACTAGTCCAATGGATCCCATCACCAGCCATGTCTTGAACTCAAGCAACACCTGCACATGAATAAACAACCAATCCATACGAGCCCAAGTCCTCGACTTGACTCAAGTTAGTTCCGAACACAACACCTTACGTGAGAACCTCACATAAGCATGTTGCAAAACCACAGTAACACGATATCATCCATATCAACCAAAAACGCACCAAAAACTTAGCAAATGAATACTAAGCAATCTTTCCAACAATGTAAAGCAAGTATGAAACATCGCGAATAAAAAACAGAAGCAATGCGGTCAAGTTCCGGACCTTGAGCCGGAGCTAACAAAAGCTAGTAGAACCTAGCGCCGGAAATTACCAAAACTAGTATAACTAAGCTCCCGCCGGAGCTTACCAAACTAGCAGGACCTTAATAAAAAGGTGTTTTGGTGATATTCAAAACTTTTATCATTAAAGCAAGTGTATTCACTACAAGCCAATGTATTCAGCACACATAGGTCTTACAAGTGCATTAGACATGTCAATCTGGGAGATGAAAGTTACATCTATTCGTGAATCTACTATCATGAGTACACTTACTTTAGATGTACTATATTCCATGTTAAAAACTCATGAAATTGACATAATATGATGTAAGAACCACAACAAGTCTCTTGCTTTTATTTCTTAACGTGACATGCCTAGCTCCGGTCAATCTTCATCTTGTGGTACACTTACTTTTTTGTCCTCTCTAACCCTTGAACAGATTGAGGAATTTCCAGAGGAGGAGCTAGCACTTCCCTCTACTAGGTTCTCAAAAGCATTGCAAAATGTGATAACTAGAAGGAGGGGAAGTTCCAGACCTCAAAGATGCTTCAAATGTGGTAAGACATGACACTTTCATACAGATTGTCCTAACCTTTCAGGTCCTACTTCCCAGGAAGAAAAACAATCAAGGACGAAGCACTCCTCAACAAACGATAAAAAGAAGAAGAAGAAGAAGAAGAAGAAGAAGAAGAAGAAGAAGAAGAAGAAGAAGAAGAAGAAGAAGGGCTTTACAGGTCGCCAACTGGTGAACAATTTTATCTCCACACTCCAGGAACATGGCTCAAGCAATGTGGACATTGGAAGTTAAGAAGATGAAGATGATTTGGCAAACTTGTGTTTCATGGTGCGCAAGTCAAGATCAAGTATGGAGAAGGAAGAACACAACAGCGACAGTGAAGATTTATGTTCTACTTGCGAAGAAATGTGTGATGCTATTTCTCGTGCCACTGTTATTGTTAAGAAAAAGGACAAAAGCTTAGGGACAATGCTTTTAAAATTGAGTCACTAGAATATGAAATTAATCATTTGAAAATCTTGATTTTTGTGATGATTCGTGTTCTTCATATGATTTAATATATGAACAATTGTCCTCCTTAAGAAGTGCACACTCCTCCACTCTTGATAAACTTGAGTTAGAGATTGAAAAGGACAAAAAGCTTGCTGCACTTAATGACAGAAACTTAAAAGATGCTTCTTGTTCTACAATTGATTTGCATTGTTCTACCTGTAATGATCTTGAAAAGAAACTAAAAGATGCTATGAATGAAATTTCAATACAGAACAATGCTTTACATGCTCATGAAGTTAAATATTGTTCTAATTGCAAATTAAAAGGAAAAACTTCATATGAAAACTGCCTAGAATTGTCTAAGAAACTTGATGACATGAATAGGACACTAGAGCAGTTTTGTATTGGGAACAAAAATCTAAACTTGCTACTGAATTCATTCAAATCTTGCAATGATAAAACTGGTTTAGGTTTTGATTCTCATGCTCATGCTAAAACACATCCACCTAAAATTGTAAAGTCATTAGGAAGTGGTTTGATTAAAACAGTTCCTAAACCAAAAGAGGTTGTTTTTTAAATCTGCAGGAGTGATGTCACATTCGGGTTCAAATAAACATATTGCATGCTCATCTAGACATGAACACAAAGTTAAATTTCATTGTACCTATTGTGGTAAAGATGGTCATGTCATAGATTTTTGTTATAGACTAGCTAAGCAACATAAAAAGGAAAGAATGCAAGCTAGATCTTATAACTCTCATGCTGTTGCACATACTAAATCGAATGTCAGGAACATGCAACCTACTGTTATGAGTCAATAACAGTCAAAGTTTACCTCCGAAGCTTCAGTTTTTTCCTCTGGACCTTCTGTTGTTACCTTTGTACCTTCTGTTTTTTCCTCCGGAGCTACTGATTTTTGTGCTACACAAGTAAAACCTTATAGGTCAGTAGTTAAGAACAAAAAATCTCAAACTTTGACTCATAAACCTGTTGTTTTATCTCAGCTTTCGCGTGTTTTCCTGCTGCACATTGTGTGACTCAGTACTGGATTCCTAAATGCCTTTTGACTAACTCCAGTATTGAGTCATCGACGTATTGTTCTTCTATGTAGGTTACACGCTTGAGGAAAGGGAACATTTGGATTGTGGATTCAGGTTGCTCATGTCACATGACCGGTAACAAAGAATGATTCTCCTCCTTCTCTTTTGTGTCACGTGTAGATACTGTTACTTTTGCCGATAATTCTTCAACTCCTATAATTGCTAAGGGTTCATTAAAATAAATGATCACTACACTTTGAAGGATGTGGCACTTGTTAAAATTTTGAAATACAACTTGCTTTCTATTTCACTATTGCTAGATGAAAATCTGGAAATTATTTTCACTAAAAATTGTTGCGAAGTTGTAAATTCAAATAGTGAGTTTATTATAACATGTCTCGGTTTAGAAGGGTTTTTAAAGCTGATTTTGATATGTCTTCTTCTAAGCATAGGTGTCTAGTTGCAAATGATTCCAAAGACTTATATTTTTGGCATCGTAGACTTGGTCACGTAGGCTTTGATCATCTCACGCGTATTAGTGCTCTTGATCGCATACGTGGGCTGCCTAAGCTAAAAAGGGACAAAGAAATTGTGTGCTCTTCTTGTAGACATGCTAAGATGGTTGCAGGTTCACATACTCCTCTCACAATGATCATGTCAACTGAACTGGGACAACTTTTGCACCTTGACACTGTAGGACCTTCACGTGTTCAATCCTTTGGAGGTAAATGGTATGGTCTTGTGATTGTTGATGATTATTCTAGATACTCTTGGTTTTACTTTATGGCATCTAAGAATGAAGCTTTTAGTCACTTTAGAACCTTATTTCTTAGATTATCAGTTGATCACTCAGGATCTTTAAAAGCAATTAGAAGTGATAACGGAGCTGAATTTAAAAATCAATCTTTTGATCTCTTTTGCACTAAAAATGGAATAGATCATCAATTTTATTCACCACGTGTACCTCAACAAAACGGTGTTGTGGAAAGAAAGAACGGAACCTTAGTTGAGATGGCTAGGACTATGCTTGATGAATATCAAACTCCTAGGAAATTTTGGGCTGATGTGATTGCAACCGCTTGTTATGTCTCAAACCGTGTTTTCTTGCGTGCTAAGCTAGGTAAAACACCATATGAGCTCTGGATTGGACATAGGTCTAGTGTTACACACTTTGGGGTATTTGGTTGCAAATGCTTTCTTAAGAAACATGGTAATCTTGATAAATTTGAACCTAGATCCCTTGATAGCATGTTTCTTGGTTATCCATCTCATACTAGAGGCTACCGTGTGTTGTTACTTGACACTAACAAAATTGTGGAGACTTGTGAGGTGTCTTTTGATGAAGCTAGCCTAGGTACAAGCTCAAACCTTGCAGGTCCGGATCCATATGCTCATGAGGAGGTATTTTCGAAGAAGAAGAAGAGTCGGTGATATTGCCTGATAGTTCCGAAGCTAACACGTGTCCAGATCCGAACTTTGAACAAGCTTCGACTACCATCTCTGCTGGTCCTAATCGTCCACAAGCCACAAGCTCATCAATCTGCGATGAACCTGATGAAGAAGAAGCTTGTGAGACATCTGTTCCCCTACGGATTTACAAGAATCATCCCCCCAACAGATAATTGGAAGCTTGCATGAACGAGTCACAAGATCTAGATTTTCCGACCCCAATTCTCATGCTCATTCTGCTTTTGTTGCTTCTTTTGAACCCAATGATATATCACACGCACTCACTAATGAATCTTGGACTATGCCATGCAAGAAGAGTTAGAAAATTTTGAAAGAAATAATGTTTGGAGACTTGTACCTCCACCTCAATATCACACTTTAATTGGAACTAAATGGGTGTTTAAAAATAAACAAGTGAGGATGGGGTTGTGATTAGGAATAAGGCTAGATTGGTTGCTCAAGGTTTCACACAAATTGAAGGTCTAGATTTTGATGAAACTTTTGCTCCTGTTGCTAGATTAGAATCTATAAGAATTTTGTTAGCTTTTGCTGCATCTAAATGGATGTAAAAAGTGCTTTTCTTAATGGCTACATAGATGAGGAGGTTTATGTTAAGCAACCACCTGGTTTTGAAAATCTAGATTTTCCTAATCATGTTTTCAAACTGACTTAAGTCCTGTATGGTCTAAAACAAGCTCCTAGAGCATGGTATGATAGGTTAAAAACATTCTTACTTGAAAAAGGGTTTACCATGGGCAAGGTTGATAAAACTCTTTTTGTGCTTAAGCATGACAATGACTCATTATTCATTCAAGTGTATGTGGATGAGATTATCTTTGGTTGTGCTTATCATGATCTTGTGTCCAAGTTTTCAGCAATGATGAGTTCGGAATTTGAAATGAGTATGATGGGTGAACTCACTTACTTTTTTGGGCTGCAAATCAAGCAGACCGAGAAAGGTACCTTTGTGCATCAAACGAAGTATACAAGGGACCTTCTCAAGCGCTTCAACATGGACAAAAGCAAGCCTCTTCAGACACCAATGGGAACAACATCAACACTTGAACTTGATGAAGATGGTGAACCCGTGGATCAAAAGGAATATAGAAGCATGATCAGATCACTTTTGTACCTCACAGCATCAAGACCGAACATACAATTCAGCATATGTCTTTGTGCACGGTTTCAAGCTTCCCAACATGCTTCACATCGTCAAGCCATCAAAAGGATTCTCAGTAACTTACATGGAACTCAATAATTTGTTATTTTTCTTCCTTCTTCCTCAACCATTACTTTGAAAAGCTTTTTCGGATGCTAATTTTGGGGGTTGTAGGATTGATAGGAAAAGTACTTCCGGTTGTTATCATTTTCTTGGTAATTCACATGTTGCTTGGTCATCTAGAAAACAAAACTCAGTTCCACAATCCACAGCCGAGTCTGAATATGTACCTGCTTCTAGTGCTTGCTCACAAATTCTTTGGATTGTTCAAACACATAAGGACTATGTGGTTGATCTAAATAGTGTTCCACTATATTGTGATAACACTAGTGCTATTTGCATTGCTAAAAACCCCATGCAACACTCAAGAAAGAAGCACATTGACATTAGGTATCACTTTCTCCGTGATAATGTTGAAAAAGGAAACATTGTGCTTCACCATGTGGATACCAAACAATAATTGGCTGACATTTTTACGAAACCTTTGGATTTCACTCGTTTTTGTTACATTCGTAGTGAAATAGGGGTTATGCATCCTCATGGCTTAACTTGGGGGAGAACTTTCAAATTTCGGATCTGAATTTAAAAATAATATGAGCATAATATTTCATACATATATGACTTTGTGATTCCTTTTACATGCTGAATGTTCTTACTACATTACCCGTGTTATACATTTTGTAGTTTTTGTCATGACTAGTAATTGGAATAATTACTTACACTAAATCTGGTCATGATCGAACTTTCTTGCTGTTTTGAACCTGTTGCATGCTCACAAGTGCTTTTAGAAGAATTGATCAAGTAAGCAACTCACATGTTGAGTTTTTATGTTCAAATAAAAAAATGAGAAAAGATCATGAGAATATGCATGCATCGCACTTCTTCTTTTGATATGGCTTATCATTGCACTTAGATATGGACTTAGAAGAAGTTGTGTATGACTAAAACCATGTCCTTAAGCTTCTGATTGTCAAATGACATAGGCTTGGCTTGGTTGGTTAGAATAAGGCAGATGCAATTATAACCTCTTGCAAATATGATATGATCTAAATTTGTGCTTCAAAAAATAATAAAATGCATCAACAAGTGTCATGCTTTCAGGTTTTGAAATAGTTAAGTTTGTGAGATCATGACTTGCTAAAATTGAAAATTATGTTTGATCTCTAGCATGACTTACACCAGTTTATGTATCTCATTGTTGTGATAGTGTAAGTTACTTGACAGTATGACTTAGATGAGCTTTGTTTTATATGTATATGTCATAATGTGCTCATAATGAGCTTGCTGAATACATTGTCAAAGGGGGAGAAGTATGCAAGGGGGAGAAATTTATTTCTATCTCATTTGATTTTCAAAAAAGGGGGAGAAATTGTTTCAAAATTTTTCATGTGAATAAGCCAACGTTCGGATTTTAAGTGATGTTGCCAATGCATTCATAATGGGGGAGATTGTGAGATCTATGTGTGTTGAATACATTGGCTATGGCGATAAAAGTTTTGAATACTACCAAAACACCTTTATCAACAAGGTCCGACTCTAAGTCCGAGCTTCAGCAAGGTCCGACTATAGGTCCGGCTTGTTTTGAGTAGCTCCTGCAAGGTCCGACGTAAGAACCGACTTGTTTTGGCTAGGTCCAACTTCTTGGTCTAGCTCCGACTAGCTTTGGTTAGCTCCAGCTCTAGGTCCGACTAGCTTTGGTAAGCTTCGACGCTAGGTCCGACTGGCTTTGGTTAGCTCAGGCGCTAGGTCCTGCTAGCTTTGGTAAGTTTCGGCGCTAGATTATGTTAGTTTTGTTAAGCTTTGGTTCAAGGTCCGGTTAGCTTTGGCAAGGTTCGGAGCTTGATTGCAGTGGTTCTGCTTTTAATTTGCAATGTTTCAAACTTGCTTGTTTGGATTATGGAAAGTTTGCTTAGTTTTCTTTTACTAAGTTTTTGGTGTGTTTTGGTGGTTATGGTTGATATCTTTTTGCTAAGGTTTGCAACATTCTTATGTGAGGTGCTCACGGAAAGTGTTATGGTTATCGGAACTAACGAGAGTCAACTCGAGGACTTGTGCTCGAAAGTATTGGTTGTTTATTCATGTGCAGGTGTAGCTTGAGTTCAAGACATGACTGGTGATGGGATCCATTGAACTAGTCTTAGGAAGAATATGATATTTAACAACCAAGTTCGGGAGGAATTATGGTTGAGTTGATCGGGAGGTTGCGCAACATGTTTGAATTAAGAATAGTGCATATGAAGGTATCGTGGACGTCGTTGGAAGATGTTTGCACATGTGTAAGGAGTGCATGGGCGTGGCTACATGGTTTCGAGGCGTGATGAAGAGATGTGGACAAAAAAAATTGGTCGGAAAGGTCCAACCGACTAGGTTATGGACTCAAGCTGCGGTTGAGTCGTGTTTGACTCAAATATGGAAATTTTTGAATTGGTTATGATAGGATTTCGTGTGGGACACGAATTTGAGTTGTTTTAGGAATGTGGGATATGTTCCTACGGTGTTTGGAAGTCTTAATATTGCTTCTATCTGTGTATAGAAGAGTCTTGAGCAGTTATGGAAAGTTTTGATTCGTGAATTCAGTAGGATTAGAGTCTTAGTTTGAGTTGAGTTGGCCTAAGGGCTGGTTATATAAGCAAGGGAGGCCATAGCTTGAGGCAGACGACTTTGGGGCTGTTTCTCTTGTGTTTTGATCAATAAAATTTGTAGTTTGAAGGAACTTTTGTGCCTTGTTCGTCTGATTTGTTTTTGTCAAGTCTCTCTCATTGAGTTTCTGCACATCACTACCTTGCTTTGGTGGTTTTATCATAACTCGAGTTTTACAGATCCGATCAACGTGATTCTTTCTGGGTTATCTTCACAACCTGATATTCTACCATCTTTGAAAATTTCATGGTCATTGAATTTGTGGTTTCAGATCTACACGAGTTTCTTTGCAGTGTTCCAGAACTTTTTTTCTCGGGTAGGACAGATTGACCTTTGTTCGATCTTTCGATCGTAACTTGAGTTTTCTCGACGGATTTTTGTGATTCTTGTTGTGACTTCTTCGTGACTTGATTCTCTATAATATATACTAGTTTTGTCATAGTTTAACACATTTAGATTAGTCACACACACGGTTTCTTTAACAGATCGGTTTTCTGCCGAGGGTTTTTTGTTGCTTTCGCTGAAAAGTTTTAATCTACCATTCATCCCCTCTGGTAGCTTTACATGTGCTCTTCGATCCTACACTTCCCTAATCGACAACCCTAATGGTGAGCTAATGACTCGGAACCTGAAACCCATCCTAAAACACCACGACGAACTAAGACAGATAGGCGAGAGCGACAAAGATGTCCTTGACGATGATGGCACTAAGAAAAAAAACGAGCTGGATGGAGCAGTAAAAGCGGAGCTAACAAGACTAGCAGGTGCAGCCAAAGGAATACAAAGCCAGACAAGCTCCCAGAGGTGTTGGGAATCATGACAACGAGGGCCAATGCCAATGAGCTGACTCGTACAACAATCCTGAACATAAGAAGAATCGGAATAGAGAATCACCTGACGGTCATGATCAATGAGTTGTCTAGCAGACATAAGCTGCATGGTTAGGACGGGAATATAGAAAACATCAGGAACATCAAAAGAGTCGGATAAAAGAGTGCCCTATCCAACAATCGAAAGAGGAGAAACATTGGTAGTATGAACAATAAGATAACGAGAGGAAGAAGTCATAGATGATAAACAGATGGAGTAAGGATTCATATGGAACGAAGCTCTAGAATCAAGAATTCATGAAGGAGTACCTGAACCAGAAGTGGAAGGTGGTCCATCAGAGGAAGACTGAGAAGCAGTAGTAGAACCTGAAGGTGCAGAAGACGAAGTCACAAAACAAGCAGCTCTTGATGATGTAGAGGCAGCCCAACGAAAAAGGACGAGTGTTGACATTTCTTATGTACATAATAAATTCCGCAAGCGCACAAAAACTATCGATGTACCATTTCCCCTTGAAATAGTATTCTAAGTGTGTTATTTATTTTATCCCAAGGGAAGGCTAGGTGGAAGTGTAGCAATCATCAAATAAAAGGGTAGAATGGTCTAGGTAGGGTTCCTGTGAGAATGGATAATAGATAATTGGAGGTCATGTGACACACACAAGAGTATTATATTTTAGGGGTGATAAATAGGTCCTATTGAGATTAGACTAAGAGTTAGTGAGTTGCTCCTACAATGCCTCTAATATAGATATACATATCCTAGGTTAGATACTAATGAGCATGTCAATGGTGAATCCTTATGCTAAGTTGTTCAACAAATTGGGCACGGGTTTACTCCTAGCAATACTAGGACGACTCTCGCCAAGAGCCTGTGGCATAGCCAAACGTGAAGGATTACAAAGGACAGATAGGGCTGTCACCACCTACCGCCTTCCTCTTCGATCTGCGGGTCTAGGAGACATCCAACATTACATAACTATCCTAGCACCATGCTAGAATACTAAACAAATACCATAAGAGTCCGGATGCAAATATCATCTTAAGGCAATGACTAACCTAAACATCGTTGAACCAATGTTGAGACATAGCATAAGTTATTCATATTAACATGATCATATCATAACTAATTAGGGTTTATAGTGTTTATGATGATAAATTACAATCATTATGGCATAATCATAAAGACTATTCCTACCACATACATGGACTCCACAATAAAAAAGAAACACTTCATCCAACCATATGTATAAAGGAAGACTAAAGATAACATCTTTATTATGCATAAAGTCACAAATACAAGAAGGAATACATGCGCCATACCTTTCCCAATTTGGAATTGGGAAGAGAGACTCCTTCTACTCCTTCCCTAATTTGGACTAAGGACTAGAGACTCTCCTTTCTACAGCCTAAACTCCTCTAAGACTATGGAAGATAGTGGATACAATAGAATGAAGCTCAAGTGGTGTGTGTTGAAGTGAGGGGTAGGGGGTCCTATTTATAGCTAGAGAAGAGTCGATTTCTGCCACCAAAAGCGCGTGAATCAGTCTTTATCGTTATCAGGGCACCACAGGGAGTCGACACATGGAGGTTGACCGAGTTTGGCGCCAGGAAGGGTTCGTGGTCTTCGCTCCGATTCGCATGTGCTTTCTCTAGGTCACTTACAAGTGGACCCTATTGACTGATATGGGTGATACACTCTTGTATCTCCTCGTATCCGTCTGTTTGTGGGCCATTTGATCCTTGTGATGCCACGTGTTAGTGCTAGATTGGCTGGGATGATATTGCTCTCCCTCTTTCACCTCAATTCCTGCATAAAAAGTCTGCATGCACTATTTTTTCAAGGACAAGTGAAAATAGATTAAGTAGAAGGTGATGTGTGCAATAAATGACTTATCCTTCACATGATTGAGTTATATTGATAGATGAAATTGGGATATAATAGCCGTCAACAAACTCCCCCAAGCTTATCCTTTGTTCGTCCCGAGCAAAGTCAAGACTTTAGATTTATGATCAGGAGTTGCTACCATGTTCTACCTTTCAAAAGTACCAAGTACACAACAAAATACTCTACCTAATATTGCAAAAAATGGCTTTGGTACTCTACCCTTCTTAAGTCATTATGAGGCTTATGCCGACTCCTATTCATAGGTAGTTGAAAGACAGAATAGTAAATTGAGCAAGCATAGCCTAGATATCAAGTTCTACTTAAATTTCGAAGAGTTTCAATTTAGATTCTAAGTACCACAAATTGATTCCCTCAATCACCCATTTTTGCGTAATGGAAATATATCCTCACCAAGGCATTTGTCTATACTAATCCTACCACTAAATAAGGCTTATATGTGGAGCTTGGTAGAGAATAAGAGTAGGCATATTTGCAACACATAATTTTGCTAAGTCAAAAGAGTAAGCCTTAAGAGAAATTAATTCAAAACATTTTGATTCAAGACTTGTGCATGTGTGATGGAACATAAGTGGAAGTGGATGTTGAGATGACTCCTTTGATGTGGACTCTCTTTATTGCAGGGATGAAATATGGCTACTTTTTTCTCATGCTTATGATGTAAGCATGCATTTTTTATTGTAGTTATGTCTTCTACTCCCTTTTTATGCAATAAAATTGAAGAGAGTACTATTCATGAAAATCATGGAGTTTCTCTTTTTATTGTGGAATGATGATATGATAGAGTTTTGCTAACTTCTAGTGTAGAAGTATAGCATCTGCAAGTGAAGTCTTAAATTCAAAAAGAAATGAACAAATTTTCACATAGGACTATACAAGTTTGACTAGGCTCAATATGAAAGCAGGTAGCATATGCATAAGGTTTATCAGTGTAAAATATAATATGGCTTTGGTAGGTATTTCCAATCAAATGAGGGTAACTTAAATCTTTTTAGAATTTATTCGGAAATCTAAGTTTCACCTTCAAAAAAGAATAGCAGTCCTATCACTATCTCAAATCTCAAAACAACCTAGAATTAGATTAAGCTTTTGCTACTCACAATTTCTAAATCAAGGCAAAGTTAGTTTAAGCCAATGAAAACCATATTTGGAGACTAGCAAGTTGTAAACTTGGGACTTAGGAAAAATAAAACAGAGCAACTATTCCTCATTTCATCTATATGCGTTCTAAGTCATTCTTATCTCACATCATTATTTGATTGAAAGCAAATCTACATTACTTTTTTTATATGCAAGGTGAATGGTGGATGAATGGAAAATAAATATGCAATGGGTGTGATACAAGTTTCCTCAAGTGGGGGTCCTCCCCAAGCTTGTTCCTCATTCACCTCCGTGATAAGGGTTTAACCCTTGATGGCAAAAGTATGCCGCGAGATCGGCTTGCTGTTGTTGCAGCATGGAGTTGAAGTTGGTGAACTCAGTGTCCATGTGTTGTTGCCAGTCTTGGGTGCCTGGGACATGTTCCTGGAGTGTATTGTAGATGTCTCTCGTCCTCACTTCAAGGTCTCCAATACGTCTAGTGAGATCCGTCATTCCTTGGCTATAGTCAGGATGAGTTCTAGCCGAAAAGGAACAACATCCTCTCATTGACGTTGGAGGCAATCTGAATGTAGCCTAGTGGGGGGGGGGGGGGGGTGAATAGGCTTTTTGATTTTTTATCGATCCCTGAAACACTTAGCGAAGAGATCAAATACAGGGAGGACGGTATTGTCCGTTATGGTGAGGACTAGTCTGGTATATGGGCACTTGAATGTCAAAGTAAATCTTTAATTCTTCTTCTAGTATTCTATGCAGCGGAAAGCAATTGACAACTTAAGTATATTATGATGATGAAGTATGAGATTGCAACTATCAAGTTTAATACAATGTTTAAATGAAAATTAAACAAGAATTTGTAAACCCTAAAATATGATCAAAATGTAGAACAAGAACATGTGAGACAAGATTTGTATCCCGAGGTTCGATTCCACATAGGAATCTACGTCCCCATTGAGGAGTGCACGGAGGACCGGGTCTTCACTAACCCTTCCCTCGTTGAATCGCCATGGAGGCCGATTCTCAATCACTAACCACACAGGGGGTAAATAACTCGTTCAAGGGGCCTTCTCACAAGTTGAGGGCTCCTCAAAGATTACAGCGAATGAACACCCCCAAACACACTCAAAATATGTACAATAATCAATGAGAGTGTGCAAGAGATCAAACCCAAGAGCTCAAGATCGTGAAGAACGAATTATCTCCTTTATCCAATCCCTAATCCTCAAAGATTTAATCCCTTTTTGTTTAGAATGAGTGGAGAGAGGTGCTTTTGTGCTCTTGGAAGGTATGACAGTGCAGGGGTTCGAGAGATAGAGTTACATGATCGTGCACCTCTATTTATACAAGGGTTTCCAAAAGTTACCGTTATGTTTTGCGAAGTGCGTACTAGTCCGTTGTTGGACATCGGACTAGTCCGGTGTGCGTGTGTGAAAAACCCAAAGTATTGAGGGTACCGGACTAGTCTGTTAAGGTGCGGACTAGTCCGTTTCTTTCTCAGAGACTTTCCGGACTAGTTCGGTCATTATCAGACTTGTTCGTTCTGGTGCAAATGTGAAGCACTGAGGACAAGTCCGCACTTGGAGGACTTGTCCGTTTTCTATCCAAAGAATTTTTGGACTAGTCCGGTCAATATCGGACTAGTCCACTTTTGTGCAAAACATGAAGACCTGCGGACAAGTCCGCACTTGGAGGACTTGTCCGTTTTTATACAGAGAGATTTCAGACTAGTCCGGTCATTATTGGACTAGTCCGTTATTTCTAAAACTTTTACAATGAGTGCGATCTCATCAGTTGAGCTCTTGGAATGTGTTTCTCCAACACACTCCTAACAAATTAAATCTACTATTTTCAAATCTTGAGCCCTTTTTCTTTTGGATCCTCCTTCTCCTTCCTTTTTGTAATTTCTTTCTCATCTCTTGAAACCTGCTCTCATCTCGACAATTTTGTTAGGATCTCATTTGTTTGTCATTAATCAACCAAAACCCACTAGGGATGCCTAGATGCACTTTTAATCTCCCCCTTTTTGGTGATTTATGACAACCAATTGAGATTACACAATTATGATGAAAAATTCAGATTTTCATAAAGTGTGCACATATGAGTTTTGAGGAAAATTGTAAATGTAGAAGTACTACTCATATGTGCACTCTTTATGGTGGGGTGCAAACCTATGTGTGTGTGAGCAAGAATTTTGATGTGAATGAGGTGAAAAGCATAATCATAACATCATAAAGATTATCAAGCACACATAGCAATTTTAAGGCATAATGCATAGATCATAGAGAACATAAATTACATGTCCAAATGCATAAAAGAGTCTGACATGACCAAGTGCATAAAAGAGCCTTAAAATATGTAGAGCATAAAGACATAAGCTAAGAACTAGGACTCCCCCTTAATATAAGCTAGGACCTAGGACTCCCCCTATGAATCCCCCTCAATATCTCTCCCTTTGGCATCAAGACACCAAAAAGGAAGAGAAGGAGGGATCTACCTGTCGTTGTTGGCTCCATCCGTGCTTTCGGTCCTTTCTTCACTTTCTTCTTCATCAGGTTGGTGAGGAGGAGGAGGAGAACCACCCATCCTGCCAAAGTAAGCGAGTTTAGAGTTGGTGAGAGGAGAAAGCTCAGAGAAGTCAGATCCGGAGTCTTCTAAGATGACAGGAGATCCCACAGGCTCAATTTCCAGTTTTTGACAAATGGCCTTGACGTTTTCTTTCATGTATTCCATTTGCTCCTTTCTTGCCTTGTTGATCTTGTGCAGCTTCACCTCTGATTTGTGGCAAGAACCAAAGATAGCAGCAAGATACTTCATTATCCCACTAGCGGACCCCTTGTGAGATGGAGGGGCCCTAGAGCTAGAGGGAGCCCTTGCTTCTTCTTGGGATCTCCTTGGGAGCTCTTCACTTTACACAAGAGATTGAGCTGTTGGGAGAGCAGCTTGAGGTAAATTCTGAGGCCTCAAGGCAGTGTGCTCCATGTCCTTCACAAACTCGATTCTTGTGACCTTCTCAATCATGAACATAATATATGGCGCATAGCCACAGGAGCAGTTGGGAGTGCAAGAGATGTTCACCATGTCATTCCAAATATAGTTGAACACATCAAACCTTCTTCTCCTGCTTATGACCTTCATCAGGGTTCTCAAGTACCCTTGGACACTGCCCGCATCCCCATCCTTAGGAGCAATGGTCTTCCCAATCACTCGATTTAGGACAATGAAGAATGACTTCATGTTCTTGGTTGATGGGGGATTGTAACAGAGACGAGTGTCATAGAGGAACTCCATCTTGTCCTTCTCTAGAGGGCTGTCATTGTGGATCACGATCTCATGGTTCCCAGTATCCTCAAGATGTAACAACTTTGCCAAGTCAACATAGGTGACAGAGTAGATTGATCCACGAGTCATCCAGGTTACTCTTTCTTCACCCGTATTGGCAAAGTGGCAAGTGGCATAGAATTGGGCTATCACTTCATCATTCCAGATGTATCTACAGGATAAGAGATCCTTTATACCATGCCTCTCTACAGTGGCCACTACCTCACCAAATGCAGCACAACTCTTTCTTCCAAAGTAGTTCCAGTATATCCATTGACTTCGTAACACTGGGGCCTTCATGTTGAGGTAGACGCTGCTGTAGTAATCCGAGTGGAAATTACACAAAACCTCGGATCGGCAGCTACCTTCCCACTATTGTAAGCGTTGACTTGCCTGAACTTCCAGGAAACATCGCTGCCCTTTCCAGTGAATCTCTCCTCTGAGGAATTCCTATTCCCTTGTCTCGGAGGTTCCATCTTCAGAGGACCAATTGGGCCAGAGGCAATTCCCTTTCCTTTGCCCTTAGTTTGGCGTGGAGCTGTCGAGCTAGATCCAACCACTTCTTTACCCTTTGTAGATGGTTTCTTTGCCGGGACCTTTCGCCGCACTGGAGGTGGAGCGGGTGAAGGGTCAGCAGCACGATCTTGCCTTTTCTTGGTACAATCCTCCGTAGGACGAGGCAATATCTCTTGATCTATTTCGGCCACGTAGTTGGAGATATTCTCGCTTGAGGAGGTCAACATTTTCCCTAAAAGAGGATATACATGCCATGGATAAGAATCGATGAAAAGAAATGCATTGAGAGAGGATAAGCTAGGGATTTTATCAGCAGCACACTGGACTTGTCCGCACAGATAACGGACTAGTCCGTTGTGCAGCTATTCAAACCCTAGCTAAACAAATGTCGGAGTTTTCTCAATACAAGAGTGTAACAGTGACAACGTATAGTTGGAATGCATCAAGGAAACATGTATGGGCAATAGGAATCAAATTTAATTAGCAATACCAAGGAAAATGGAAGAGTTAGGGTTTGGTGAGACAATTACAAAATCCTTCGATCCAAGGGGTTTGGAGCGTTACAGATGCGGATTAGTCGGGGTCTTCGATCCCCTTTCAATGGAGATTGATTTCCATAGAAAGATGTGAAGGTTTGTGAGGAGGAAGAGGAAGAATCTGCACCTGCCTAAGAGGTTAAGGTGTCAGAATACCAGACTAGTCGATGGTCACACCGGACTAGTCCAGTCCCGCAGACTCAACGCGAACTTGTCTGCATTGTGCGACTAGTCCGGGGTAACCACGGACTAGTCCGTGGTCACCTGGACAGTGAAATCTATATTTATATGAACCTTAAGTATATATATATATATATATATATATATATGTGTGTGTGTGTGTGTGTGTGTGTGTGTGTGTGTGTGTGTGTGTGTGTGTGTTTGTGTTTGTGTGTGTGTGTGTGTGTGTGTGTGTGTGTGTGTGTGTGTGTGTGTGTGTGTGTGAAGGTGTCTAATAGAGATCTTTTGAACAAAGATTCACATATATTCTTGATGAACATGATCAGTAAACACTCAATAATCAAGCTATGACCACAATTCATCAAGATCTAATAATTAACATAGTTTTTAGGAAA
Source organism: Tuctoria greenei (assembly GCA_036927565.1). Classification (NCBI taxonomy): domain Eukaryota; kingdom Viridiplantae; phylum Streptophyta; class Magnoliopsida; order Poales; family Poaceae; genus Tuctoria; species Tuctoria greenei. The sequence goes on along the minus strand of JAYESD010000003.1, from coordinate 61,633,339 downwards.
AATCAAGCAAAGATGAGTTTTCTTCAAAAATCATGATTTTGAAGAAGTCAGCATTCAGATATGCAAGATTTCAAGCCACGTTCTGAGCATCAAGGATATTTCGTTCATTTCAAAGCTCACAAAAGTGTTTTTCATCAAGTGGCTTGGTGAAGATATTGGCTGGTTGTTTCTCAGTTTTGACATGGGAAATGGCTATGTCTCCTTTGATTGAATGGTCTCTCAAAAAATGATGTCGGATATCAATGTGTTTGGTCCTAGAGTGCTCAATAGGGTTATGTGAAATTGTAATCGCACTTTCATTATCACAAAGGAGCGGAATACGGTTCATATTGTGACTGTAGTCCCTTAGAGTTTGTCGCATCCAAAGGAGTTGTGCACAACAACTTCCGGCTGCAACATACTCTGCTTCAACTGTGGACAAGGCAATGGAGTTTTGTTTCTTGGAGGACCAAGAAACTAGGGACCTACCCAAGAATTGGCAAGTTTCTGAGGTACTTTTTCTATCCACCTTGCATCCGGCATAATCTGCATCGGAGTATCCAATGAGATTGAACTTTGAACTTTTAGGATACCAAAGGCCTAGGTTGTGTGTATGAACTAAATATCGCAAGATCCTTTTACAGCTGTCAAATGACATTCCTTAGGATTGGCTTGAAATCTTGCACACATACAAACACTCAACATGATATCAAGCCTTGATGCACATAAATAAAGTAGAAAGCCCATCATGGAGTGATATACCTTTTGATCCACGTTAGGTCCATCTTCATTAATGTCTAAGTGTCCATTTGTCGCCATGGGAGTCTTTATGGGCTTCGCTTTGTCCATGCCAAATTTCTTGAGAATGTCTTGGGTGTACTTTGTTTGGCTTATGAACATTCCCTCCTTTAGTTGTTTCACTTGGAATTCCAAAAAGTATCTCAACTCTCCCATCATGGACATCTCGAACCTATCTGTCATGATTTTACTAAACTCGACAAAAAGATTTATTAGTTGAACCAAATATGATATCATCAACATATATTTGACAAATGGATAAATCATCATCAAAGTGCTCGGTAAACAAGGTGTAATCTTCTTCACCAATTTTGAAGCCATTTTCAACTACAAAATCTCTAAGGCACTCATACCAGGCTCTAGGAGCTTGTTTGAGGCCATAGAGAGCCTTAAGCAGTTTGAATACATGGTCGGGGTACTCTTGATCTTCAAACCCAGGGGGTTGCTCCATGTACACCTCCTCCTTGATTGGTCTATTGAGGAAGGTGCTTTTGACGCCCATTTGATACAACTTGAAATCATGGTGAGTAGCATATGCAAGTAATATACAAATTGATTGAAGCCTAGCTACGGGAGCAAAAGGCTCGTCAAAATACAAACCTTCGAATTGTGAGTAACCTTTGGCCACAAGTCACGCCTTGTTTCTTGTTACCACTCTGTGTTTGTCTTGCTTGTTACGGAAGACCCATTTAGTGCTGACGATGTTGGACTTGGGTCTTTCAACAAGTTCCCATACTTCGTTCCTCTTGAAGTTGTTCAATTCTTCTTGCATCGCCATCACCCAGTCAAGATATCTTAGTGCATCTTCAACCCTGTATGGTTCTAAAGAGGATACAAAAGAATTCATAGAAATTAGCTATACGAGATCGAGTTGTCACTCCCTTTTGGATGTCACCAATTATGTTGTCGACGGGGTGATATCTTTGTATGATTTGGTGTATTCTTGGATGTGGCACTCATGATCTTGAATTTTCATGATCATCATCTTCTTTGTCTCCCACTGGATGGTTGCCCTCATTATTGTTTTGACCATCTTGATCTCCTTGAGGATGATCCAGTGTGGAAGCTCCCCCTTGATCATTTTCCTTCGTTTGTGGTTCATTTTCTTCACTCGGACTTTGAGGTGATGCTTATGGTCGAATATTGCCAAGTGTCATCCTTCTCAATGCTTGACATGGAGTTTCTTCTTAATCTAGCACACAGTTATCAACTTGCTCGACTTGAGAGCCATTAGTTTCATCGAACACTACATCACATGCTACTTCAACAAGTCAAGAGACTTTGTTGAAGACACGATAAGTGTAGGAGTTTGAATCATAGCCAAGCAAGAAACCTTCATTGGACTTCAAAGCGAACTTTTAGGTCCTAGGCTTCTTGTTTAGAATATAATATTTTGAACCAAAGAGTCGAAAGTTTGAAATATTTGGTTTGTTACTGGTGAGTAGTTCATATGAGGTTTTCTTGAGTAAATGATGAAGGTATAGTCGATTTATGGCGTGACAAGCGGTGTTAACCGCTTCAGCCCAAAATCGGTCTGAAGTCTTGTACTCATCGAGCATTATCCTCGCCATCTCAATGAGTGTTCGGTTCTTCCTTTCGGCTATGCCGTTTTGTTGAGGAGAGTAGGGTGCTGAAAATTCGTGCTTTATTCCTTCTTCATCTAGATACTCCTCAACTTGAGTATTCTTGAACTCTGTTCCATTGTCACTTTGTATGTTCTTGATCATTAATGAGAATTCATTTTGAGCTCGCCTGAGAAACTTTTGAGTGTTCCTTGAGTTTATGTCTTATCATGTAAAAAAGAAAACTCACGTGAAGCGTGAAAAATCATCAAAAATTACTAAACCATATTTATTACCACCGATGCTTATGTAAGAAATTGGACAGAATAGGTCCATGTGGAGGAGCTCAAGCGGTCTTGTTTTACTCATTACATTCTTCGCCAGATGGGGTGCTCCTACTTTCTTTTTGGCTTGTCACGTGCTACAAGGCCTGTCTTTCTCAAAAACAACATCCTTCAAACCTCGTATGTGATCGCCTTTTAGAAGTTTTTGTAGATTCCTCATACCAACATGTGCAATATATGTTAGTATTTGCAATCAAGCATGTGTCAAGTTCGGCTTTATCTTTTTTGAAATCAACTAGATAAAAGTTTTCCCTTTAACACACCCTTGAATGCAATAGAGTTATCACTCCTTCTAGAGACGATCACACCCTCATTAGTTAATAAGCAATTATAACCTTTGTCACATAGTTGAGATATGGACAAGAGGTTATAATCTAAGGAATCAACATGTAAAACATGAGAAAATGTATGTTGTGATGAGATTGCTATTTTACAAGTACCTAGCACCCTTCCTTGACTATTATCACCAAAATAGATGCCTTCGCTTGAGTCTTCATTTTGTTCGTACTCCACGAACATTCTTCTTTCTCCGGTCATGTGATTTGTGCATCCACTATCTAGCACCCATTTTGCTCCACTAGATGCATATGCCTACAAAAAGAAATTATGCTTTGGTCTTAGGTACCCAAGCTTGATTGGGTCCTTTGAGGTTAGTGACGAGTGACTTGGGCACCAACACACGATACTTGGTGTTCTCATGGCGCGGCCCAACATATTTAGCATGAACTTTTCTAAAACTATTTTTCATAAGCGCATATGAAGCATCAAAAGTTCTAAACAAATTTTTTTGTTCATTAGAGTTCACCATGTTAAATTTATCAACATAATTATGTTTTCCAACTTGGGAAGAGTTTCCCTTGACAAAAACAATGTGATCCTTGTCATTCTTGTGGCTTCTAGCTTTTTGCCTTTCGCCATGAGAATAATGCCATGTTTAACATTAGGAGGTCTTGTGACCAAGTATACACTACGTGCATACTTGACCTTCTCCTTGTCAAACATGCCACTTTGGGAGGGATGCTTGTCTTTTGTCAAGTTTGACTTTTCTTTCAAGTTAGTGTCACTTTTAGTACATGTACAAGTTTTAACAGTTTTAGATTCAATATGTTGAGAAGGTGAGCTTAAAGAGGATGAAGAACCAGTTTGCTTGAGTGACTCTCCTTGCATCTCAAGGATCTTGTTAACTTTGGTTAAGTTAGCAAGCTCATCCTTGATAGCGATGTTTGAGTCTTTTAACTTCAAACAAGTCTCCTTGATTGAAGCAAACTCAAGTTCAAGTGATTTACTTTGCTCCTTTTCAAGCTCAAGAAGCTTTTCAATCTCAAGATATTTCTCCTTTTGGAGAATGATCATATCTTCTTGTCGATTGACTAGCTCCTCCTTATCAACAATCTCATCCATTAGAATTTTTATTTTAGCTACGGTACTTTTATCTAAACCTCTAAGCATCTCTTCATCATCACTAGAATTATCAATATTACTAGTAACAGAATGAGAGGAGGAAGATTTAGTTTTAACCTTTCTTTTTTCCTTCCTTGGCCATTAGGCATGTGTGGTTGGTGTCCTTCCATGCTCCCATGGTTGGGAAGAGATGGACTTCATGGTAGGCTTCTTGATAGCTATAGTGGCCATCTCCTCTTCTTCTTTGGATGAGGACTCATCATTGGAGTCTCACTCCTTCCCTAGATGTGATTGGCCATATTGCTTCTATTTCTTGAATATTTTCTTTTATTGAGGCTTTTTGTATTTACTCTTCCTCTTATTGTCTTCATATGGGCAATCCACTATGAAATGATCATATTCTCCACAATTATAGCATGCGTGTCTCATCCTGGATCTTTGCCTGTCCTTATGTCTTCCTTCACTTGAATTGCCACCCTTTCTTCTTGTCATCATTTTCTTGAAGTTTTTGATGAGCAATATCATGTCGTCTTCATCGACACCAGTGCTTTCATCATCTTCCTTAGGAGCTTATCGAGTTTCTTTTGATGCGGGCTTGCATGTTGCCTTTAGAGCAACTCCTCTATTCTTTGCCGAGGTAAGATCGGCAAGTTCCTTGACATGCTTGGCTTCCTTCTCCGTCATTTCGGAGTTGATGATTTTGCCATGGGTTCGTGCGGGGTCATTTTGCGAAACCCGAGACTTTCTCTACTCATGGAGCAAAGTGTCAAGTTTTGGGGCATAAACGTTGTAAGAATCAATTTGACCACTTCATGATTTGTCCACTTCTTGCTACCATAGGCTCGGACTTTGTTGATGAGATATTTCAGTCGAATGTACATTTCTTGGGGTGATTCACCTTCTTCGATAGCAAATCTTCCCAATTCACCTTCAATCATCTCAATTTTAGCTTCACGTACATGACGATCACCTTCATGTGCGGTTTTGAGAGTGTCCCAAATTGCCTTGGCAACTTCGAGTCCATCCACTTTGGTGAACTCGTCTCGGCTCAATGATGAGGTGATTACAGCTACGACTTGAGCATTTCGATGAATAGCTTGCTCTTGATCCAGAGTTAGCTCTTCATCATCATCGGGAATATCTAGCCCTGTACACAATATATGCTAAAGACTTGGGTTAAGAGATATAAGATGCATTTTCATGCTCTGTCTCCACATTGAATAATGATTTCCATCAAAGTATCGTGCTTTGCCTAAAGGAATTGACAAGTAATGACTATTAGAATTTAAGCGCTCATAATTAAAAGGATATCGGGAGTAGTCTGTGTGACTACTCCCTTTTTGTTTCTTTTCTTCAATCTTCTTCCCTTTTGGGGAGAGTGCCTTCTTCCGCATAAGAGCCTTGAGTTTAAGCATCTCCTTATCATCATCCTCACAGTCTTGAATGGCATTGAGGAGTTTCTCTAGTTTTTTGTTTCCTTCATCATCACCCTTTTCATGCTTGAGGCCCTTGTTTTCACCCTTGATTTCTGACATCTTATCTTCGAGCGGTGATTCTCTTTTGAAGAGTTTGGCTCTAATACCAATTGAATGTAGCCTAGGAGGGGGGGTGAATAGGCCTTTTGAATTTTCATCGATCCCTGAAACACTTAGCAAAGAGATCAAATACACGAAGGTCAGACTAGTTCGTTATGGTGCGGACTAGTCCGGTATATGTGCAATTTGTCAAAGTAAATCTTTAATTCTTCTTCTAGTATTCTATGCAGCGGGAAGAAATTGACAACTTAAGTATATTATGATTATGAAGTATGAGATTGCAACTATCACGTTTAATACAATGTTTCGATGAAAATTAAACAAGAATTTGCAAACCCTGAAATATGATCAAAATGTAGAACAAGAACACGCGAGACAATATTTTATCCCATGGTTCGATTCCACAGAGGAATTTGCGTCCCTGTTGAGGAGTCCACAGAGGATCGGGTCTTCACTAACACTTCCCTTGTTGAATCGCCACGGAGGCCGATTCTCAATCACTAACCACACAGGGGGTAAATAACTCGTTCAAGGGGCCTTCTCACAAGTTGAGGGCTCCCCAAAGATTACAGCGAATGAACACCACCAAACACACTCAAAAGTTGTACAATAATCAATGAGAGTGTGCAAGAGATCAAACCCAGGAGCTCAAGATTGTGAAGAACGAATTATCTCCTTTATACAATCCCTAATCCTCAAAGATTTGATCCTTTTTGGTTTAGAATGAGTGGAGAAAGGTGTTTTGTGCTCTTGGAAGGTATGACGGCGCAGGAGTTCGAGAGATAGGGTTACATGGTTGTGCACCTCTATTTATACAAGAGTTTCCAAATGTTACCGTTAGGTTTTGCGAAGTGCGGACTAGTCTCTTGTTGGTCACCGGACTAGTCTGGTATGCGTGTGTGAAAAAACCTAAGTGTTGAGGGTACCAGACTAGTCTGTTAAGGTGCGGACTAGTCCGTTTCATAGAGACTTTTCAGACTAGTTCGGTCATTATCGGACTTTTCTGTTCTGGTGCAAATGTGAAGAATTGAGGACAAGTCTGAACTTGGAGGACTTGTCCATTTTCTACCCAGAGAATTTTCGAACTAGTCCAGTCAATATCGGACTAGTCTGCTTTTGTGCGAAACGTGAAGACTTGCGGACAAGTCCGCACCTAGAGGACTTGTCCGTTTTTATCCAAAGAGATTTTGGACTAGTCCAATCATTATCGGACTAGTCCATTATTTCTGGAACTTGTGCAGTGAATGCGATCTCGTCACATGAGCTCTTGGGATGTGTTTTTCCAACACACTTTTAACAAATTAAATCTACTATTTTGAAATCTTGAGCCCTTTTTCTTTTGGATCCTCCTTCTCCTTCCTTTTTTGTAATTTCTTTATCATCTCTTGAAACCTGCTCTCATTTAAACAATTTTGTTAGGATCTTATTTGTTTGTCATTAATCAACCAAAATGCCCCAGGGATGCCTAGATGCACTTTCACAAGCTCCTAGAGCTTGAAGTGTATAGGGAGGGCTCCCATGCAGTACTCGGTCATACATGCCAAGACGGTTCTCCGGCCTCATACGGTTGAGGTTGAGTCCATCCAGGTGCATCACTCGTTGGGTCCTCTTCCTCTTGGTACTCATATACCGGGGAGGTTGTTGGAGACATGCCCATGGTCGCACTCCTTCCACGACTTCTAGTTACCTTGCTAGAGATATTACTTCTTCTAGCTTCCTCGATGGGAAGAAGATCAATGGTTAGTCTCTGGCATTTGTACAAATGAAAATACGGGTTAGGTAACCGAATTTCATTGACAAAACCGGGATAGAAAAATACTAAAGAGCTAGTATGATCATGCTTAAGGGTATTTCCTCACACTAGATAATCTTCATTATTCAATTCTTGTTCAGTTTCAATACTCAAATGAAGTAAATTCTAATGCTCCTACCCTAGTAGCAATGCGGGTAATCAATAAAGTGCACTCGATTGGCCCTGTCCTTGAAATACTATCTAAACATTATGTCATCATGGTTATAACTTGGGCAACTTTTATCTTCTTAATAATAGCAAATAAAATTCTCAGTTCATCATCACGAACTACTTTAATATCTTCTCTAGGGAACATAGTCATAGCCACCCATCTATGCATGAAGCATACAATATTATTGTGCAATATTTCTAGGAGCACTACATGTGACCTCACTAGTCAATTCATATGATGTTGTATTATTTTTGAAATAATCTAAAAGAAATACCATCAAATCCTATTTTGAGGGTGCAAAGGAATTGTATAGTGAGAAGGCGTGAACCTTTCTCCTCTATGTGAGCAAAATTTTCCCATCCTAATACATGCAAAATGGTAAAGAATTCGGAATCCATACCTATTTTGGAGATCAAATTCGGACCATAAGCTTTAGTGTGATAAAACTCAAGATCATGGAGGAGCTTGCGTGCTTGATCTTCAACTTCACTTTGTATGTCTGTCATGGAGAAGTTGATGTGGGTTGCTCCTCTCATCCATGGGGGTGTCTTCATACACACTCCTCCTCTGTAGACTTGGTGTGGCAACGGAGGAGAGGTGTGCACTTGAGTCCACCATGGCTTGAGCTTGCAACCCCCTTCTCTTCCCGAACAACCTCTTCATTCCTTTCATGACCACAACAAGCGAGAACACAACAAGGCAAAAACTTGAAAAGAAGTGATGTTAGTGAAAACAAAACACTCGACGAATTTTCTCCTTGAAAGCAAATGAAAGCAAATCTTTTTGGTTTGGATTTGAGCAAGAGTGCTTCAATGAAGAGCAAGAAAACAAAGTGGGCAAGTGAATCACTTGGGGAGGTGAAAATCAGGTGAAGTGTGAAGAGAGATCCTCTTCACGGCCACCATTTATAGTGTACACCCCCAGCGGTCATAAGAGGCACAAAATGTAGTCGTTGGAGGAGAGAGAGCCTTAGTGGCTCTTTCCCCACTTCAGCTGACCAGGGAGGTTTGTTCGATCTGTAAGGTGCCCCCCGGTCCCTCTTTTGGCAGGTGGCTTCCCAACGGCTATAAAATTAACCCATTGGTGAATCGCCACATTTGCAGCTCAAAATATTTGTTTTTGAATAAAACTCTTTTCCAAATCCAACAATTTTATTTTTGTGAAAAATAAAGAAAAAATGATGGTTGAGAATATAAGTTTCTCAACTTGCTAAGGAAAATCAAATATGCAGTGGGAAAAATCAAACTAAGTGGGAAAATCAAATGGGGTAAAAGAAAGATCAAATAAAAGATAACTACCAATTATCCTATTGGCTAGGTCTCACCAAAGTCCGATGAGAAGGACTTTTCTTCCGTCTTCATTTCTTGGCATCTGGTCCCGAGGGAATGGGCTCAGACATCTTGTCTTGCTTCTTTCGCCACTCCTTATTTGGCAGCTTGGTGGACTTGGACCTTTGGTAAGGCCCAGGTTTCTCTGTCTTCTTGGGATGTCGGCGTGGATGAAAAGATGGGTTCTTCGCATAGATTAATCTTCTCATGAATGCTATGAGCGGATCCACTTTTGGAGGTGTGACTTCGACCTCTTGAATGTATTTAAAATTCGACCCATACTTCATTTGAATCGTGGAGCATTGCTCCATCTTTGGGCGAAAGTTAAACTTCTCCTCCTTACCATTCATATGGAAGTAGATTTCTCCAGCTCCCACAGCCATGCGAGCTTTAGCGGTGCTAAGGAAGGGTGCCCAAGAATGAGGGGTGTATCCTTCAGGACATCCATGTTGAGCACCACGAAATCCACGGGTATGAAGAATTCTGGATTTTCACCAGAACATCCTCAGCAATAACCGCTGGGTGACGGAATGAAGAGTCAGTCAGTTGTAGTTGCATTGATGTTGGAGTCAGCTCTGTGAAGTTCAGCTGGTCAAAGACCACCTTGGGAATAACACTCACACTTGCTCCAAGGTCACAAAGTGCCTTGTCAAAGTAGTGAGCCCGAATAGAGCAATATATGAAGGGATATCCAAGGTCCTTCAGCCAGTTGCCTTCCTGTGGAGAAATCATGTCGATAATTTCCACGGGAGGTTTAGGCTGTCCTAGCATCTTGTCATTCTCCAATGGCGGAACAGCATCTTCCAGTTGAGCTAAATGGGTCTCCAAAATCTTGTTGAATCTCAGCTGATTCTTGAAAGCTGAGGATAGTCCTTCTATCTCGGCATTGATGTTTTCTAGGGTCTTGTCATTAGCTGATAGCTTCTTGGATAAGGCATCATTGATCTTCAGCTGGCTAAAGGCAAGATCTCTCAAGTTGGGTTGATTGCCATTGTTTCCATTATTGTTGTACCCTCCTTGAAAGAAAGGGCATGGTTGGCCCCACCCTTGACCTCCTGGACGATAGCCATTATTGGCTACGTATAGGGCATCCTTACGAGTTTGTGGGCAGTCATTTGCCCATGTGGCCCGTGTTGCCACATACTTCACATGTGATGTGAGAGTCTAAGGCTCAGGCATTGCCACATACTTCACCATTGGCTTGTCCATTAATATTCTTCATGAGGAGGTCTAATTTGGAAGCGATCATGTCCACCTCTTTCAAGGTGTGCATACCTTGCCGACAGGTTTGGAGACGCTCATTGCTCAAACCCATATTGGACACCATCTTCTCAATCAAACTTTTGCCTTGGGTACCGTCAATGAGAAGAAGGCTCCTCCAACAGCAGCATCCACATGGTCACTGGCGGAAGGGATCAACCCATTGTAGAAATTTTGGATAATCAGCCAGTCGTCCATCCCCTGGTGGGGACAAGCCAGGATGTACTCCTGCAACCTTTCCCATGCCTCGGGAATAGACTCCTTAGGATCTTGCTGGAAGCTGGAAATTCTCCCACGTAGGGCATTGATCTTGCCCGACGGAAAGAACTTGGTGAGGAATGATGTGGAACACTTCTCCCAAGTGTCTACAGTACTTCGGTTCACATAGAACCACTGCTTCGCTCTCCCAAGAAGGGAGAACGAAAATAGTCTAAGATGGTCAACATCACGAGAGACGTCCTTGATCTTGAAAGTGTTGTAGATCTCAAGGAATTGTTGCGGGTGGGCACTTGCATCCTCGTTATCCTTCCCACAAAATGGGTTGGCTTGCACCATAGTGATTAGGCCAGTATTGATTTTGAAGTTCACATCTCTCGTGTTAATAGTGGGCTCAACATGCACATTGTTAGCAGAAGGAGCCAAAAACTCACGAAGGGTCTTCTAGGCCATTGGTGTTTCAATTGTTGGTGCAGTAGCGTTGGTTTTCTTTGCCCCATGAAGCTTCTAAGGAGTAACGACACGAGGTCGATCTCTCAAAAGGGATTCGAGATCTTTAATAAAGTTTTCCGGCAGGCGAAAACCAGACATACACTACCCTGTTTTCACATTAAAATAAATGCAAAAACAAAGAAGGGTTATCCTACAAAAAACCTACCCAGGGTCCTATCCTATTCACTCAATCATGCAATACTTTTGCTTGTTGACGTTTCTTACGTACAGAATAAATTCTGCAAGTGCACGAAAACTATCGATGTAGCATTTTCCCATAAAAGGGTATTCCAAGGGTGCCATTTATTTTATCCCAAGGGAAGGCTCGGTGGAAGTGTAGCAACCATCAAATAAAAAGGGTGAATGGTCTAGGTAGGTGTCGATACCCTGGAAACCGTACACCCCTTGAGGTTACAAAGATATCAAGGAAAGGTCACCCACTTGATATGAAGACCTTCGGAGACCCACATGTCAGGCGTAACCGGACCCGCTTCTCCAACATGGTTAATCCCAGGGTCGCCACGTGTACTATCAAACCGGAGCTACCGCCCACAAGGGGGAAGCTCCGGGCCATGTACCAGAACGGCACCTCCAGACTTAACCCCAGACCGAGAGAAGCTCCGGACCTGACACGTGTCAGGTAGCTCCGGAGCTTCCCGTTTCCCACAGTATGCTCCGAAGCTGCCACGTGTCCACCCGTCGGAGCTTTAGCCTCTAACCTCCGGAAGACTTCATAACGGCTCCGGATCTTCAAAGGGGAATCAAGGAATTCAAGACCCAATTAAGTGTCATTAATGCCATATTAATGACACTTAAATGGACGATCTTAACACCAGTAACGGTGCTGTCAAAACCCGTTACAGGGTCATTAAGAGCAATTAAACATATTGAAGAGGTATCAATACTAGTAACCGCCGGGGCCACATGTCGGGCCAGACTAACTTGTAACGACCTGCCCTTATACTATAAAAGGATAGGCCGACAACGAACTCCACACGTGGAGTAACGCAACATACGCGCCATTGACGCTCAACACAAGCTCATACAACTAATACAACACCAACACACCTGTGGAGTAGGGTATTACGCTCAGGCGGCCCGAACCACATAAACTCCTGCGTCTCCTACATCATTTACTATTCACCTTCTCGAATCTCCGCGCGCCCACACCGAACATCAAACTCCTCTAACACTTCAGTAGTGTCGGGAGATCTGCCGGTTCCAAACCACCGACAGTTGGCGCGCCAGGTAGGGGTAGTGAAGAGGAAGCTTCGGACCCCTCCGGGAGGGTCCAGACCATTCAGCGTCCAGTGTACTTCATTAGTGAAGTACTACATGATGCCAAGACTCGATACCTAGAGATGCATAAGCTGCTCTATGCAGTTCTTATTGCCCCCAGGAAGCTTCGCCATTACTTCCAAGCTCACAAAGTCTCAGTGGTGACCTATTACCCACTTCGAGCAATTTTGCATAATCCCAATTCAACTGGGAATATTGCAAAGTGGGCAGCAGAATTGGCCGAATTTGATCTTGAATTTATTTCAAGGCAAGCAGTCAAGAGTCAAGCTTTGGCAGATTTTGTGGCAGAATGGACTCCCTCTCCATCAAACCCTGGGGGCCCCAGTGAGCAGAAGACGGAGCATCAAGCTCCAGCCTTCACCGAGCCTCACTGGACCCTCTACTTCGACGGTTCCATGCAGAAGCAGGGGACGGAGCTGGAATCCTTCTCCTTGCACCGACCGGGGAGAAGGTGAAATATATGGTGCACCTTGACTTCAAGGCGACCAACAACATGGCAGAGTACGAAGCACTCATCTACGGACTAAAGGTGGCACTGTCATATGGTGTCAAGCAACTGCTAGTCAAGGGAGATTCGCAGCTCATCATTAAGCAAGTGAAGGGTGAATGTTCCTGTAATAATCTCCAGCTAGTTGCTTACCTCCTTGAAGTCCAGAGGCTTCAGAAGGACTTTGAAGTCCTAGATCTCCACCATGTTCAGCGTGCCCACAATGCTGAAGCCGACAAACTCTCAACGAAAGCATCAACCGGAGCTCCGGCTCCTGACGGAACTTTTGTCCGGAGGTTGTCGAAACCCACAGCTCAGCCTGCCGAACTGAGCAAAGGGGACGAGATCAGCATCCCGAAGCTGACGGTCCCGATGGCCCTGTTACCATGGCAGCCATCAAGGGTCGTAGGTGCTGCCGGAAGCTCCGAGCAACCCAGAACGCAAGACTCAAATGCTCAAGTTAGTTCCGATGCATGGATCTCGGAGATCCGGAACTACTTGAAAGACAACATCCTTCCTGACGATGATGTATCCACTGACCGGGTAGTCAGATTGGCTAAAAGATGCACGTTGGTAGAAGGGGATCTCTACCGGCGCGGTGCCAATGACATCCTAATGCAGTGCATCACAAGGGAAGAAGGTTGCGAGCTCCTCGCGGAAATCCATGGAGGAGAGTGTGGGAACCACGCGTCTTCTCGCACGCTGGTCGGTAAAGCCTTTCGGCATGGCTTCTACTGGCCTACAGCACTCCAGGATGCAACTGAGCTGGTGAAAAAATGCAAAGCATGTCAATTTCATGCAAAGCAAATTCACACTCTGGCTCAGCCCTTACAAATGATACCTCCTACATGGCCTTTCGCTGTGTGGGGGATGGACATCTTGGGACCTTTTCCAAGAGCCGTTGGAGGTTACAAGTTCCTATACGTCGCCATTGATAAGTTCACTAAGTGGCCAGAAGCAACTCCAGTTGTGACAATCAACAAGCAATCTGCTATCAACTTTTTGCAGTCCATTGTATGCAGATTTGGAGTCCCAAACAAAATCATCACTGATAATGGGACCCAATTCACAAGCTCTGCATTTCAAGGATATTGCGAAGACCTCGGCATTCAAGTTTGCTACGCCTCTGTAGCTCACCCAGCTAGCAATGGTCAAGCCGAGAGAGCAAATGCTGAAATCCTTAAAGGACTCAAGACGCGCACCTATGAGCATTTGAAAAAGCATGGAGCCAACTGGATCAAGGAGCTTCCGCCCACTCTATGGGCCAACAGGACATCTCCAAACCGGTCAACCGGAGAGACACCCTTCTTTCTGGTGTACGGAGCTGAAGCAATCCTTCCTCCGGAAATCACTTTGGGTTCACTCCGGGTCCGGACCTTCGACGAAGCCGCGCAGGACCAGCTCCGGCGTGCAGACCTAGACCTCCTTGAGGAGGGAAGGTGCCAAGTAGCTGTTCGGAATGCCCGATATCGCCAAGCCCTTCGGCGCTATCATCAGCGACATGTACACAACCGACAGCTCGAGGAAGGTGACCTGGTGCTACGAAGAATACAATCCAGAGAAGGGTTAAACAAACTCTCCCCCGTCTGGGAGGGACCCTTCCGAGTGATTAAAGTATCCCGTCCAGGAAGCGTTCGCTTGGCTACCGAGGATGGGACACCTCTCCCAAATCCTTGGAACATCGAGCACATCTGTAAGTTCAACACTTAATACTACGGAGGTGAGTCTTGAGTAACTTGAGATGTATGTTATAGAGTCATTGTACAGAGTCGGGTAGTTCCTCCGGGAGAGCAACCAGACCTTTCCCAACAAGTCCGCAAAGTTCATGCAACACTTGTCACAGTCTCCGGACTAAAAGTGTGGCTAACTACCCTGGGTCAAACGAGAAATGAAACACGCTTAGCCTGGTTCCGTACCCTAAGAGTGTACTTGTTTCCCCTGTACCCTGGACCTATAATGAAAGACATCTTCATGTGAAACAGAATCCACATGCATTTATTTTGTACAGGCTCAACATTTTTTATTTTTCTCTTTCTTCTCTATAACGAAGACGTTCTGTTTTTAAGAAATTTTAGTTCGGCCGTTTATATACAATACGAGTTGTATTGTCAATTCTTTTGGATTCAAATATTGTTCCTGGCCAACTCGTCTGAAAGTCGCCAAGCCAATCTAGGGCCTGAGTGTGCTATCGACTTAGCCTGGTCAAGCACCCTAAGTACGCCACTCTACCTACACCCCGATAGGCCGAAGTAAGGCGAGTCCAAATACAATTGAACCCAGAAGAAAAGGCAATGTATTCGATTGTGTATAGAATCGCGTTTGACCTAAAACTTTCTTGAGAATCGTAAGCCGCAACGAAGTTATAGACAAGAAACAAATTTTACTATTTTTCTTGACTTCAGTGTGCAGGAAAAATAAAATACACGTTGATGGAGAAAATCCGGAGCTAACAAAGCTCCAACTCCCCTAGGTGGTTTGTAATCGATGTTACGCATCGAAAACAAGCATCACCGGACTAATCAAGCTCCGGTAAAGCTAGGGGGGTCAGCCGTCGACGCTGAATAAAAGATGGTGAGAAGACCCCGCAAACGGAGTCTGCTGCCAACAAACTAAGTGCTGACAAAGGTCACTGCCGGAGCTACTAGGCTCTGACACCCCGAAGGACTAACTATCGATGCCCTATGCGTTGATAGAGACTATTGCCGGAGCTACTAAGCTCCAGCGATAGACAATACCAGAGCTTCTAAGCTCTGACAACCTCAGGGGGCCTTCACTATCGAAGACTTCGAACCTAAATCCTACAAGTTCAGAGCAAATGAGTCTTCAACAAAACGCAACATCCTCTTGGTACATGTTCACAATCAAATTGTGTACATCTACCAGGGGGCCAAGTGAAGACAAAAGCGTTGAAGACAAAAAGTGAAATTCACAAAAATTTGGGGATTTCATTCATCTGGAGACAAGGGATTACAAAATTGAGGAAGAAGAAGAAGAGAAAATACAAGTGAGAACTATAGAGATGGTCCTAGACCCTATGGAAGAACTGGGCGACCTTCTGGGCAACCTCCGATACGTTGGCTCGGGTAGCTTCGCCTTCTCCTTCGACGGGGCCTTCAAGCACCGTGTCCAGAGGAAATTAGGAGTTCCAGCTGGTGTAGCAAGTCAGCACATATTTTGCGACGTTCTTCGCCAGGGATTGCCCCTCAACCTCCAATTGGTCCGCGATGACATCGCCCACCTTGGAGAGCTTGCTACCTGCTGTGCTCAACGCCTGCAGCGCTAGGTCCGGCTCCGGCTCTGGATCATCCGGGCGCACGGGGCTGAAACCCATCGGTGTCAGCACGTCGTTGGCCTTGCCCAGGAACTCCCAAATCTGTAGGGAGTCCGCAGTCCTCAAGCCCTTCATTTCTTCCAGGGATCTCTTGGCCGCCATCAGTTCGGAATTCTCACGGGCGAGGCGCTCAACTTCTTTGGCATTTTGCTGAATCTTTTCAGCAACCCGCCTTTCGAGTTTTCCGAGCTCCTCCTCCCGGAGGTGGATCTTGTTCTGGCGGTCGACCAGGTCCTTCTCTCTACCCCTCACTTTCTTCTCCCTGGCAGTAAGGGCACACTCTTGTTCATAGAGTTCCTGCCCTCGCACCCAGACCTTCTCCTCTTCCTCTTGGCAGCGCTCTTCCAATTTCTTGGCGCGCTCCTCGAGACCCTTGTCAGCCAGAGCCACCTTCTCGGTGAGCTCCTCCTCCCTCCTCAGGACGTCATCCCACAGCTCTAGGTGTCTCTGCTCTTCATCCTCGAGCCGTTTCTCCCTCTCCTCAAGTGCCTCCCGGCGCTTGATGAGTGTAGTGTTAATGGCCTCAAGCCTTTCGTGGCGTTCATCGGCCGCACTATTGGCTGCTTTGGCTTGATCGTAGATCTCCTGGGATTGAGCGTCGAGGGCGCGAGTCAAACTCTCCCTGTCATCCAGCAACTTGCCCCAGTACTCCAGGCGGATCTTCTCCCGCTTGATCCATTCTTTGTCATCTGCTAGCCTCGACTGCGCCATCTTGGTCTCGAAGTAGAGCCGGTTACGCCACCGCCTAAGGGTTTGGCGCTCCTCTTCAAGAGCTTTGCTGTCGTGGAAGAAGGCTAGTTGGACTTGACGCAGAGTGGAACATGCGTTATCAATGGACAATGACAACGGGATAGGTTCCGGACCTGCTGGGACCTCCTCCGCTGGTTCCAGCGGGTTTTCAGATACAAAAATTGGGTCCCACTCCACAAGAGTGGTCCCCTGAGTCTCCATGGCACTAGGGCCATCCTCCGGGATGGCCTCAGTCGCCATCGAGGAAGGCCCCGCCACCAGGTCTTCGTTCACCCCCTCAGGCAGGGGGCCAGCGACTTCGCTTGGGCACTCCGGCTCAGCCGTGAGTACCTCCGACGTCATCACTTCCGGAGCAGGGGCCGCTTCTGGCTCCGGCCGTGGCACCTCCTCTGATGGGGGCTCGAGCTCCGTCACCTCTTCCACAACCGGCTCGGGAGCCGGAAGATCTTCAGCCTCGACCGGCCCTGCGGCCGGAGCTTCAACAATGACTGGCTCTGCGGTCGGTGCTTCGGAGGTAGCCGGCCTAACTACCGGAACTTCCTCAGCTTCCGGCGCACGCGTCGGGACTTCAATCACCTCCAGCTCGACTGCCGGAGCTTCGACACTTTCAGGCTCCAAGGCCGGAATCACAGCTTCTTCCGGCTCAACGGCCGGAACTTCCGTCATTTCAGCACCAGGACCCGGAGCTTCAACCTCCGGGGCAGGTGCCGCTGGCGCATCTTCTCTCCCATGGTCCGGCGCTACCACGGGAGCCTCTGGGGATGAGTCGAGGTCCATGACCACGACAGCCGGCGCCGGAGCTGTCGCAGCTTCAGCCACCACTTGGGGCGGCACTGGGACCGGAGCAGAAGCTTCCACCCTCAAGCTTTAGTTGTTGCGGCTGAGGGTGGAGCCTCACTCCTCTTCTTAGGAACGCTGCAAATGATGGAAGAGGAAACTTAAAAAAGCAATCACTACAGCAAAACAATTGTCCAAGGTAAAGATTAAAAATTACCTTGGGAGGCTTCCGCACCAGCTTGCACGGAATCTTTTTCCCGGGCGTTCCGGGTGGTCATAACCGGCGTGGAAGATCCGGAAGGCCCCCCGGAACTTGTTGCGGCCACGGGTGTTTCCCGGGTTGAGGCTCCCCTCGATCGGGAAGAACCCCCGGACCTAGAGGCCTCCACCGGCCCAGGTGCTGGAGTCGCGCGCCCGGAGCTAACACCCCGGGAGGACCCCACTGCGGGAACAGACTCTCCTCGGGAGGACCCCACTACGGGAACAATCGCTGCGGTTGTGGAAGACCTTCCCCTCCGGGGAGAAGAAGCCGATGCGGAAGTAGTGGGCCTGACGAACCTTCAGTCGGCGTACTGCAGCTTCCGCTTCTGGCTCACGGGTTCATCCACCAGCTCCTTGCCCTTGCCGACGACCAACTCCCTCAGCTTCGGAGCTGGGTCGGAGCCACCTTCAGACACTCCAGGGATCGCTACCCTGGTAGTTGATCTTCTCTCGACGACACCAAGGTCGTCAAGCATGGGCATCTTCCGCCGGAGCTCCCTACTGAACACAACTTCCACGTTCAGAGGAAGAAAAGCCGATGGCGGAGTCAAGTCGTCACCCTCGACGTCGATGCTGTGCTGGAACTTCTTGAGGTGGAACTCCAAGGTTTTCCCCACCATGTTGGACTTCAACCCGGTCTCGACCCGGTCGTCGTCCATCACACTGTTGAGGGCCCAAGCGAGTTTCTCCCTCTTCTTCAGCGATGCCCACCTGTTGACCAGGAAGTTACAAAACACCGCTTGAGGGGTTAATCCCCCCTCCACGCACCGGCGAATCCTAGTCAGAACAGGGTCGAAGGCGTCCGCCAGCACCGGAGCTTCACTCCAGATCGTCGTGTCAATGTTGGGGAGGCCTTCGGGAAGCTCCAGCCTCTCATGCTCCTCCACCCGAATGACAATCCAGTCCTTCTTCCAGTCATCCCACTTCCCAGAAGGGAACGATCGGGGGTACTTGAATGGGCATTTCTTGCGCTTCATGAAGTAGTAGAAGCCAAGGTACTCATTGCTTCTACCGGTGGTGTGAATGGTGAAGAAGGTCCGGAAGAGTTCGATGCAGGGGGGGATGCCCACCCACATCTCACAGAAGTGGACGAAGATAGACACGAGGAGAATGGAGTGAGGGCCAAGGTGGTATAGCTGCAGACCATAAAAGTCCAGCAGCATCAAGAAAAAGGAAGAAAAATGTGGGATCAACCCCACCATGGCGTACGAGGAGAAGTACACCATTTCGCCGGAGTGCTCCTTCTCGAATGGGAGCTCTCCCCCGGCGCGGACCAAGCGGTTGAAGAAGTCCGAGGACCACCCCATGAGGGCCCGGACCTTCTTCAGGTCGCCGTCGGTCTTCAAGCGACTCTCGCGGAGACCCAACTCCATCGCGGCACGGCTAGGCAAGAGAAGAAGAGTGAAGCACAAGTTGGGAGTTCGAGCGCAAGATCAGATGGGAGGCGTGAAGAACTCCAGACGGTGCGTGCTTTCCTTCTTAAGTAAGCCCTCGCAACGCTTGGATGGAAACCGCAAGGAAGTCGAAGAAACCATTCAAAAACTCCACCCAGCCGATGACAAGCGGGCCCGAGACCACCCCGACGATCAAGTCGAGGTTCTTACCCAGGCGAACGGTTGTCATCAAGAGGAGGGAAACACGAGGGCGGCGGCCTGACAAGGCGCGCGGAAACGATACAGTTTTCGTATTGGGAACCGACGACCTTCAATTGTGTGAGATCCGCACGCCAAAGATCTCATCTGCCGCACGCGGGACACGGCACGTGGCAAGGATTTAACTCCAAACCCTCGCCAACGACACCTCTGAAGACCTTTGAAGACTCAGTTCAAGAGTCGCGAGGATGGACCCACCTCCGATGGAATGACTTCACCCCAGTGGTCTTCCCCGGAGGTAGGTCCAGGGGGCCACTGTCGGTACCCTGGAAACCGTACACCCCTTGAGGTTACAAAGATATCAAGGAAAAGTCACCCACTTGATATGAAGACCTTCGGAGACCCACATGTCAGGTGTAACCGGACCCGCTTCTCCAACATGGTTAGTCCCAGGATCCCCACATGTACTATCAAACCGGAGCTACCGCCCACAAGGGGGAAGCTCCGGGCCATGTACCAGAACGGCACCTCCGGACTTAACCCCAGACCGAGAGAAGCTCCGGACCTGACATGTGTCAGGTAGCTCCGAAGCTTCCCGTTTCCCACAGTATGCTCCGGAGCTGCCACGTGTCCACCCGTCGGAGCTTCAGCCTCTAACCTCCGGAAGACTTCATAACGGCTCCGAATCTTCAAAGGGGAATCAAGGACTTCAAGGCCCAATTAAGTGTCATTAATGCCATATTAATGACACTTAAATGGACGATCTTAACACCAGTAACGGTGCTGTCAAAACCCGTTACAGGGTCATTAAGAGCAATTAAACATATTGAAGAGGTATCAATACTAGTAACCACCGGGGCCACATGTCAGGCCAGACTAACTTGTAACGGTCTGCCCTTGTACTATAAAAGGACAGGCCGACGACGAACTCCACACGTGGAGTAACGCAACATACGCGCCATAGACGCTCAACACAATCTCATACAGCTAATACAACACCAACACACCCGTGGAGTAGGGTATTACGCTCAGGCGGCCCGAACCACGTAAACTCCTGCGTCTCCTGCATCATTTACTATTCACCTTCTCTAATCTCCGCGCGCCCACAACGAACATCAAACTCCTCTAACACTTCAGTAGTGTCGGGAGATCTGCCGGTTCCGAACCACCGACAGTAGGGTTCTAGTGAGGATGGATAATAGATAACACACACAAGAGTATTATATTCAGTGGGTGGGGGGGATATGTCCTATGGAGATTATACTAAGAGTTAGTGAGTCGCTCCTACAATGCCTCTAATATACATATGCATACCTAGGTTAGATACTAATGAGAATGTCAATGTTGAATCCTTATGCTAAGTTGTTCAACACATTGGGCACTATTTTACCCCTAGCAATACTAGGATGACTCCCGTCAGAACCTGTGGCATAGCCGAACGTGGGGGATTACAAAGGACAGAGAGGGTCGTCACCACCTACTGCCTACATCTTCAGTCTGTGGGTCTACGAGACATCCAACATTACTTAACTATCATAGCACCATGCTAGCATATTAAGCAAATACCTTAAGAGTTCAGATACAAATATCATCTTAAGGCAATGACTAACCTAAGCATCTTTTAACCAATGTTGAGACATAGCATAAGTTATTCATATTAATATGATCATATCATAACTAATTAGACTATAGTTGGGGTTTATAGTGTTTATGATGATAAATTATGATCATTATGGCATAATCATAAAGACTATTCTTACCACATACATGGAATCCACAATCAAATAAGTTCTTCATCCAAGCATATGTATAAAGGAAGACTAAAGATACCATCTTTATTATGCATAAAGTCACAAGTACAAGAAGGAATACATGAGCCATACCTTTCACACTTTGGAATTAGGAAGAGAGACTCCTTCTACTCCTTCCCTAATTTTGACTAAGGACTAGAGACTCTCCTTTCTATAGCCTAAACTCCTCTAAGACTATGGAAGATAGCAGATACAATAGAATGAAGCTCAAGTGGTGTGTGTTGAAGTGAGGGATAGGGGTCCTATTTATAGCTGGGGAAGGGTCGGTTCCTGCCACCAAAAGCACGCGAATGAGTCTTCATCGTTATCAGGGCACCACAGGGAGTCGACACGTGGAAGTTTAACGAGTTTGGCGCCAGGAAAGTTCAGCCGAACAGGGTGTTTGGTCGAATTGGTCTTCACCTTGATTCGTGTGTGCTTTCTTCAAGTCACTTATAGGTAGACCCTATTGAATTATATGGTTGATACACCGTTGTATCTCCTCAGATCTATCTGATTGTGTGCCATTTCATCCATGTGATACCACGTGTCAGCGCTTGATTGGTTGGGATGACACTTTTTAGGATTGCTCCCCCTCTTTCACCTCAATTCCTGTATAAAAAGTCAGCATGCACTATTTTTCCAAGGACAAGTGAAAATAGGTTAAGTAGAAAAGTGATGTGTGCTAGAAATGACTTATCCTTCACATAATTGAGTTATATTAACAGATAAAATTGGGATATAACAGCCTTCAATAGCGAGCAATTGGGCATCTGTAGTAGGAGAACTCCCCTGAGATCCTCCAATACCAGCGCTACCAACACCGTGTGAAGAACGCTGAGCCTAGCACCAGCAGTGTCTCGAGTGGTTGAAGAACGAGTAGCCCAAACTAAAGAGGTCAGCAACAAGCCAGCAACACTGAGACGAGTCTCCTAATTATGAACACTAGTCGGTGCATCCATAAGAGAGACAGAAGGGTGACGAGCATGCAATTGAGCACGAAGACGCTCAAACTCATCATGAAGATGGGTCAGAAAGTCATAGGTGCGTCCAAGCTTAAGTGCATCCTTCTGACTCTAACAAGACTGACAGGTATTCGGTAATAACTGAGAACTAGAGTGAAAGTGCATCGAGGTCCCTTGTGAGTTTTGGTTGATTAATAACAAACAATTAAAGAGCTAATGAGTTTGGTTGAGTTCATGCAGAAAATTTAGTACGGAGTGAAATTCACGAAAAAAAGGAGAAAATGCGTGAAAAGTGAGTAGAAATAAGTTTTTTATTTCTCCTTGAGTCTTGGAAAAATCCGTACTATTAGGAGGGACACGACACGTAAAAACTTAGTGAGTCAAATGGGAGCTCAACCTCTTGGGTAGGTTTTAGGAAAATCCTAAGTGCCAGGTTCGGACTTGTCCGACACCTTGGGACGGATGAGTCTAAAACCTCTATGTTCTAATTTAGACATGTTCGAAGCAGGTTAGACATGTCTGAGGTACTTGACTTAGAAAATTTTCTAAGTGTCTGAAACTCGGAATTGTCCGAGATGGGTGTTCAGACAAGTTCAAATCGTCTTTGTTCTAAATCAGACATGTCCGAGGTAGACTTTTATGACTTAGTGTCTCAGATTAGTCTAAGTTGAAAAGTCTCTCCTTGCATGTCATACATGTCCGAGATTAGTCGGACTTGTACGACGCAGCTTTTGCGTGCAGATTCGAATCAAAGTGGTTAGCCGTATTGTATCTTATGTCAGCAGATCGGACATGTTCGAGGTTGTGTCAGACTAGTCCGACATGGGCTGTCACCTAACGGCTAAAAATATTTTTGGAGTATAAATAGTTGAAGATTTTGTCCCCAAACTAAGTCTAACCCTACAAAAACTCTCAAAGCCGCCTCAAGCCCTCAAGAAAGCCTCCTTCCTCGTTCTTCACCCTCTTGAACCCAAATCCAAAGTTTTTTAGGAAGAGTGAAGGAGTGATTGTGAGACTTAGCAAGAGAAGTCCATAGAGGGTTGAGCAACGTTTGATTCGCTGAGTTTCTTCGTGATTGTGTGTTTATTACTCTCTGGGTTCTCCCCTAGACGGTTAGGCGTCGCCCCGTGATTTCTCGTGTGATTTCTTGATTCAGGAAAGTTTGTAATCTCTTGTGACAGCGGAGCATCCAAGACTTGAGCTTTGAGGCATCTTGGCGAGGTTAGGGCTGTTAGGCCCGGTCCTTTGTGGACTCCTCAACACAGATGTACGTTTCTTCATGAAGCCGAACCTCGGGAGAAAAATCTCTTGTCCACTGTCTCCTTACATTTCTGCAAAGTTCTTACTTTCTAGTGATCATCTAAGTTTACTTCGTTTCTAGCACTTAATCTTGTTTCCATCAACTACTAGAACTGCTAGGACGTGTTTCCATTCTCTAGATTGCAGAAAAACTTCATTTTTAGTACTTTCCTATAGGTTCAGTCGAACTTATCCGAGCTGAGTCAGACTTGTCCGACTTCAGTCAGACAAGTCCAACTTGTATTGATAGGAAAGTTTTTAATTAAGTCTAGATTTTCAATTATCGTCTATTCCCCTCTCCCTTTAGGCTACTTTCACAAAGTATCAAGCTGATGCCAAATAGCAGACATCTTCTCAAAGAAATCCTCCACTATAGCATATCCTTGTCGTAAAAGTTGTTCCTGACGAATAGTAACAAGATAGGTAGACTGACCAGTAGGCTCGTAACGCTGACGCAAAAAACCCACATCTGGTGTGCATACTCAAACTTAACTATGTCAACAAGACGATCCTTCATACTAGCAGCAACAATAGCACCAGTCCGAGCATTATCATCCAACCAAGTCTTGTACACGCTGAAGTCAGACTTGTAGGAAGACAGACGAGTCTTAAAATCAGAAGGCAACTTCTTCTTCTCATCATCAGTGGCCTTAACAGGAACAAGTGGTTGTGAAGGAGCAGCAGGACAAGACAGACATTTGAGATGGCCCTAAAAAACTCCCACAGACACGGGCCACGCATAGGCAGACGCATGGCGGAGAATCCAATCGCGATATTTGGTGTCATTGAAAAGCACCAAATATCGCAAAACTGAAACACCGTCTAACGAAGAAATCATTCTGATAGGACAACCAGCAATGGCTAAAACGTAAAAGTAAGCAGCGACGAAGTCACCGAGAGCGCAAAACAAATCATTCTGATTGGATTTTTTTAGGGTTTTATTACCCTGTACAATCTTGCTCACGGGCTCAACACACCGAGTGGCGCTGGGCTATGACAGCTCCGAGGCCGCAGAAGGGAAGACCAAGGAAGGACCAGGTTCGGCGTCCAATCGCGCGTGGGGAGCTCGGGCCACATCAACTGGCCGGAACAATGATGACGCAGGCGGCAGGATCGCGGGAGCGGGACGCCTCGGCGGCAAATCACGCGTGGTGAATCGTGGGCCCAAAACAAGCGGCCGGAACAGTGATGCCGAACACGGCAAGATCGCGGGAGCGAGCGCCAATGCTTTGACGGGAGTCGAGCAGATCACGACGACGGCAGCAGTAAGTTGGGAATCGTATCCGACATGGCAAGGAAGAGTCGGCGGATCAAAGATGTCGTCCGGCGTGAGAAGCTAAAGGACAGAGATGAACATCGATCAGATCTAAAAATTCAAAATGAAGCACCGATGGTAGAATCGGCAGAGAAGCCGGCGAGATCAATTGTTAGGGTAGTAGAAAAACTAGCTCTAATTTTTGACTCAGTACCATATTATGAATAATGCTTATATTGATACGAGGTCAGAAGGACCAAATATATAGAATACAGAAGAATTATAAATATACAGAAAACCTCTTACACAAAGTGGAAATACAAAAGAACTCTTATATCTCTAATAACACCTACCTCTAGGAGGAGCATCCACATTATGTTGAACCATATGACTAAGTATAGGAATTGAATAATATTGTTTTTGATAAGAGTCTAATTAAATCTTATTTAAAGTCACTTAATTTGTGGGGGAGGGGGCACATTATTGCCTCCGCTATGGCCTCAATTGAGAAGTGTGAGGCAGGTAGGCAATGCAAATGATCAGGTAGCATTTTGCAAGAATGAACACTATGCTCACGCTTATTCAATTTTCAACAACCATGGATGGAAATTTATAAATTACTGTTTGTGCTTGATAATGTCTCCTCATTTTTTATTGGTGTTGTTTTGTCTCTAGATTCTAGTGTAGATAAAGTGTTTCAAAATGTGTACTATGTCGCATTAGCTTCTTGTAATGTCACGATCTTTGTCCCCGTTATCTAAAAATGAATAAGTAACTTAAATTCTCAAAAACAAAATGATTTGACCTTTTCTACCAAAGACATGGCTCGGTTAAATGACCCAATCCTAAGCAATTTGATGTCTCGAACATATTTCATTAAAGTGAATCTCGATCTTGTTTTTGCTGGATGCTCATCTTAAATATTCTCAGGATGCTTGATGTTCCAGTCATATTTCATTATTCCAATTTTCTATCATGTTTTTAAATTGATGTGGCGTGCCCTAAGGCAATTGTAGGTCATATAATGGGAAGCAATGAAACAGTGTCTGGTTCTGAGCTCCCCCTCCACAAGTAGGTAGGAGAAATTTTACATGATACTTTACTATAGCACATTGACAGTTTTTGTGAAATTAACACTTATTTGAATTATAGAATAAAAGAACATTTTTCAGTTTTTTCCTACAGTTAGTTTATATTTTTCATACCATAATATCTTCAACGGTGAACTTAAAACTGATTTTGGTCATTCGAAAGTTGGTCTAACATTTTTTATATTGTTTACAAATTCTCGTCTCTTCTTTTGTAGGGCGCACTAATATTTGAAGAATTATTTATTTAAGGACGCTTTAGCCAATGTTTTCATCTATTATACTATATCACTACGTAAGAAAGGCTTATACGAGACGTGCCCGAAAGAAGAAGAGAGATGAATAAACTGTGCGTCTCCATAGTCGCGTCTCGCATTACGTTGTCATCAGAGACGGGCGGCAAGGTGCGTCGCCAATAAGATTAGGTGCGAGACATGCTTAAAATAAGTGTGTCTCCTTTCTTTGTGTCATAACAGACGAACTTTACGTGGTCATTGGAGACGCCTGTGGCGCGCGTCGTCCATCAGCATACATTCGTGATAGGCCCTTATGAACCGCGTCACAAATATATTGGCTGATCCGAGACGTTCTATATTGTTGCTCGTCGCAGATTTATTAACTTATCTGAGACGGGCTTTATGAAAGCTTGTCTACTTTATGTAGGTTATCCGAGACGCTCTCTGCTACAACTCATCGCGGATTGTTTACAGGCAGTGTCTCCTATTAGGTACCCCTCACCCCTTATTATCGTGATTGTCGGCTGCATTTGGAGCTAGCCAGGATTTTGCAGTCGTATTATCAGTGTCAGCAACATATTGTTCATATTATTCATGAACATATGTATAGACAAAAAGATCACACGTTAAATTATATTGACCAATCATATATTAACAAAGTATCAATCGTGGTTATCAAGTATACTAATTACACAACAAAGACTGTTCATCCTGATTACAATGTAACTAATTACACACATCATAACTGTCATCATCTAATTCGGTATATCATAATGAAAATTCTCCGGATCAATGACTTCATTAACGATGAGCCTTCATAGCCTCTAATGGTCCGACTAAGACATACTCAAATTCAATAAAATCACTGAAATCATATAAAACATTATCAAATTGCATTCACATTCGCTTAACGAGTCATATAAGGTAGCAAATATCTGTTAGTGAATGGAGAACCGAGTTTACTTGTAGCACAGATAGTTGGTGAGCATATGCAAAACATCAGCAGAGAAATTGTTGTCATGGTAAAGGACATGGTAGTGAGCTGGTGTGTTTGTCCCCTAAAAAAGCAAACAACTTACATTCTATTGATGCATTTATAGCCTGATTCCAACATAGGTACCTTGATTCCAGGTAGAAATCAAACTTACTGGGATGGCAAATGCTAGTGTCAACCACAGTTCCTGCGGCTTCAAGGATTTGCGAATCTAAATTCATTATATACATTGATAGACAAAACAAATATATTACTTCTGCATTGGACATAAATAAGGAATATGAATGTATACTGTAATGAAAATTCTCCAATTGGATAAATGACTTCATTAACGACGAGTCTTCATTGGACATCCTCAAATTCAATAAAATCACATAGGACACAGCAGCGTGCTCCGAGACGAGTTGGCAGAGGCACCGGAGTGGCGGTTCCTCAACTCTCTGATGACAGCAGGCTGGCGTGCTCCAGGGATAGGGAGAACATTTCCACTTATGTGAAGGTGGCGGCGTGCTCATATCGATTACCATGGTCGATGTCGAGATGGCAACGTGCTCCAGTGTGCTCAACTCTCTGATGACGAAGGTCAGAGTTGACGGCGGAGTAAGGGTCAACGATGGCAGCGCGACAATGACGAAGAGGGAGTTGAGAAAGTGGGACGGCATCGACGTGCTCCGGGGACAGGGGACGAGCCGACATGCTCCAGCGTGCACAACTCTCTGATGATGCGAAGGTTAGGGTCGACGGCAGTATTGTGCTCAGGAGCTGCGGTTTCTAGGTCGAGAGAGCATGTGGGAGCTAAAAATTTTCGCCAAATGTTGGAAGAGAGCGCGTGATGGATAAAAATAGCACCCGTCTCTAACATTTCAGCGTTCTTTGGTCGAGAGAGCGCCAAATTTTCGCCATAGAGTGCTCGAGGAGTTTAAAATAAAAGTCAGAGACGCACATATATAACGCACGTCTTGTATTATCATCTTTCGCATCAGGGCATTTTTCCGCATGCAAAAGACGAGCCACGATGTGCTCAAGACGGGAACATCTTTCGCATGAGGGAATGTACCACTGGCAACTGTGTGCAATGCCATAAATGATCGTTGCAACGTGCTCATCTTTACGAGGTGGAACAAAAGATCTTATAAACAAATCGGAGATGAGCCCGAGTAAGGCCCGTCTTCCTTTTGTCGGATCTCAGGTATCTGAGATGCACCTTTTTAAAGTACGTCTCTCATGCAATCTTCACCCTATTGCCACTCGCACGACATCGTGAACGTCAGTTGTAGGGGTAAACAAACGCAATGACATTGCAATTCACGGGTTAATTGAAATTCAGGGGTAAACAAATGCAATGACATTGCAACTCAGAGAAAAATTTGCAACTCAATGAATTTCATAGTTCATATATTGTGTGCCCTCTAAACTAATTTCAAATCTAAACTTATTCCTAAAGCTCCCACTGAGCAATCTAAACTTTACCGTCCAGCTTACTCCCGAACACGTCTCTTAGATTGCCCTGGATACTAAAAATATTGACATTCCTTAATTTAACAAATGTCGAAGGAGGAATAAATAACCTATGTTGGTCACTAACACAAAGTGTCTAACCTTGATAAGTAGATTATAGAAATCATTTTCAACATCGGGCGCATTTGGCTGATGCAGCAAACGCTGAACTTCAAGTAGTATAGTTTTGATTGTAAAACCAGTGCGCCACCTCTATGAAATATCAATTTAAGCAATATAAGAAACTAGTTCAAATAAGTTCGTCGACAATTACTAATTACATGAGCAAAATAGGTCTATCTTATAGTCTCTTGATCAAGACTCCCAATGCAGAGTGCTCCTGAGCGATGGACATTTGGGTGGAAGAAACTACTTGGAAAGGCGCATCTTGAAGGCATCAATGGATAGTCTTCTGAGAAGCAGATTGTCAAGGGGGTAGTAACCACCTTCCCAGTCAGTCTACAAAGGAAAACCATTAATAGGAGGATGATGGTTAAACTCATATTGTGCTTGTTCTTCATGACTTACCCCTTCTTTACCGGGGACAATACACTGCCACTTCAACAAATCACCCGATTCAGGCTTCGCAGAGAAACCCTACGCAGACGGAAAACAAAACTAAAATTAAGTTCATCAGGCCATTGCAAATCTACATATATACAACTATGCGACCGGTGTGCCATATGTACATACATGGAGATGGTTCTTGCGCCACGCCAAGCGCTGCTCCTTCAGTCGGCTACGCGCCAGGCCGATACCAGCCATTAACAGTGACGACGATGAGGAGGACGGCGACGACGAGGACGACAACAATGACGATGACGAGTACGACAATGACGATGACAACGGTGATGGCAAACAGAGGAGGTAGTCACACTGGAGTTGGTCGATTAGTAAAGGACTGTTGGTCGACTAGTAATAAAGGAGCACTGGAGGCGAAGAAGAGACGAGGGAGATAAATGAGAGATGCGCGTTAAGTTAAAGAGCGTCTTCTATTGTCGAAGAGACAAAGAGACGAGGGAGATAAATGCGAGACGTGCTGAAACAAAGAGAGATGAGTGTTAATCTAAAGCGCGTCTTCCATTGTTGAAAGAGAGACGCGTGGCACGAGGTTTGCGGAGAACCTAATTTTGGTGGCATGGTGCAGAGACGCGTGCGACGTCCGTGCACGACCTTTCGTTTCCCCAAGGCGGTATCGATGCGTCCCATTGTTCCATCAATGCGCGGGAAACCAACTGCTCCCTCGACGACTCCGCATGGACCTTATTTAAGACATTCCATCACCAGTGAGTTCTCCACAAGCGCGTCGCTCACTTTCAGTCCTCTTCTTTTCTTCGTCTTCTCCGTCCCAATGACCCACCACCACCATGGCCAACCTTGCGCCGCGAAGCCCTCCGAGGGAGCCACCGTGCAAGAAACCGTGTTGCAGCTCCCCTGAGAGGTTCAACACCGAGTAGTGCCTCCTTATGGCGCAAGAGACGTACAACAATATGTCTCACGCCATGAGTTCCTTGGGTCTGGGTACCCTTCCTCAGTTTACTGGAATGGGTACCATCGACCACTACCTCTTCGCCCTCACGAGGGTGGTCGATTGTCTCGACATTCTATTCGAGACGATGGCCCAGGTGCTTGGATCCGAGGGCCGCAGAAACCTGGTGGAGGCGACGGGGAGCAACCTCGTTCTTGGGGTTGCACCGTCGGTGCAGCCGGTGCAGCCAGAGCAACCGGAGCAGCCGGCGCAGCCGGCCCAGGCTCCTATTGTACCGGCGCCGGAGTTGCCGGGGGAGGAGGAGTAGTAGTAGTAGTGGTAGTGGTAGTGGTAGTGGTAGTGGTAGTGGTAGTGGTAGTGGTAGTGGTAGTGGTAGTGGTAGTGGTAGTGGTAGCCATAGTGGTAGCGGTAGCGGTAGCGGTAGCGGTAGGGGTAGCGGTAGCGGTAGTGGTAGTGGTAGTGGTAGTGGTAGTAGTAGTGGTAGTAGTAGTAGTAGCAGTAGTAGCAGCAGTAGCAGTAGTAGTAGTAGTAGCAGTAGCAGTAGCAGTAGTAGCAGTAGTATGAGTAGTAGTAGCAGTAGTAGCAGTAGCAGTAGTAGTAGTAGCAGTAGTAGCAGTAGTAGTAGCAGTAGCAGTAGCAGTAGTAGCAGCAGCAGTAGCAGTAGTATGAGTAGTAGTAGCAGTAGTAGCAGTAGTAGTAGTAGCAGTAGTAGTAGTAGTAGGAGTAGTAGCAGTAGTAGCAGTAGTAGCAGTACGAGTAGTAGCAGTAGTAGCAGTAGTAGTAATAGCAGTAGTAGCAGTAGCAGTAGTAGCAGTAGCAGTAGCAGCAGTAGCAGTAGCAGTAGCAAGCAGCAGGAGCAGCAGCAGGAGCAGGAGCAGCAGCAACAGCAGCAGGAGCAGCAGTAGCAATAGCAGTAGCCTGTACATTTCAAAATTTGATAATATTTATTCAATGAGATGAGTTATAGTGGGATCAGAACTTTAGTACAGAACTAATAGAGTAGTATAAAACTAACAGAGCAGTGTAGAACAAATAGAGCAGTACAGATTACAGAACTAATAGAGCAACTAATAGAGCTAATAGATCAAACGAATAGATCCAACAGGAAGCAGTATAAGAGAAGGGCCGCTCAATACCTTGGGATGGAAGGGCCGAAGGGACGACACACGGACAAAGACAATGGCCGGCGGGCAAATGCATCGATCCAACAGGAAGAAGAGAAGGGTCGCTCAATACCCTGGATGGAAGCCGAAGGGGAAACAGAGGGACATATGATGGCCGCCGAGGTCGGGAGGAAGAAGTTGGGATCAGAGAATCGGGGCTCCAGCGAGCGGCAGACGCATGAGGAAGAAGTTGGGATCAGAGAATCGGGGCTCCAGCGAGCGGCAGACGCATGAGTCGGGCAAGCGGCAGCTCGGGTGAGTTCATAACCGGAATTAGGTTTCTCGTCCCCTTTTACATGGGCCAAAAAAATGGCCCAGCAACCGGCGCCTAGAGGAATTGAGCGGTGCCTAGAGGAATTGAGCGACGCTTAACCTCATTAGGCGACCCCTCTGCTTATACCATTCGCTCAGGCCAAAGCGAAGCGGTCAGGAGCCGCACAGCGCCTAGGCGGCACTTAAGCGTTCGCCTAGACGCTTTTTTAAACACTAATCAACACCAATATGCTTGGTAAGCTCATGCTTGACCTGATCACGAGCAATACTGCTAGCACATGTACTATCAGACAAAAAAGGAGTCGACATAGAAACAGAAACACCAAGATCCTCAAGCAACCACCATAACCAAGTAACCTCTGCAGTCACAAGAGCCATAGCACGCAACTCAACCTCTGCACTCGAACAAAAAACTGCTACCTGCTTCTTAGTCTTACAAGCAATGAGGGAACCACCAAGAAAAACACAGTAAATAGAAAGAGATCAACGATTAGAGGAATCACTAGTCCAAGTGGTATCACTATACGCCTTTAGCTTTAAAGAGCTAGAGCGTAGAAAGAACAATCATCTAGAGATAGTCTTATGAAGATAACGCAAGACACAAAGCAAGTGACTGTAGTGGACCTAAGTCGAAGACGAAATAAACTGACTTAGAATGTGAACAAAGTACGAGATGTCAAGACGAAGGACACGAAGATAGACTAGACTTCCTACAACATGACGATAACGAGTAGGATCATCAAGAGGCTCACCATTAGTGGGTCGAAGGTGAACATTGAGCTCCATGGGAGTCCCAACAGTGCGGTGATCAGTAAGAGAAGCCTGATTAAGAAGATCTTGAATGTACTTCTTCTGAGACATAAAATTCCTTCAGAGGTAGAGGAAACCTCAATCCCAATGAAGTAACAAAGAGGACCAAAATCTGACATAAGAAACTGCTCACTGAGATAAGCCCTCATCAAGGCTATGTACTCAGGGTCGTCTCCAGTGATGATCATATCATCAACATAGGGAACAAGAAGAGTACGACCACGATACAAGATATGCACAAAGAGAGCAGAATCATGAACACTGGCAGGAAAACCAGCAACAGTGATCACTGACGCAAACCGCTGAAACCAAGCACGAGGATCTTGCTTGAGGCCATAAAGAGAACGACGAAGGCGACAAACCATACCCTCAAGAACGAAATACCTAGACGGAGGATGCATGTAAACCTCCTCACGCAACTCACCATCAAGAAAGGCATTCTTGAAATCAAGCTGAGAGATGGACCACACAGGAACAAAAGACACAATAAGAAGAATGCAAACAGTGGTCATGTGAGCAACAGGAGCAAAAGTATCATCATAGTCACGACCGTGTTCCTGCTGGAAGACACTAGTCGAGCCTTATAACGCTCAAGAGAACCATCATAGCAAGTCTTAACCTTATAAATCCACTTACAGATGATAGGGCGAACATGTGGGGGACAGGGCACAAGATCCCACGTGCCAGTGCGCTCAAGAGAAGCAATCTTCGCATCCATCACATGTTGACATTTCGGATGAGGAACAGCATCATGATACGTAGCCGACTCAGAAAGAACTGTAGAAGCAAAGCTAGATGGACAATACCAATCAGGAGGCTGACGAGAGTGATGGCCACATCCAAGATGCTGCTCAGGAGAAAAATCATCATAAGGATATGATTCCTCAAGAGAAGATGGATCATCAGACGAAGATGACTAAACTGGAGTAGATGGCGCATCAGAAGAAGGCGCAACTCATCAAGTGTAGATCTGTGTCACAGGAGGCTTAATAGTATAGTCAGAGACCATATAAGAAGGCTCCGAAGAAGACAATGTGGGACGCAATACCGAGTGTGAGGGAGGTACCATAGCAACGGAGGTATCTGGAAGGAATAGGAACGAGATCGGATAGACCAAAGATACAGAAGAAGTATCCGAAGAAAGAGGAGGATAGAAAGGACGCGTATCATCAAAGACAACATCTCCTGAGATCCTCATCCCTCGGCCAATGTGATCCCAACAACGATACCCCTTATGCCCAGCACTGTATCCAAGAAAAACACACTCGATCGACTAAGTAGTGAGCTTAGTGTGCTCATGAGGTGCGAGCAACACATAGCACACACAACCAAAAAGATGAATGTTGCTATAGTCAAGCATCTTTCTAGTAAGATGTCGGAAAGGAATCTCACCCTAAAGAGCAGACGAAGGTTGAAGGTTAATCAGGTAAGTCGCAGTGGAAACAGCCTCGGCCCAAAAGTAAGGGAGAACAGAGGAAGCAAGCACAAGAGTACGAGCAGTCTCAAGGAGTTGTTGATGCTTGCGCTCGACCACAACATTCTGTGCATGAGTGCAAGGACAAGAAAACTGAGCAAGAGTGTCTTGCTCAAAAAGAACCTAACAAAGTGCATCAGAAAGGTACTTGTCGGAGTGTGATTCCGGCAATTCTCCCGGTACTACTGTTAGCAGCCCGCGGAGTTTGTAGTTCGGTTGTGGGCGCGCGGAGATTCAGAACAAGATGGAAAGTTGACACGAGGTAATACGTGGTTCAGGCCGCTTGAGCATAATACCCTACTCCACGGGTGTGTGTTGTTGTTGTATTGAGCGTCTGAGCGCTTGAGTGTGAAAGACTAACGTGTCTCGTCTCAGCGTACGTGGGCGTATGTGGAAGTGTCCTCCTGTGTATCGCTCGACCAGTCCTTTTATAGTATAAGGACTGGTCGTTACATCGTTAGCCTGGCCCGACATGTGGCCCTGGCGGTTACTAATGCTCAATACACAATTAATGTACTTAATTCCTCTTCATAGCACAGTAACATCCCTTAATGGTGGCGTTACTAGTATTAAGGGTCATCCAATCGTGTGTCATTAAGATAGCATTAATGACATTTAATCAGGTCTTGAAGCTTTAATTGTTCCTTGAAGGTCCGAGCCGTTGGGGGTCCACCAACCTGCCTGTTGAACTTGAAGGTCAGGCGGTTGGACGCGTGGCAGCTTCTGAGCTTATCGTCTTGGACGAGTAGGTCCGGTGCTATTGTACACGTGTCAGTACCAGAGCTTCCCTCTGCCGGGGGTTAGGTCCGGGGGTGCCGCATAGGTATCTAGCCCGGAGCTTTCCCATGTAAGGAATGTAGCTCCGGTTTTATGATACACGTGGCGGCACTAGGACTAACCATAGAAGGGAGGCAGGTCCGATTCCATATGACACGTGGAGCCTTCGGAGGTCTTCAACTCAGGTATGTGGAGCTCCTTAGCATTCTTTGCAGTCCCAAAGGGTATCCAGTACGCAGGGTACCGACAGTGACCCCCTGGGCCTACCTCTGGGAGAGACCTTTTGGATGAAGTCATTCTGCCGGAGGTGGGTCCATCTTTTGATTTTCGTGTCGTGTCTTCAAGGGTTTTTGGATGTGCCGTTGGGGTGGTGGTTCGCAGTTAAACCATCACCACGTGGCATATCTAGGATGTGGCAGGTGAGATCTGAGCGTGCGGATCTCACACAATTGAAGGTCGTCGGTTCCTGATACGAAAACCGTATTGGTTCCACGCGCCCTGTCAGGCCACCGCCCTTGGGTTTCCCGCCTTTCATCATGACAACTGTTCGACTGGGGTAAGGACCTCGACTTGATCGTCTGGGTGGCCCCGGGCCCCCTTGTCATTAGTAGGGTGAAGTTTTTGAACTGTATCTTTGGCCCTTCTTCAGTTTCCATCCAAGCGTTGCGGGGGCTTACTTAAGAAGGAAAGGGCGCACTGTTTGGGGATTCCTTACGCCTTCATTTGAACTTGCGCTCGAATCCTCCAAACTTTTGCTTGCTTTTCCTCTCTCGCCCCGCCGTACTGCGATTAAGTTGGGACTTCCCAAGAGCCGCATTGGGAACAAGAAGGAATTGTCCAGGGTCCGGACCTACATGGGTTGGTCCAGTGACTCCTTCGACAACGACATTCGTTGCGGCAAGCTTACCTTTGAGAAGGAGCGAGCCGGAGATTAATGTACTTCCTTGGGTATGCCATGGTGGTTTTGATCCCGCCTTTCTCCACTTTCTTTCTGATGTTGCTACATTTCTGTGGTCTGCAACTCCACCATCTTGGCCCCCACTCAATCTTGCTGGTGGCGACTTTCGTCCACTTTTGCGAGATGTGGGTGGGTGTGCCCCCTTGCGTGGAGTTGTTCCGGACTTTCTTCACCGTCCACCCCACCGAGAAGAGTGATGAGTTCATCGGCTTCTACTACTTCATGAAGCGGAAACACTCCCCTCTCAAGTACTTGAGGTCCTTTCCTTCCAGCAAGTGGGACGACTGGAAGAAAGACTGGGTGGTCATCACCGTGGAGGGACACGAGAGGCTGGAACTGCATGAAGGCCTCCCCCACATCGACATCGACACTTGGAGTGACGTGCCGGAGCTGTCGAGAGAGTACAGGCCCATTCTGTATAGAATCCAGGAGTGTGTCGAAGGTGGGGTGACCCCCCAGATGGTCTTCAGCAACATCTTGACGAACAGGTGGGCCCTGCTGAGGGCTAGGGGGCGGCCTGCCTGGGCCTTCAACAGTGAGATGGATACCAACCGCATTGAGGTTGGTTTGGGCACCAACTTAAACGATGAAGCCTTGAAGACCCATCTCAAGAAGTTACAGCATGGGAACATCGGCCCTGGCGACGTGTCTCCACCGGCGGCCTTCCTTCCTCTAAATATGATACCAGAGGAGTGCCGAGAGCTCCAAAGGAAGATGCCACTGTTGGACGACTTGGGCCTGATGGAGAGGCGATCAACCTTCGGGGTGGCGATCCCTAGAGCTTCAGAGGGTGGCTCCGCTCCCGCCCCGAAGCCAAGAGGTGAAGTCGTAGGCAAGGGCAAAGAGTTGGCGGAGCCCTCCAGTCAAAAGAGGAAGTTGAAGCACTCTGATGGGGGGTCCGTCAGACCTGCTCCTTCCTCAACAGCTTCGTCTCCCCGGCGGGGGAGGTCTTCAACGGCGACACCTACTCCAGCATCAGCGTCTCCCCGGGATGCCAGCTCCGGCCATGTGACTCCAGTACTAGGGCCTGCTAAGGGCTATAGGTCCGAAGGTCCTTCTCAGTCGAGTGGGGCCTTAACCAAGACGTCGCTGACCGCAGCAGCAAGCTCCGGGGAGCCTTCCGGAGCTACTATGTTAGTGGCGACAGGGTCCGGTCCTGAGTGTCCGGTGAAGAGGTTCCGCGCAAGCTGGAGCAGAAGCCTTAGATTTTTTACCTCAGTTGATTGTTTTTGTTGTAATCATATTTTGAGTTTCTTCGTCCTTCATCCATAGGGTACCCAAAAAAGGGGCTGAAGCTCTGGTTCCTACAACAGCGGCTGATGCTATGCAGGCAGAGGCTCCGGCTCCAATCCCAGCGCCGCCCCGGGAGGTGGCTGAGGCCGCGGCAGCTCCGGCGCCAGTTGTCGTGGTCCTTGACCTCGAGTCATCCCCTGAAGCTCCCGGGGTAGCGCCGAACCACGAGAATGAAGATGTACCAGCGACACCAGCTCCGGAGGTTGAAGCTCTGGTTTTGGATGTTGTGATGATGGATACTCCGGCCTCAGAGCCGGAGGTAGCTGCTGTTTCGGCCTTAGAGCCGGAGGTTGTTGAAGCCCCGGCGACGGAGCCGGTGGTTGATGAAGTTCCGGCGCCTGAGCCGGTTGTCGCAGAGGTGCCGGTGCCTGGGCGGTGGAGGTCGAAGCGCAAGCGCCTGAACCAGCGGTGGAGGAGGCACCAGCGTCGGAGCCAGAAGTGGCCTCAGCTCCAGCCGAATCTTCAACGCCTGCCCCGGAGGTGGTGGTTCCGGAGGTACCCGCGCTTGAGCAAGGTTGCCAAGACGAAGATGCCGGTCCTCGGCCTGAAGGACCAATTGCTGATGACCTGGCGGCGGGACCTTCAGCGCCAACTCTGGAGGTAGAAACTTCCGTTGCAGGACCTTCCTCGGCGGCGACCGAGGCTATCCCGGAGGGCAGCCCTAGTGCCGCGGAAGCTCAGGGGACCGCTCTTGTGGAGTGGGACCCTATTTTGTTATGGACAACCCGCTGGAGCCGGCGGAGAGGACCCCAGCAGGCCCGAAGCCAATCCCCTTGTCGTTATCCATCGATAACGCCTGCTCCAGCCTTCGTCAGGTTCAACTGGCCTTTTACCACGACAGCATGGCCCTCGAGGAGGAGCACCAAACCCTTAGGAGGTGGCGCAACTGACTCCAATTCGAGACCAAGCTGGCGTAGACGAGGCTGGCCGACGACAACGAGTGGGTGAAAAGGGAGAAGGCCCGATTGGAGTACTGGGGTCAGCTGCTGGATCAGAGGGAAAGCATGGTGCGTTCCCTCGACAACCAGTCCCGGGCCATCCACGAATAGGTCGTGGCTGCTAATGAAGCAACATATGATCGCCAAGAGAAGCTCAACGCCATCCACGACAACCTCGTCAAGAATTGAGAGGCTCTTGAGGAGTGGGAGAAAATGCTCGAAGATGAAGAGCAAAAACTTTGAAGCTGCGGGATGACCTCGTGAAGAGGGAGGAGGAGCTTGCTCAGAGGCTGGCTCTGGGTGACAAGAGCCTCGCGGAGCGCACCAAGAAGTTGGAGGAGCTCTGCAAGAAAGAGGAGAAGAAGACCTGGTAGCGGGGACAGGACCTCACCAAGAGGGAGAACAAAGTTGCTATCAGGGAGAAGAAAGTGCGGGGCCGGGAGAGAGACATGGTCGACTGCCGGAACAAGATCCATGTCCAGGAAGAGGAGCTTGGTAAACTCTAAAGGCAAGTTGCTGAAAAGATTCAGCAGCACGCCAAAGAGGTCGAGCGCCTTGCCCGGGAGGATTCGGAGCTTGCGGCGACCAAGATGTCCTTGGAAGAGGTGTGAGGCTCAAGGGCTGCAGAGTCCCAACAAGTATGGGACTTTTTGGGCAAAGCCAATGACGCGCTGACGCTGCTGGGCTTCAGTCCCGTGCGTTCGGACGATCCAGAGCCGGAGCTGGACCAGGCATTGAAGGCGTTGAACTCGGCGGGCAACAAGCTCAACAAGATGGGCGATGTCATCGTGGACCAGCTGGAAACCGAAGGATAATCCATGATGAAGAACATCGCAGAGTACATGCTGACGTGCTACACAAGCCGGGATCCTCACTTCCCACTAGACCCGGTGCTTGAAGGTCCCATCGACGGAGAGGGAGA
This sequence comes from Tuctoria greenei, assembly GCA_036927565.1. Classification (NCBI taxonomy): domain Eukaryota; kingdom Viridiplantae; phylum Streptophyta; class Magnoliopsida; order Poales; family Poaceae; genus Tuctoria; species Tuctoria greenei. The sequence continues at coordinate 61,594,742 of JAYESD010000003.1, read as the reverse complement.
TGCCGCCAAGGCCAGCGTGTCGGAGGTTGCCCAGAAGGTTGCCTCGTTCTTCCTTAGGATTTAGGACTTTCTCCTTGTATCTCCTGTATCTTCTCTTCTTTTCCTCAATTTTGTAATCTCTTGTCCTCAGATGAATGAAATCCAATAAATTGATGAATTTCATTTCTTGTCTTCAACCTTTGCCTCACTTGGCCCCCTGGTAGATGTACACAATTTGATTGTGAACATGTACCAAGAGGATGTAGCATTTTGTTGGACTTGCGTGCTTCGAACTTGTAGTTTGTAGGTCCGAAGTCGTCGATAGTAGGGCCCCCTAAGGTTGTCGGAGCTTAGTAGCTTCGGCAGCGACCTATATCAACGCGTAGAACGTCGACAGGTGGTCCTCTTGGGTTGTCGGAACTTAGTAGCTCCGGCAGCGTCCACTGTCAACACGTAGAGCGTCGACAGCAGACCCCATTAGGGTGTCCTTCTATCATCTTTTCTTCACGTTGACGGCTGGCCCCCTAGATTTGTCGAAATTTGATAGCTCCGGTGATGCCTACTATCAATGTTTAAAACATCAACAGTGGGCCACCTTAGGGAATGTCGAAGCTCTGATAGCTCCGGCATCATCCACTATCATCATGAGATTTTTATTTTTCCTGCACACTGAAGTCAAGAAAAATAGTAAAATTTGTTTCTTATCTATAACTCATTTGCGGCTTATTATTCCCGAAAGAAATTTTAGATCGACAACAATTCTGTATACAATCAAGCGCATTTGTTTGTTTCCTTCAGGTCCAATCGTTCCTGGACTCACCTTACTTTGGCCTGCCGGGGTGTAGGTAGAGTGGCGTTCTTAGGGTGTAGGACCAGGCTCAGTCGACAGCACACTCCGGACCTAGATTGGCTTGGCGGCATTCAGGCGAGTAGGCCATTCAACAATGTTAAGACCCGAAAGATTTAACAATGCAACTTGAATTATATATGAATTGTTTCAGCTAAAGTTTCTTGAGAATTACACAATTTCGTTATAGACAAGAAAGAGAAAAATAAAAAATATTGAGCCTGTACAAAATAAATCCATGTGGAGTCTGTTTTCACATAATGATGTCTTTCATTATAGGTCCGGGGTACAGGGGAAACAAGTACACTCTTAGGGTACGGAACCAGGCTAAGTGTGTTACATTTCCTGTTTGACCCAGGGTAACTAGCTACACTTTTAGTTCTGAGACTGTGTCAAGTGTTGCCTGAACCTTGCGGACCTTCCGGGAAAGGTCCGGCTGTTCTCCCGGAGGAGCTACCCGACTCTGTACAATGACGCTATAACATATATCATATGTAACTACAGACTCACCTCCGTGATATTAAGTGTAGAACTTACGGAGGTGCTCAATGTTCCAAGGATTAGGGAGCGGTGTCCCATCCTCGGTTGCCAAGCGAACGCATCCGGGACGAGATACTTTGATCACTCGAAGGGGTCCTTCCCAGCTGGGGGAATGTTTGTTTAACCCTTCTCGAGTTTGTATTCTCCATAGCACCAGATCGCCTTCCTCGAGCTGTCGATTACGCACATGCCTTTGGTGATAACGCCGAAGCGCTTGGCGGTATCGTGCATTTCAAACAGCTGCTCGGCACCTTCCCTCTTCAACGAGGTCAAGGTCTTCACGCCAGAGCTGGTCCTGCGTGGCTTCGTCAAAGGTCCGGAACCGGAGTGACCCCAAGGTGATTTCCGGAGGAAGGACTGCTTTAGCTCCGTACACCATGAAGAAGGGTGTATCTCCAGTTGACCGGTTTGGAGTTGTCCTGTTTGCCCACAAGGTGTGCCGAAGCTCTTCAATCCTATTGGCTCCATGTTTTTTCAGGCGCTCATATGTGCGTGTCTTGAGTCCTTTTAGGATTTCTGCATTTGATCTCTCATATTGGCCATTGCTTTTCGGGTGAGCTATGGAAGCATAGCAGCCTTGGATGTCGAGGTCTTTGCAATATCCTTGGAATGCAGAGCTTGTGAATTGGGTCCCGTTATCAGTTATGATCTTGTTTGGGACTCCAAATCTGCATATTATGGACTGCAAGAAGTTGATAGGTGATAGCTTGTTTATTGTCACAACTGGAGTTGCTTCCGGCCACTTGGTGAACTTGTCGATGGCAACATACAGGAACTTGTAATCTCCACGGCTCTTGGGAAAGGTCCCAAGATATCCATCCCCCACATAGCGAATGGCCGTGTAGGAGGTATCATTTGTAGGGGTTGAGCTGGTGTGTGAATTTGCTTTGCATGAAACTGGCATGCTTCGCTTTTCTTCACTAGCTTGGTTGCATCCTGGAGTGCTGTAGGCCAGTAAAAACCATGTTGGAAGGCTTTACCGACAGCCGTGCGGGAGGACGCGTGATTCCCACACTCGTCTCCATGGATTTCCGCGAGGAGCTCGCGGCCTTCTTCCCTTGTAATGCACCGCATTAGGATGTCCTTGGCACCACACCGATAGAGATCCCCTTCTACCAGTGTGTATCTTTTAGCCAATCTGACTATTCGGTCAGCGGATACATTGTCTTCAGGAAGGATATTGTCTTTCAAGTAGCTTCGAATATCCGAGATCCATGCATCGGAGCTAACTTGAGCTTTTGAGTCTTGCGTGTTGGGTTGCTTAGAGCTTCCTGCAGCACCTACGACCCTTGATGGACGCCATGGTAACAGGGCCATCGGGACCGCCAGCTTTGAGGTGCTGGTCTCGCCCCCTTCGCTCAGTTCGGCAGGCTGAGCTGTTGGTCTTGACAATCTCCGGACGAAGGTTCCTTCGGGAACCGGAGCTCCGCTTGAAGCTTTCGTCTAGAGTTCGTCAGCTTCAGCATTGTTGAGACACTTGACATGGCAAAGACCCAGGACTTCGAAGTCCTTCTGAAGCTTCCAGACTTCAAGTAGATATGCAGATAGTTGAGGGTTGTTGCAGCAGCATTCACCTTTGACTTGTTTTATTATGAGCTGCAAGTCACCCTTTACCAACAGCTGCTTGACACCATATGATAGTGCCACTTTGAGCCCATAGATTAGTGCTTCATACTCCAACATGTTGTTGGTCGCCTTGAAGTCAAGGTGAACCATGTATTTGACCTTCTCCCCGGTCGGAGCGAGGAGAAGGATTCCAACTCCGGCCCCCTGTTTCTGCATGGAGCCGTCGAAGTAAAGAGTCCAGTGAGGCTCAGTGAAGACCGGAGCCTTGGGTTCCGGCTTCTGCTCACTGGGGCCCCCAGAATTTGATGGAGAGGGGGTCCATTTCGCCACAAAGTCTGCCAATGCTTGACTCTTGGTCACTTGTCTTGGGACGAATTCAAGATCGAACTCGGCCAGTTCCGCTGCCCACTTTGCAATATTCCCAGTAGAGTTGGGGTTATGCATGATTGCCCGCAGTGGATAAGAGGTTACCACTAAAATCTTGTGAGCTTGGAAGTTGTGGCGAAGCTTCCTAAAGGCAATAAGAACTGCATAGAGCAGCTTATGCACCTCTAGGTACCGAGTCTTAGCGTCATGAAGTACCTCACTGATGAAGTATACTGGGCGCTGGACTGTCTGGACCCTCCCGGAGGGCCCAGATCTTCCTCCTCATCAAATCGGACCCTCTCGGAGGGGTCCAGACCTTCTTAGGGGACCTCTAGGTTCTTGCTTGAGGAACCCAGAGCTTCTTCTGAAGTGACCCGGACCTTCCCGGAGGGATCCAGATCCTCTTGTTTGGCAACAGTAACTCCTCCACTTGAAGGAGGTTGATACTTTGGCGTCTCGCCTTGAGGATCCGGGTCTGGGAGCTGGGACCCAGACTCGCCTTCAGGTAGCTCCGAACCCTCCCAGAGGGGTCTGGCTCCCTGAACTGGAGATGGTTCTGGTCTTTCCACAACCAGGACCATGCTGACAACTTCGTCAGTTGTTGAAATGTAAAGCAGAAGTGGCTCACCAGGATTCGGAGCTACCAAAGTTGGTAGAGTGGTGAGGAGATGCTTTAGCTCTTGGAAAGCCTTTTCTGCTTCTTCGGACCATTGGAATGATCCGGACTTCCTCAATAATTTGAAGAAGGGTAGCGCCAGTTCCGCCAGTCTTGAGATGAACCGGCTGAGGGTAGCTAGACATCCAGTCAGCTTCTGGACGTCCTTGATGCGGGCTGGTGGCCGCATGTCTTCAATAGCTTTAATCTTTGCTGGATTGGCCTCTATTCCTCGATGGTTCACCAAGAATCGAAGAAGCTTTCCGGAGCTAACCCCGAAGACACACTTGTCTGGGTTCAGCTTCGTGCATGTGATTCGCAACTTGTCAAAGACAGCTTGCAAGGTGTCAAGGAATGACTCCTTGTTCTTGATCTTGACGATGATGTCATCGACATACACTTCCACTACATCTCTAATGAGCTCTCCAAAGGTTTTGTACATATCTCGCACAAACACTGAAGCAGCGTTTTTGAGAGCAATGGCATGGCAGTGTAATAGTATAATCCATCTACTGTGATGAAAGAAGTATGCTCTAGGAAACACAGTAATTCACACCTGGAGGTGGAATCCACTATCTGATATATTCTAGGTAGTGGGAATGGATCTTTTGGACATGCCTTATTCATTGTAGTGTAGTCGATACACATCCGAAGCTTCTCGCCAGCCTTAGGTACAATGACTGGGTTTGCCAGCCATTTTGGGTGGAAGACTTCCCGGATGAATTAAGCTTCGAGCAACTTCTTCACTTCTTGACGTATGAAGTTTTGCCGCTCTACTGATTTCTTCCGAGGCTTCTGATGTACAGGCTGGGCGTCGGCATAAATCTTCAGATTATTCTCGATCACTTCCCTAGGGATCCCAGGAATTTGTGACGGTTGCCAGGCAAACACGTCGACATTAGCCCGGAGGAAAGTGATGAGTGTGAGTTCCTATTCGTTGTTCAGTCCTCCTGATATACAGGTGGTCTGAGCAGCGTCGGAATCAATTTGAATGACTTTGACGGGAATGTCAGTGTCGCCGCTTGGTTGCACACGAGGTGCAGAGGTTGAGCCTCGATGATGAATGCTCGGGGGTTTCAGAGCTTGCTCCTTTCCGAATTCTTCCTCCTGCGCTGTAGCAAGCGCATGGAGTTCTTCCAGAGCAGTAACTCCGATGGTGCGATCTCCGCGGATCCGGAGAACACCTGATGGTGTTGGCATCTTCAACACCAAGTAGCCATAATGAGCAGCAGCCATACAAGGATGGCCTACCCAAGATGGCGTTGAATGGCTAGTTGATTTGCGCCACGTCGAAGACCAACTTCTCAGTTCTGTAATTCTACCGGGTCCCGAAGGTCACCGGGAGAGTAATGGCACCGAGTGGAGTTATGGCCCCCGAACCTACTCCGGAGAAAGGTCGGGAGGGGCGAAGATCCGAAGGTCGGAGCTGAAGCTTGATGAAGGCCTTAAAGGTTATGAGGTTCAGCCCCGAACCTCCGTCCACCATTACATGGTGGAGCTGGATGTTGTTGATGGTCGGCGATACCATCAATGGGAGTTGGCCAGCTCCGATCATTTTCCGAGGGCAGTCCGAAGCATCGAAGGTGATGGCAGTGTCCATCCACTTCCGGTGTAGCTCCGCCTTGGCAGTGGGAGCTACTAAGGCCATGTCCCGTCGCATTGTCTTGAGGACACGGCGGGAGGTGATGTCCCACGAACCACCAAAGATGGTGTTCATGGTCTTCCGGCGCTCGTTGTCGGAGATGTCGGAGTCATCGTCAATGGAGGTGTAAACAGCCTTCAAGACCTTTTTAGGGTCCTGAAAGCCAAACTCCTCTTCAGTCGGAGCTTTGTCGACTTTTTGTTTTCCTTCCCTTTGACGGAAAGGAGCTTCTTCCCGGCGCTTATTGTAGCGCTCAGCGAGGTTCTGGACCTCTCGGCAGCCTTCAAGGTTGTGGCTGTTCGTCTTGTGTATGGGACACCACATCTTGGAGCTACCACCATCTTCAGACGACGACCGAGGTTGTTTCTCGGGGAGTGGCCCCCGGCCACCCGGAGCTACGGCAGCAGCGGTAGTGGGTGTGTCGGCCGACAACTTCTTCTTATCGTTGGACTCTTTCTTCTTCTTGCCACTCCTGGAGGTAGCGGCTTCACCCTTGGAGGACTTGTTGTTGTCCTCCGGTGGTGGTTGGGAGTGCATTTCACGGCCCTCCGCAGCCTTGGCACACTTGTCTGTCAAGCTGAAGAGTTATGTGACGCTGGTGACTTCCTTGGTCGTCAGCTTCTCCAGCATCTTCTTGTCTCGAGTGCCCTGTCTGAATGCCACAATAACAAAGGCGCTTGAGATAGAAGGGATGGTGTTTCGTACCTGGGAGAACCTCTGGATGAAGGATCGCAGGGACTCTCCCCCCTTCTGCTTGACAACAAAAAGGTTCAGTTCCGTGCCTAGTCGGGTATATGAGCTCCCGAAATTGGCAGTGAACTGTTGGCATAGTTCTGTCCAATTGTTGATGGAGTTGGGCGGAAGGCTCATGAACCAAGACCTGGCAGTCCCAGTTAAAGCCACAGGGAAATAATTGGCCATCACGACCTCATTTCCCCCAGCCGCAAGGATAGCGGTGGAGTAGATTTGGAGAAATTCAGCGGGATTGACAGTCCTGTCAAATTTCTCCGGTAGGTGAGGCTCGAATTTCTGTGGCCATCTGACCATGCATAGATGCATGGCCAAGGCAGAACAGCCTCCTCCTACTCCCTCAGGATCAGGGCTGTCCCGAGACTCTCGCCTCTCGCGAGCACGCTCGATGTGGACACGACCGTCCTGTTGACGGTAACGACGATCGAGCTCGGCCCGGAGGTCGTGAGTACGTCGCACCCCGGAAGGCAGTGACGTCGCCTATTGAGATGCAGCATGCCTCCTGTGCTGTGAAGCGTGCAGACCAAGTCTACCTGACAAGGTCTGATGCTGCGATAGGGCCTGCCCCAAGGGGGGAGGACCTTGATTGCAGATGACATCGGCTGCTGCTGCAACCAGATGTTCCACATCAGCTCTCCACTGCTCCATCACACCCTGGGGTGCTCCTGGAGGCGGTGGACGTTGGAGAAGAGCACACGCGGCATTAGTCGCGTGTTCAGGGCTGTTGTTCGCCGATGCAGTGACCAACGCAGACGCCCCATCTCGACGTCCAGCTTGATTCGCAGGAGCATATGGTGGCGGTGAAGGCATGACTCCTGCTGGAGCCACAGCACCTACTGGCTGCTGCATGTTGGAGGGATTGCCTCCAGCAGGTTGTACAGCATGGTTACCGTTGGATGATCCAGCAACAGAGTTCACCATGTTTGAATCTCGGGCACCCCTACCTGGTGCGCCAACTGTCGAAGTGTGATTCTGGCAATTCTCCCGGTACTGCTGTTAGCAGCTCGCGGAGTTTGTAGTTCAGTTGTGGGAGCGCAGAGATTCAGAACAAGATGGCAAGTTGACACGAGGATTTACGTGGTTCGGGCTGCCTGAGCGTAATACCCTACTCCACGGGTGTGTGTTGTTGTTGTATTGAGCGTCTAAGCGCTTGAGTGTGAAAGACTAAGGTGTCTCGTCTCAGCGTACGTGGGCGTATGTGGAAGTGTCCTCCTGTGTATCGCTCGACCAGTCTTTTTATAGTACAAGGACTGGTCGTTACATCATTAGCCTAGCCCGACATGTGGCCCTGGCGGTTACTAATGCTTAATACACAATTAATGTACTTAATTCCTCTTAATAGCACAGTAACGTCCCTTAATGGTGGCGTTACTGGTATTAAGGGTCATTCGATCGTATGTCATTAAGATAGCATTAATGACACTTAATCGGGTCTTGAAGCTTTAATTGTTCATTGAAGGTCCGAGCCAATGGGGGTCCACCAACCTGCCTGTTGAACTTAAAGGTCCGGCACTTGGACACGTGGCAGCTCTGGAGCTTCCCTCTGTCGGGGGTTAGGTCCGGGGGTGCCGCACAGGTATCTAGCCCGAAGCTTTCCCATGTAAGGATTGTAGCTCCGGTTTTATGATACACGTGACGGCACTAGGACTAACCATAGAAGGGAGGCAGGTCCGGTTCCGTATGACACGTGGGGCCTTTGGAGGTCTTCAACTCAGGTATGTGGAGTTCCTTAGCATTCTTTGTAGTCCCAAAGGGTATCCGGTACGCAGGGTACCGACAGTACTCACTAGCAAAATCAGCACAAAAAACACAAATAGACGTGTAAAAATAAGTGTGAACCATAGCTGAAAAAGTTTTATAGATAGACAAAGCCTCACTTCGATGTTTCATAAATTAAATCCATCTGTTGCGAGAAAATTCATCTATAAAAATGATGTAATATCGATGTCCTCCTTCTAAAACAAAAGAGCAGGACCCCTTATATCTGAATGAACAAGATCAAATGGATGCTCATACAATGAATTAATAGAATGATAAGGAAGTTGCATCTGCTTCCCTAATCGATGACCCTGACATTGAACTAAAGACTCAGAACTTGAAACCGATCCTAAAAGACCACTACGGACTAAGACTAATAGACGAGAGTCATACAGATGACCCAGACGATGGTACCACTGAGCAAACAACAAGGTGAAGAAAGTAGCAAAAGCAGAGCCAACAAGACTAGCAGGTGCAACAGAAGGAAGACAAAACCAGTCGAGCTCCCAAAGATGTTGTTAGTCACGACGTCGGGAGGCCAGTACCAAATATGTGACCCATGCGATGATCCTGAACATAACAAAGACCAGGATCAAATATCACTCGACAGTCATGATTAGTTAGCTGACCAGTAGATATGAGTTGCATGGTCAGACCATGAACATAAGAAACATCTAGAACATGAGAAGAGTCAGATAAAAGAGTACCCTGTCCAACAATAGAAAGAGGAGAACCATCGACAGTGTGAATAGTAAGAGAACAAGAGGAAGAACTCAAAGGAAACATACTGGTACGATAAGGAGTCATATGAAATGAGGGACCGGAATCAATAATCCATGGACGGGTACCTGGAATAGATGTGGAAGGTGGTCCCTCAGTGGAAGATTGAGAAGCAGCAGCAGACTCTAGGTGCAGAAGGCTGAGTCACAGAACCACCAGCTCCTGATGGTGTAGAAGCAGTAAGGCGACAAAAAAGCATAAGTAGTTGTGCATCTGTAGTAGCATAACATCTCTGAGAGCCTCCAGTACCAGCCCCACCCGCATCCTGTGAAGAACGACAAGCCTGAGCTTTCCTCTTCCTGTAACAATATGCCCCCATGTCCATCTTTGTCATAGTAGTCACAGTTAAGACTACCACACCCTCCGAATGCAAAAGAAGGAGTGTCTTGAAGATGTATTGTCAGTGGAGGAGTAGTGTGACAAGACATCGAAGAACGAGCATCCAAAATTCAAGAATATTGTAGCAGATCGGCGGCCGAAAAATGAGTCTCCTCATTACGAACGCTAGTCAAAACATCCATAAGTGATACACAAGGGTGACGAGCAAGCAGCTGAGCAAGAAGAGGCTCAAACTCATCACGAAGCTGGGTCAAGAAGTCATATGTGTGTCGAAGCTCAAGTGCATCCTTCTGACTCTGACAAGACTGACAGGTATTTGGTGACAACTGAGAACCAAGAGTGTCAAGCTGACGCCAAATAGCAGACATCTGAGCAAAGAAGTTCTCTTCTGTAGCATCTCCCTGGCATAACATGTCCTCATGACGAATAGCAGCAAGATAGGTAGACTGACTAGTAGGCTCATAACGACGACGTAAAAAAACCCACATCTAGTGTGCATACTCAAACTCAACTATGTCCGCAGCGATACGATCCTACTAGCAGCAAGAACAGCACCAGCCCGAGCATCATAATCCACTAAGACATGTAAACACTGAAGTTCGACTCGTATAAAGATAGACGAGTCTCATAATCTTCAAGCAACTTTTTCTTCTCCTCGTTAGTAGCCTTATCTAGAATGACATGCTTTGAACGAGCAGCAGGACAAGGCGGGCATTTGAGATCACCCGTGAGAAACTCCGGAGACGCATACCGCGTATGTGTAGACGCATGTGGGGAACCCAGTCTCTATAGTTGGTGCCATTGAAAAGTATCAAATATTGCAGGACTGGAAAACCACTCGACGAGCATTTAAAAGTACCAGGTAGCTAGAGTGCAAGGTGAGCAGCGACGGGCGACGGCGAGAGCGCAAGGGAACAAGCGGCGCAAGCTGCAATTTTTTTGCCTTACAGCCTCACATTTGATCAGGTCGGCAGGGAGGCTTGCCTCACGGAGTCAAAGGAAACCAGATTTGATCGGAGGGAACCAGAGGCAGGCGGTGGCTCCTTCATAATGATGGAAGACGCTCGGGAGAGGAGGTGCCGACAGGTCTGGAGGCACAAGCAATTCCATGGGCGGATCTAGAGTTGCGCCTGCATTAAGATTGAGAAGATCATGGGTGACTCCAAACTGAAGACCCGCGAGGCAGTCACGGCTCCAAATGTTGGAAGCACCGACCACCGACAGCGACAACGGCGTGGAGCGGCAGCTGATCTGACGACGTCCGGCAGAGAGAATCGGGCGCTGCAGACGCCGAAGAAGAACGACAACAGCTGAGAAGACTCGACAAGGATGAAGACAACGTGTAAAAAAGATTCAACCGGGATAGAGTCGGTAGGATGAAGCCGACGATAAAAAAAACCCTAGTTTTCTAGCTCTGTTACCATGTTATGAGTCACTACAAGAAATGGGGAATAGGACATCGGGGATATTAGAGGCGTCAGTGCCGACACATTTAAATATATTATAACCGTCGGTTTTGGCCCACGACGCACATAACTTATGGCCATCGGTTGCTCAGAGGGAACATACGTCCTTAACTTATAGCCATTAGTTGACCAGGATCAACCGACGGTCATAATAAATACGTCGGGTGCGCTACAAGAACCAACGGTTTTACTAAAGCCGTCGGCCAGGAAACCGACGTTCACAAGTGGGGCCCGCCACCACAAGCCTGCATGTCTCCATCTCACGTGCGCCAACCCTATCTGCATCCGGCATCTTCCCGCGTGCGCCAACCTTCCCGCACGCGCGCTGCCGCCCAGAGCCGCGGTGCCGCTGCTCCCCAACGCCTCTCCCTACGCTCGCCACCGACGAGAGTTCTGCCATCCGCGCCGCCTCTACTCCCCACCACCGCTTGCACCGCCCCTGCTCCCCGCCATCGGCAGGGCTGCACCGCCCTGCTCCCGTGCCGTCGGCCGCGCCGCCTCTACTGCCCACCGCCGCCTGGTGGGTAGTATATAAAGTGAATCGTGAAGTGCACCCTCGTCATTATGATGGTTACATAGAGAGTCAAGAAGTTGATGGTGACACTGTCTATCAAGATGAAGTCGAGAAAGTAGAAGATTTTAGGATATCTTGTGAGATAGAACTCGCGGAAATAAATAGAGGTACCCAAGAGTTAATGTTTGAAGAACAAGTTGGCCCTTTGAGAAAACGTCTTTGACAATCACAAAGAATTATTGAAAAGCACAAAAGTAATATGGAAGATCATGTCATATTTGAGGAAGAGAGTGAAGAAGAGTTTGAAGACAAGATGGAACAAGAGATACATGAACATCTTAATGCACGTGTGATAGAAACAGATTATGATGCTGATGATTTCTAATTGTTGGTGTATGCATTCTTTTATATCCTCGTATACACGTAAAATCTTATTGGTTTATATTCTCGTATACTAATCATTTGTCTAAATTTGTGTAGATGTTGAAGCATTTAGGATTTGGTACGAAGGGCAAAAAAATAGTGGATCTTCATCTTCCACGTCTCAGCCTAGTACTGGTTCAGACCAAACAGGCTTATTTCAGGTAATTGTTTTTTTTTGAATTTATTTCAACATCATAATTATTTATCTATTACATGTTACATTTTTATTTGCATTTGCAGGGTACTACTGAGAGTACACAGAGGAGGAGACGAGAGTTGCTGGAGTACGTGGCACAGCAGGGAGGAGGCTTAGAGCAGGGAGGAGGCTCAGCAGCAGGCTCAAGGGTGGAGACGAGAGTGCTTGATCAGTGCCCCATGTACGAGAAGTTTTATGGGGAGGAGGCAGTGCAGGGACGAGGCTTCGAGCAGGGAGGAGGCTTATAGCAAGGAGGAGGCTTCGAGCAGGGAGGATGCTTCGAGCAGGGAGGAGGCTTAGAGCAGGGAGGAGGCTCGGTAGCAGGCTTGAGGGTGGAGGTACTTGAGCAGTCGCCCTCCTCTGAGGGTGGCACTGAGGGGGGGCGATGAGAATGAAGAGGAGGTCGATGATCCGGAGCGAGATGCAAGGTTGGCAAGAGCGGTAGAGCTAGCTAAGTTGGGACGACCCGATCGATGCCCCTTTAGGTATTATTTTAGATTTATTAATAAGCTAAATATCTTTTATATTTGTTTTCTTGTCAACTAATTAACTGATATTCTCTGTACAGATTATGGAGACATCTTTTATGTAATCCAGCTAGAAGCCTTGACGAGCGGACAATTATTAGGCCAAAGGGTACCAGGTGCTGGATCGAGCTTAGTTGGAGTGGCAAGGGGAATTGACGGGTAATCAACACGAAGTTGGGAAATGCAATTCGGTTTTGTTTTTTTGGTATGGTTCTAGTGGAAGCCAAAGAAAGACGGCGCATAGTTGGGATCACTATGCACTAAAACAGTATGACAGAGGTACTTGTTAGGATAAAGTTTGGGATATATTTTGGGTAAGTTTCTTCTTATTGATTTAATCATATTGCTTATTGATTTCGATGACAGTAATTGTTACTTACATGTAGGGTTCGTTTTGCTTGGAGGAGGGTACGAGTGAAGCTTATGCAAGTTTTGTTTTTCAGAATGCAGCTAGAAGATGTACTAAGGACTCTTTCTCTGATGCACGGATCAAAGTCGTGACCGTGTACTACAAGACGGTGCTGTTGCAGCCCATGACAAATAAAGATGCAGTTAAAATTCACCTAGATATGGAGGAGTACTACAGAGTAGTGCCGATTGGATTTGTGCGGATATGGAGGCTTGGCAGTGGCTATGTGAGTATTGGGCGTCAGATGAGTTCAAGAATAAATCTAACAGAAATCAAAGGAACCGTAAGAGCAAGTCTGGAAAGCACTTCTATGGACTGGATGGATATGTGCGGATGGAGCAAAGGATGGTATGAATTCTTACAATCATACTTTGCTTGAAAAAAAATTGTATTGATTGAAATGTTGAAGTTTTGTATTGCAGACAGTTGAAACATGGGTGCCTCATACTTCTTTTGAGCTTAATCTTAAGGGACACAGAGGTCGAGATCCAAATTATTCGGAGCAGCTATGTGACGAGGCATCGACACAAAAATTGGTATGAATGTTCACTATTTGTTATATGTGTTCATGAAGCCAATTTATCTTGTACTAGATCTATCTGTTATTTTAATGTATTACAGGCAAAATATGTTGAGTGTTTTAAGAAAACTCATGGAGATGACGCGGACTATGTCAGAGAGCCTTTGGATGTGGCGGCGGTGTACGAAGCCGGCGGAAGTCTACCGCATGGGAGGTATGTGAAAAGACATTAATGATTTCTATGTTTATAGCTATCAATTCAGAACACTTACATATTTTCTAAACAAGGGTTGGGTGATGGGTAGCGCGAGGCTTATGCTAGACGAGGGTCGTCTAGCGTCAGTTCTAGTAGGTCCGAGTCTCATACGGAAAGAGAACTAAAAGAAGAACTTAGACGCAATAAGGAAGAGATGTGTGAGATACGACAGATGAATATGCAAATGCAGCAACAAATGGCCTATATGTTGCAGATACATATGATTGTTTTGTTCGAGTTAAATTTTGCTTATTATAGTATGTTACATTAATTAACTCATTATCTTTACTTGATGCAGTTAATCCCTCATGGTGGAATTGGATCGCAGTTCGGTGCTCCTCGTACTCTGTTTGCTTCGTCGTCACAGGTATAACTTCGAGTTTGTGTATTATTCATTAGAGTAACACTAGACAATAGTAATAATATTTCTGACAGGGTTCCGAGAGTGGCCAAGGATATATTCCACCAGCTCAAGGATTTCTATCGATGTTGGGCGCAACTCCTCCAGCTTGACCACCATATCCATATCCACCATATCCAGGTTTTCTACCACCGCCAGCCGGTCCCGTGCATGAACCATCGGCAGCTCATACGGCAGCAGTACAATTTTCTAATCGCAAATCAAAGTCAAATGAAGACTAATGTTTATAGTTATGCAAGTTTTATAACATATTAGTGAAGTAGCGCCCTACTTTGATATCCAGACATGCAAAATCATTTTTACTAATGCAGAATTTAATTTGAATGTGTTTCTTGTAGGGTTCTCATCAAGTGACGCCCGAAGGTTGTGATGATTTTCTAAATTTGAACGATAATATGGGTGCGAGCGGTGGAGGAGCGAGTGGCAGAAGCTCTCACAACATGCGTGTGGATTGATCTTCACTATGGTTGTTTACTATCTAGACTTGAATGGATGCTTTTATGTTTGGGTTGCTTGTGATGTTTCGAGTTGTTTACTATCTGTTATGAACTTGTATGGCTTGCGGGTTGATCTTCTTATGTTTGAGTTGATATAATGAACTTGTATGTTTGCTATAATGAAACTGTATGTTGCTGCATTGAGTTGCTGGAATGAACCTGTATGTTGCTGCATTGAGTTGCTGTATAAATCTGCAAAACTGTATTGAGTTGCTGGCCGGAGGCTCCCCAACCGGGGAGGTAGAGAAAACAGCGTTAAAAAAAAAACAGATAAGATCATCGGTTTTGTGGCACAGACGCTCATATCAGTTTTATGGCTGCCGGTTCGCCACGTGGCTGACAGTCATAATCTTGCTTAATCCGTCGGTTATCAACTGGCCGACGGTCATATAAACCTTAAGGCCGTTTGCTTGCTGATAAAACCGACGCTTCTAAGCATTAAATGCGTCGGTTCTGCGGCCGACGCTTATAAGTGCGACATAAGTCTGTCGGTCTGCTGTACCAATAGTTTTAAATTTATGTGCGTCGGTCTGGGTCACCGACAGCCTTAAGGTCTTAAGAGCGCCGGGACCGACGCTTTTAAAAATTAAAGACGTCCAATTTATGACGTCAGCTATATGCGTCGGCCAACCGACGTTCATAGTTTATGTACGTCGGTTTTAGTACACAACCGACGTTTACAAGACCGACGCCCTATATGTGTTTTCCTGTAGTGAATGTCGCTTGTATTATTATGGGTGCGAACACCCAAATATATAGAGGTACACGAGAGGTACAATTTGCAAAGAGCCTTTTATACAACAGGGAAACTACAAAAGGGAATATGCTCCTAACGTAACGTAGGGAAGAAGTATAGCTATTGTCACTTAGACCGCTAGCAGCGGTCACATGTAAAACGGCCGGGACGGCACTTTACCGGGGGTAGCGGCCAGATGACCACCGCAGTGGAGCCTCCAAAACACCCTCTAAAATGCAGATCGGAACAGAAACACGCTACAAATAGCGTGGCCGGGAAAGAGAAGTGGAGAGACAAGCAAGAGAGAGAAAAAATAATAAAATAAAGGAAGAAGAGAGGAAAAAAGAATATAGAGGTCCGATTTAGATGTGAATGAGTGCGAAGAACGAAACTGTAAAACTGAGAATCTTTTAAAGGTAACTGTAAAAGATGATATAGATGTCTAATATAGAGGTCCACGAGTGCGACCAGTCTTAGTCAGCTATGGTTATATATAGTCAGTCAGTCACATCTATCGTTTCGTCATCATAAACATATGTACGTATCGCGATCATAAATGCTTTTTGCCAAGCGCAACAAATCCGTCAGTTTTTTTATGCATGCAAAAGGCTAAGTATCGTGTTTAACCGGGGCCCTCCATGAATTATGAACGAAGCATGCCTCCCTCCCTACGTAGCACGCAAGTTACAAGGTACATTGTTATTTTCTTTTCTTTTCTTTTCTTTTAATTTTTTGTGTATCCTCGATCGGTTTATATATAAGTAAAGTATATTTCGATGTGTGGATCGATCATTATTATGGCGAGCGCCCTTGGCGTACCGGCACTGCTTAATTATTTTGCATGGCGTTGGTTAACAAATCAAAAAATTGCATGGCGCATATTTGTCAATCATGCTTGCATGCAACAACTAGCTACTAGATTGATCATGCAGAGATCTGACAAATCGTCGTCTTCGTTGATCTCTGGTAGCAACGTGGACACAACTTGGAAAGCGACTTAGCTTCTTACGTACTACGATATAACTACACATAGCTGTAGACTTAGCACACATGTCTAACTTTTTTGTAACAATTAGTTACATTCTACTTAAACTGTAGGTTTTGCAGTTGAAAGATGTTGTTTAGGACCTGTTTGTTTACCCTGTAGATTATATAATCTAACTTATTAGTGTTGAATAATAGTGTAATAAGATGATGAGGTTTTTTGGCATCCCATGTTATAAGCTAGTGGATTATTTGGTTTGTGGATAATAAAATGCGTGCAATCCAGGTTATAAACTGAAATAAGTTACTGTATGACAACTTATTTGGATTATCATAATCAGGGTCTAGATTATATAATCTAGTCACATAATCTAGTTGTTTGGTTGAGGTTAAGATTAAGCAGCTAATCTAGCCACATACACAGTGTAGGTTTGTAATATAGAAACAAAAAAATTCCGAGAGATTGTAATACTTCCTCATTATCTTTTTATTTGTCATTTCAGACAAAGATATAAACTAAAAATGAGATTGATTGTGCTGTCCTACCAAAAAATAAAAAGATAAGGAGGGAGTATCCTTCTAGGCAGAGCAAGCGAGAGGTGGGTTGGTTGTCCAATCGGCCGCTTGTTATTCTCGTCCATACACGGTGCGGCCGGTGCCGGGCCGTCACGCGCGTACCGCAGTGCCCGCATGCATGCATAGGACTATATGGGGAGAGTATAGTTTGCCAAATGGTTCAGTCCCATTGGACGGTCCGAGGCCCGACACTAAAAAGCACGGACCGAACACGAGCCCTGCCCAAACTGAATCGGGCCGGGCCAGTTCGGGCACGATGGCCGGGCCGTGCCTGGGCCGGCTTCCCAGCACGACCCGACACGATTCTTGGGCTGGCCCGACGCTGACCCGACTGCCCAGCGCCGCCTGCATTCTGCACCGTCCATCTTCCTCTCTTCCTCATCGCATCTGGGTCGTAGATCGCTGCCTCTAAAAGGCCATATAAAAACTCAGCCTCCCTCCCAAACCTTAATCCTAATCATTCCTCTCTCCCCTATCATTGAAACGCACTGGCACCGCAGTGCCGCACCGATCCATCGCCCGTCAAGGTCGTCGCTCTGCCGCCTGCACCAAGCCATCGCCCCAAGCCGTCACCCCGCTGCCGCACCAGGCCGTCGCCCCGCCGCCCGCCAGCCACGTCCAGTTGTAGCCCCGCCGGCCGCTGACCGCGTCTGCTACCACATCTCTTCGTCCTTGAACCTCCTCCTCCAAGCAGGATCTGCTCGTCGTCGTCCTCACGTGCTGCTTGTCGTCGTCCACGCGTGCTGCTCGCGTCCTGGCGCTGCTCGCGCTTGTCCCCCTCCGTCCCTCGCGCTCTCTAGCCGGCCCGGCACTATCGTGGGACCTGTCATGTCGGCCCGACACGATAAAACAGTTCTCATATCGTGCTGAGCCGCATGGTGAGCACGACGACACGACCCGGCACGGCACGGATGACTGACCGGGCCAATTCGTGTTGTGTCCTATAGTGCCGGGCCTTATCGGCCTATGGGGCTCATGCCGGAGTCGGGCCGGGCGACTCATTTAGCGAACTATATGGGACTAGCAACGGCACGCGGCCCGACAAAGCGGAGCGGCGCCTTTCGTTCGGACCCATGCGCTAGCTGGCTCGCCGCTTTACGCGCGCGCCGCCGGGTCTGGTTCTTCCCGCCGCGTACCGCTACCTCCTCACCCGCAGTCGGCCGGAGAGACATAGTGCGTGCCGACGGCCACCACGTAATGATATACTGTACCTCTCTTCTCGCCTGTGTGGAGGACCTCAGCGAGCTCGTGTAGCATCGACGCCCACGCTGCCGTGACACTACACTAGGCCTGCATGCTTTGCTTGCACTACAACTACAATGGTGGGGCCCCATGCCTCTCTCTCTCTCTCTCATGTATTTTTTTTCCATTTTACGAGGGAACATGGATGAGAAGGCATGGGAAAAGTGACACGAGCCCTCATCATGCCACGCCATGGCCGGGGACAAGACAGGTAGGCCACCACACAGTGGCACGCCACTCTCAACAACGGCTCATGCACGCTGCTGTGCATAAACTCGTTGATCAAACACACAAGCCCCAACAAACAGCATGCTAGCGGCATTGACTTGATCTCACTCCCCGTCTCCGGATCCATCATGTCCCACTAATTGTGTTGTTATGCACATCGTTTGGTCGGGTACAGTACTTGCTGCTGCTTGGTGGTGCTCCTCGCCGCAGTGGCTGCCATCCTTGTTCTTTTCTTGATGCATTCCTGCACGAGTTTAAAGGACCAGGCCCTACGTACCCAGCAACTGCTGCTGCTTTAGCTATCTCTCTTGCGCTTGCCATGTTCTCCCACAGTGGCGATCGCTGCGTGCCTAGATCAGGGTGTGTAGATAATACACATATATTTGCATCACGAAACAAGAAAGCCAGTCTACATAACCACTACATGACCATGATGGTGTCGCTGACACAAAACTAGTACTAGTAAGAATTAGTTAAACCAGAGGAGCATTATTTGTGTTTTTCAAAAAATGCCAGATTGTGGATCGGTCCTTTCTTGCGGTAGAACTTCTTGCTGAAATAGGAGCTAGATACGACATATCGCAAGTCTTATGAAGCTTTAATTATGAGATATTCTCCGGTGTTCTTGTGGTTAGCTTTTGTCTCCATTGTTCCCTCTCTCAGTACTTCTCGCATATTACCATTGCGTGCCTAAAGGTGACATGACACATACGACGAGTATATGTCTTGTATGATCATTGATCGTTCTCCCAATGACTTTGAAGCTTGGGTATATCAAAAGCACAAAAAGCCATGCCATGACATGCCATGTTGTGCTGTGCTGTGCATGTCAAACCTTAGAAATGCTCAAAAGCGCGACGCTTTTCACCCTCCTCTCCTCTCCTTCCGAGTGCATGATGATAAAATCCAGGGATCGACAAGCTTGGGAGCCAAGGGAGAGGAGGTGGCCACTCTCTGGCCAGCAGGCCCAACACTCACACTTGTCACCCATGCAAGAGAAAAACAAACACTACTACAAAAAGCATTTTCACAGGCACCTCTTAATTTTCTTACAAGCGGTCTGTAAGAAAAACCGTCTGTGCTGTGAAATACATTAAAGTCTGTTTGTGATAATAATATATTACAGGCGGACCACAATTAAAAACCGTCTGTGTGAAAATATAGATTATCACAGGCGGTCGGTGGTAAAAACCGCCTGTGATAATAGATAATATCACAGGCGGTTGTACTATAAGAAACGTCTGAGAAATGATAGTATCTACGCTTAAGCTTCTCCACCAATCAGCACTCTTCACGTGGATCCACCCGTCTCCCTTACTCTACCCACCCGTCTCCCTCCTCAATAAAATACTCTACCCACACGTCTCCTTCTCAATCCCGCAGTCCAAAATCCCCAATCCTGCGGTCCAAAATCCCCAATCCTGGTGGTAGCCGTCAGGCACATCTGGTGCTCACCGTCGGGCGCATCTGGTGCTTTCCACCGCGGCGCATGCTCCTTCCCACCGCGTCGGCCAGGGAGCCGGCGGATGCATGCCCCGGGCGTCAGCGGATGCGTGTGCCTCGGGACTTCACTGGACGGAAGCAGCAGCGTGGATTTGTGTGCCTGTAAGCTCTACGGGAGAGATCGTGCAGTACCTCAAATCCTTGAAGCCTCCATACAAGCTGCAGTGCCTGGAAGCTTCAATGCAAGTTGCGTCTCGAATCCAGCGCGATCTGCGTGCATCGAAGCCTCAATACAAGTTGCGGAGACTTGTGTGTACCTATGTGTGTAAAAGATGTGTTGTATGTCTGTGTGTACATCTGTGTGTAAACTGAGTTGGATTTCATATAAGTTGCGGCCTTGTGGCTTGCTTGAATGTGTGTGTTACTTCCAGATGCAAAAATGGTCTTATCGCTTCTTGTCTAAATCTCATTGTTGTGCTGCTGTTTAAATCTTATCGCTTCTTGTCTAAATCTCATCGCTGTGCTGCTGTCTAAATCTTATCGTTGTGCTGCTGTCTAAATCTTATCGCTTCTTGTATTCTGATTTCGGCCAGCCACTGACACCATGCACACAGGCGGTCTTTTATAAAAACCGCCAGTGATAATATATTATCACAGGTGGTCCACAGTAAATAACCGTCAGTGATAATATATTATCACAGGCGGTCAGCAAGAAATAACCGTATGAGATAATGCATTTTTGCAGGCGGATTTTTCTACCGCCTGTGATAATCGGCCATTTTCACAAGCTCTTTGTTACAGGCGGTTTTTAAAACCGCGTGTGATAATATGTTTAGAACCGTCTGTAAAAATGAGTTTTGTAGTAGTGAAAAGAAAGCCTGTTTATTGGCAAGTGATGGTTGGTGCCGCCTCATGCCAAGAAAGCTGTTTTGGGGAGGGCCCTGCTCGTGCATGCTAGCCAGCTAGCTAGGGTTTCTAACTCTAGCCTGGGGTTGAGAAAACACACAGACAGGCAGTGAGAGTGAGAGAGTGTGTGTGTGTCAGCCAGTCAGTTTGTGTGAAAGAAAGAGGCAGACTGAAATGTGTGGCCATTTGGCTACACGATCTTGACAAATCTCTTTCCCGGTGGATTTGAAAGGCTATGTTTGTAAGGTTGCATGCAAAGGGGCAGGAGTGGCTTTCGCTTCCCTTACTTTGAGACGAAACCACTCAACTTGCTGCCCCCTCCTTTTTGTTAGCCTTCAAGAAAAGCTGAACGCTCCAAACAAGCAATTATTGGTAACAAGCTATAAGGCAGTACTACTACTGCTTCAAACCGTGGACTCATCCTACGTCGTAGGGTCGTTATCTTATCTCGATTGAGTAATAACTACCAAAGATATAGTATGAACAATCATGTGAAATCCCTAGAACCACAGGAGTCCTGAATGGACGTATACTCCCTCCATATGATTTTGTGCTGAATTGACATTTCTGTTTGTTTACACACAGTTGTTATGAAGGGGCGATATCATTTCCAAGAGACGGATACTAACTGCAATACTTCTCCAGTTTCCCCTGATCAATGCGCATCTATCTTGTTTCAACAGCCATTTCTCATACCAGTCTTGTCTAAAAATTTCTCATACCAGTTCATCTTCTCATGTAGTCATGTGTTGTCATACCTGAATAGAAGTGTTATTGAGCACTGAAGTATATGTATACCACATCTTTTCCCGTGAGAGTGACTAGCTCATACACTGATAGTTTATGTCTTATACCTTCTTAAGTAGTGCTCCATTACGCTATACGTATGATCGCCTTTTGACTAGCAATAAGTGGGCAAGTATGCTCGTGTACACGAATGCGGAATATGGACTCATGCATGTCAGGATCGTGAATAGGATATAAATTTTTTCCGACACTTGGGACCATCAATATAAGCATGATGCTTAGTACTAGTAACTCCTAATGGTGCGTGCTACTCCACTATTTTTATTTATTCCTCGGCAGTCAGCAATGAGAACCAACAAAAGTAACAGAGCTAGCTAGCCGGCCAAGGGAATGCTTGCAACCTCTGCTGTCGACCAGTTCTTGCCACTAGCTACCACTTTGTTGAGAAACGAAAAGATCAGGATGACTGTTATTAGTGATAAGGATGAAAGTTATTAGTCTTTGACTAGTAACTCTTCATTATCTTTATCTATATCTTTTCGTTATCCTATGTACTCAGCTAATGTAATCTCTGCATGTAATCTTGCTCTATAAATATAGACCTTTGGCCAGCCCTCAAAGCTAGCTGATTCCATACAATCTATCGGTTCTTTCATGGCATCAGAGCCAGCGATGCATTTCTCAATGGCGTCTAGCAGTTCTATTCCAAATATCATCTCTAGTCTTCTCTCCCACAGTTCTGTCACCGAGAAATTGACTCGGGACAATTTATGGCAAGCACAAGTGCTTCCTCCGCTCAGGGCACATCGGCTGGAGGGATTTCTAGATGGATCGATCAAAGCTCCATCACCTACGATTGAAGTCCTGACCAAGAATGACAAGGTAGAAGAATTGATGTCTGCTATTGAGAATCCGAGCTACATGCTCTGGGTCTAACAAGATCAACAGGTCCTGGGCTACCTGTTGACATCGCTGTCCAGGGAAATTCTTACGCAGGTGACAACACTCTCTACCCAGCTGAAGTCTGGATGATGCTTCAAAGTATGTATTCATCACAGTCGTGCATATGTGTAATGCAAATCAGACTTCAACTTACGTCTACACAAAAGAAAGATCTATCTGTTGTTGAATACTTTGCAAAGATGAAGTACTTGGGCGATGCTATGGCAACTGCGGGTAAACCGATGGATGATGATGATCTTGATTCTTACATTGTGGCTGGACTGTACTCGGATTGGAATCCAGTCATGACAGCCATGACCACAAGATATGATGAAGTTCCTCTCAAAGAACTTTATGCACACCTATTAAGCTTTGAGATGCGTCTTGATCTTCAGAACAGGAATAATGGATTTTTTCTTCTGCAAACTCTGCTACCCGAGGAGGTAGAGGTGGAGGCAATCGTGGACGTGGTACAAGAGGCCACAGTGGAAATTCTGGAAGTCGGGGAGGTCGTGATCAGGCACGAGGAGACCGACCACAATGCCAACTCTGTAAAAAGTTTGGCCATGAAGTGAACCGGTGCTACGAACGGGTCAACAAAGAATACATGGGTGAAGAAGAGACAGCGGTTGTGGCCATGAAAACCAACTCGTATGGAGTTGACACTAACTGGTACGTTGATTTAGGGGCAACGGATCATATTACGTGTGAGCTTGATAAACTTCATGTGAAGGAGGGCTACAATGGAAGTGATAAAGTGCACACGGCCAGTGGCACAGGTATGAACATCAAGCATATTGTCCATTCAGTACAAAGTATCCCTAATTCGAGATTAAATCTAAAGTACATCCTTCATATACCGCAAGCTAAGAAAAATCTTTTGTCAGCCAATAAACTTGCATGTGATAACAACATTTTTCTTGAACTTCATCCCAATTTTTTTGTGATCAAGGATCAGGTTTCAAGGAGGGTTCTACATCAAGGTAAAGCTGTAAGGGGCTTATGTTCTCTGGTGCCACAACTTCCGCATTCATCCTCAATAAAAGGCGCATTCAGTTCAGTAAAACCATCCTATACTAGATGGCACCATAGTCTTGGTCACCCCTCCACTGCCAAAGTTCAAGAAGTCCTTAATAGATTTGTTCTTCCGAGTTCGCATGATCATAGTCATGATAGGGTCTGTGATTCCTGTCAAAAGGCGAAAAGTCATCAATTGCCATATGAAAAATTGTTTAGTGTTTCCAATCCGCCACTCCAACTTATCTTCACTGATGTTTGGGGTCCCGCACTTGAGTCCATCAACAAAAATAAATACTACGTGATTTTCATCGATGATTATAGTAAATTCACGTGGATTTACCTTTTTAAAAGAAAATCTGATGTTTTCCAGATTTTTCTTCAATTTCAAAAGTATGTGGAGCGATTGTTTAGTACCAAAATCCTCACTGTTCAATCCGACTGGGGAGGAGAATACCAAAAACTCAATTCTTTTTTTGTAATCATGGTATTTTGCACCATGTATCCTATCCTCATGCACATCAGCAGAATGGATCTGCTGAAAGGAAGCATCGCCATATTGTTGAGGTTGGCATCTCTCTTTGCTTGCTCAAGCAGCCATGCCTCTCAAATTTTGGGATGAGGCATTTGTAGCCGCCACTTACCTGATCAACAGAATTCCTACCAAAGTAATCGCCAATCAAACTCCTCTAGAGCGCCTGTTTAAAGAACAACCAAATTTTTTGTTTCTTAGAAACTTTGGATGTGCATGTTGGCCAAATCTTCGACCCTTTAATAAACACAAACTAGAGTTTTGTTCTAAACAATGTGTATTCCTTGGTTACAGTAACATGCACAAAGGATACAAGTGTTTAGATGTCTCTAGTGGTCGTGTCATATTTCACGGGATATCATATTTGATGAAAATATATTCCCTTTCTCCTTCCTACACAAAAATGCAGGTGCTCGTCTTCGCAAGGAAATCTTGCTCCTCCCTGATTATCTTCAAAAAATCTCGAATCCTCTTGAGGGGAATTTAGTACCGTCTGATCATATGCAGGATGTCTCTACAAGTGCTACTAATTCCTCTGTTGGAAGATGTTGTGTGTAGGATGTTATACCTGGAAACAATATCTCCGGCGCTAATAACCAGGAAGATCAAGCTGCACCGACTGTTCTGCATGACAGTCATCAAATTGGCACTGGATCCTATGGTGATTCGATGCACAACAACAGTGAAAGTTCCTCCCCGGGATTTGGGCCTGCGGTGTCTGGTCCAGTAGGACTTTCAACGGGTCTGGCAATCAAAGTTGTCACACCTGCTGCTAGTGCACACAATTTGAGCGCCTCTGAGCCGCATGCCATTGGCTCACCATGTTCAACAAATAATGGGACCACTTCGTCTTCTGATGAAGGATCTTTTGTGCTAGCTGATCTGCAATCTCTACACCCAGTGGCTCGTTTGTAGTGTGGGATAATTCATCCGAAGATTCTCTTTTCGGGCATCATTCGGTATGCCTACTTTAGTTCCACTGGTGAGCCTGCCACTCTGCAGGAAGCACTCAAAGATGATAAGTGGCATACAGCCATGCAAGATGAATATAATGCTTTGTGCAGGAACAAAACTTGGCGTCTAGTTCCTCCACAAAAGTGGGGAATGTGATTGATTGTCGCTGGGTTTACAAAGTGAAGAGGAATGCTGATGGTTATGTGGATCGCTACAAAGCTCGACTAGTGGCTAAGGGTTTTAAGCAATGCTATGGTATTGATTATGAAGACACATTTAGTCCAGTGGTAAAAATAGCTACCATTCGGCTTGTTCTGCAATAGCAATTTCTAGAGGTTTGAAGCTAAAACAACTAGATGTTCAAAATGTGTTTCTCCATGGGATTCTTGAGGAAGAAGTTTATATGAGGCATCCACCGAGGTTCAATAATAAGAAGAAGTCAAATTATGTGTGTAAACTTGATAAGGCAATATATGGACTTAAGCAGGCTCCTAGAGCGTGATATTCACATCTTAGTACAAGGATGCAACAGCTTGGTTTTCTTCCCTCAAAATCTGATACATCATTGTTCATCTATCACGAGGGAAGCATTGCTATGTTCATGTTAATTTGTGTAGATGACATAATCTTGATTGGGTTGTCGGATGAAGCTATTACAATCTTGTTGAAAGATTTAAGGAAGGAATTTGCAATAAAAGATCTGGGGCAGCTTCACTTTTTCCTAGGACTCGAGGTGCATTACAACTCGGATAGACTTGTTTTGTTACAGACAAGGTATGCTAAAGATATTCTGAAAAGGTAAGACATGATGAACTGCAAGGCAATGAAGACACCAATGCTCAGTCCAAAAAATACTTCCGTTGGAGGCAGGTGAACAGCTTGCTCCTGCAGACGTTACAGCATATCGGAGTCTGGTTGGGGGGCTTCAATATCTCTCCATGACACGACCAGACATCTCATTTGCTGTAAATAAAGTGTGCCAATTCCTACATGCTCCAACAACAAGTCACTGGTCAGCAGTTAAAAGGATTTTGTGGTACATCAAAGGAATTGTTGACTATGGACTTCAATTTACAAAATCTGGTTCTACACGTGTAAGTGCGTTTTCAGATGCGGATTGGGCCAGGACTGTCGATGACAGAAGGTCTACTAGTGGCTTTGCAGTCTACTTTGGTCCTAATCTCATTTCATGGAGTGCAAGAAAGCAATCCACTGTTTCTAGATCAAGTAGCGAATTTGAATATAAAGCTCTATTTAATGCTACTGCAGAGATCATTTGGCTTCAGTCAATTCTTCAAGAATTACGAGTGCCTCAACATGAGACAGCTCGGCTTTGGTGTGACAACCTAGGTGCTACATATTTATCAGCTAATCCTTTGTTTCATGCAAGGACAAAACATATTGAGGTGGATTATCACTTTGTTAGGGAACGTGTGACAAACAAGTTACTTGAAATCAAGTTTATATCATCTGGTGACCAAGTTGCTGATGGCTTCACCAAATCATTGCCACTGAAGAACTTTGAAGAATTCAGAAACAATCTCAATCTTAGCAGGTTGAGATTGAGAGGGGGAGTGTTGAGAGACGAAAATATCAGGATGACTGTTATTAGTGATAAGGATGAAAGTTATTAGTCTTTGACTAGTAACTCTTCGTTATCCTTATCTATATCTTTTCGTTATCCTATGTACTCAGTTAATGTAATCTCAACATGTAATCTTGCTCTATAAATATATACCTTCGGTCAACCCTCAAAGCTAGCCGATTCCATACAATCAATCGGTTCTTTCACACTTCATGACCAGCACAAGCATTCAATTGTGTTACATTACACTGTCTGCGAGAATTCACTCGCCCCCCAGTTGCTAAACCGATGCAAGATCTTGTCAGCAGTTTCGTGCATCGCCCTGCACGTGGCCTGCTCTTTCTGCAGCAACAGAATGCGGGCATGAATGCCCGATGCACTTTCCCTTCAATTATTACCAATTTGATACGGTGTACTACGACTCTTGTTTCTGTTCCTAGAAATTTTTTATGTGTCTCCGTGTATGAACATGTGTCTAGGTGATAGCGATGCAAGAACTGACGATCCATCGATAGTAGTAGATGTTTGTCAACATTGGGAGGAGCTTCGATCTCAATATATGCCAATGACCTTTGAATGAAGATGTCTGAAAGCTGAAAGAATGATGCCTTGCAAGTTTTTCTTTACGAGTGACGGTCTAGTTAAATATCGTATTTTTATTCTTTAATAGTTCACAGTCTAAACCTAATACAGAAAATGTATACTGAACTTTATACATATATAATGACAACAAATGCACGTAGAGAGAATTCAGCATGCATGCTGTGCAAACCGATTTCATATGTCTTTTGCGATATTAATATAATGTCATTTTGTGATCACAAACTGTCTATATTGGTGAAGTTCACCGGTCCAAAATAAACACCTCAAACTGAAATTCTATTTTCCTGGTTTATGTAGTCTATACTAATTTTTTCATGCCTAAACACTACAGAAAATGGATATTCTTAACACGGCTACAGTTATTTACGACGTCCCAGACTCTGGCCGTCATAAATAATATTGTTTACGATGGTCAAATTTGGCCGTCGTAAATAACATGTGTATTTACAACGGCTCAAGCATGACCGTCGTAAACAATCTTACCTTACGACGGCCAAGTTCCAGCCGTCATAAGCAAAATTTATTTATGACAACCTGATCTTGAGACGTCGTAAATAAGGTTATAACTTAACCGCGTGATCGTGCCTCCTCTCTCTCTCACTCTCATGCTGCCACCTCTCTCTCTCTCTTTCTTGCCTTCACCCTGTCACCGCGTCGCCGCCGCCTGGCCCGCCGCCGCCAGGTACGTCCCTCCTCTCCTCCTCCCGCCCTCGTGCTCCTCCTTCCTGGCGCCAAGCCCGCGCCACCTCTCCCGTGTGGATGGGAGGACACTAGCTTCCAGGGTTGAGGATGTATGAGACAGGTCAACGCTGTCCTCGAGAACGTCGTGCGATTGCACTATCCTGCTGAGGTTCCCAACAGCTAGAGTGACGAGTGAATCCCTGCTAAGTCATTGGATGACTACACGCTCGTGTTACTAACCTGACACGCGGAATTGTTTAGGGCACAATGTGAGCCAACTTCTCGGTAAGTTTGTTTAATACACTTTCTAGATTTGAATTCTTTAAGAACTAGTTTGTTCAATACCCTTTATGTTTTTGTATGCTTGCAGAGACGGTTCCGTTTTGCAGACCAGGGGAGCTGGATCACACAAGGATCGTCCTCAACAAGAATTCTCATACACTTACTTGATGAACAGTACATTGAAGTAAGTGTTTCTTGTTCCTTTCTTTATTATTTTGTTATGTTAACAATATTTTGATCAAATACTAAATGTGTGTGATGTTCAGGTGTGGAAGAGAGATCACAAAGGCAAATGACCATTCATAGCCCGGCTGGTTGTGCACTCCGATGGCTGCAACTCGATTTGTGAGTTATCGATGTATTTTAAATTAATTATAAGTAATATTGATGTTGACACGTTTAGACTATTTGATTTTATTTGTAGGAAAAGTTTGGCAAGGAGGCGGTGAAGATTCACGAACAGGGCTATGATTGGGAAAATGCACCAACCGACGTCAGTGCCGCATATGCAAATGAAGGTGGAAAACCCATGGACAGTGAGATGCTAAATATTTCATATTTTTGTGAATTCGAGCTACGAAATCTTACTCTTAATCTTTGTCTTTTTTGTATGCTTGCCATATTCGATGGAGTGGTCGACTCAAAGGAGGCAAGACCTTCGACTGGCTCTTCATTGCGGGCTTTGTCGACTGGAGCAAGCCGCCGTCTCTCGCAAAGAGACTCGAAGATCCAGAATATGTAAAACGAGCTCAGGCGGACCCATGCACAGCTATAGAAGGATAAAGCTCTGGTCAAGTCATAGATGCAAGTAAGAATTTAAATTACTTTAAATTCAAGTAAGAATTTAAATTACTAGAAGAGTACTAGATGAGCTACACGACATAGAATTTAAATTACTTTAAATTCATAGTGCAGGATCGATGAGCACATGAAAATCTACCAGAGTGGGGTGAATGGTAGATTTGAACTTTTTTAGCGGAAGCTATAAAAACCCCTTGACAGAAAATCTGTCTCATAAGAAACATTGTGTGCAACTATTGTAAATGTGTTCAACCGTGACGCAAGTAGCCGGGATTTTAGAGGATCAAGTCACGGAACATCACAACAAGAATCACGAAAAACCATCTAGTAAAACTCAAGATAAACCTAAAAGATCGAGAAAGATTAATCAGTTCTACCCGAGTTAAAAAAAGATCTGCTAAGCAGCAAAGAAACTCATGTAACTCGAAAGCCGTAAAACCACTGACTGTGAAATTCTCAAATATGATAGATAATAAAGTTATTAGGACAACACAAAATAATCATGGTAATTGGATCAGTAAAACTCAAGTTATGATCAAAACACCGAGACAACGTCGGGCTGCACAGAAACTTGACGAGAGAGACTTGACGAAAACAAGTCGGACGAACAAGGCATGAACTCTTCTAAACCATGAATTTTATTCACAAAAAACACAAGAGAAATAGCCACAAGTCATCTCACCATGATCCATGGCCTCCCTTGCTTATATAACCAGTCCTAAGGGCAACCCAATCTGGACTAGGACTCCTACTCTACTCAGTGTCAACCGAAACTTTTCATAACTGCTCAAGACTCTTCCATACACAGATAGAAGCAATCTTAATAGTTCCAAACATCTTAAAAACATCCCACACATTCCTAAAACAACTAACTTCGTGCCTCACACAAAATCTAACCAAAACCAACTCGAACCTTTCTATAAACAAATCATAACCATCTCAGCTGCTACCTGAGGCATAATCCAACCAGTTGGACCCTTCCAGCAACATCTTCACGTCCATAACTCTTGACCATGACTTGGAATCATGTTGCCACGTCCATGCACCCTTTATAAACATGCAAACACTTTCCAACGATGTCCACGATACCTTCATATGCATTGTTCTTGACCTAAACATGATGTGTCGCCTCTCGATCAACTCAACCACAATTCCTCTCAAACTTGGTTGTTGAACCTCATCTTGTCCCTAAAACTAGTTCAATGGATCGCCGCCACCAGCCATGTCTTATCTCAAGCAACACTTGCACATGAACAAACAATCAATTCTTTCAAGCATAAGTCCTCGACTTGACTCACATTAGCTCGAAAACCACGACACCTTATGTGAGCACCTCACATAAGAATGTTTCAAACATAGCAAGATATTATACACCATGATCAGCCTTGACACATCAAAAACTTAGTCCAAAAGTACTAAGAAAACTCTCCTATAAGCCAAAAGCGAGTTTGAAACATTGCAAGTGAAAAACAAAGTCGTCACAAGGTTATTTCAGCACGTAGAAAGTTCGAACAGTCCAAACAACCACTATGCATTATAATAGAAAAAGTTCGGACAGTCCAAAGCATGGACTCACATGCTGCAAAGTTCGGACAATCCGAACAAAAACACGTGCAGCTCACGTGTGTGACTAGTTCCCGCAAGTTCAAACAGTCCGAAGTGGGATTCTCAGGTATACTCAAAACATTGCATGCAAACCCTCACTTTTAGCCTATTTGCCAATGTATTCAGCACACATAGATCTTCCCCTTGATGAATGCATTTTACACCACTACGAAACCGAACATTAGCTCATTCACATTTCATGAACAGTTTTGACAAAAGAAAATTTCTCCCACTTTTTGAAAATCAAAAATCAAATGAGAAGAAACCCAAAACCCCCCTAAGAATGTACACTCCCCCTGAGAAGAACGTGTAAATCAGAACACTTGTGAATGTGCCATGTGTCATATTTCTCCCCTTTTGACAATGTATTCAGCAAAGTTCAAAACAAAAAGTTTAATAGTTTATGAGCATAATATGACAGATACATATAAAACAAAGCTCTTCCAAGTCATACTATCAAGTAACTTACACTATCAAATTGAAATGCATAAAGTAGTGTAAGCCATGATAGGGATCGAGCATCATTTTAATTTAAGCAGGTCATGATCTCTTTGTCTCAACAATTTCAAAACTTGAAAGATGACACATGTTACTGTTTTTTATTATCTTTTAAAGAATAAATCTAGATCATCTGAACTTGTCAAGAGATTATATGGAACATCTGTCTTATTCTAACCAACTAAGCCAAGCCTATGTCATTTGACAATCAGAAGCTTAATGACCTTGTTGTAGTCATACACAACTCTTTCCAAGTTCATATCAAAGTGCAATGATAAGCAATCTCAAAGAAGAAGTGTGATGCATGCATATTCTCTTGATATTTTCTGATTTTTCATTTGATCATAAAAGCTCAACATGTAAGATATTGAATGACTAAGTTTTCATGATTAAAAGCACTTGTGAGCATGTAATATGTTCAAAACAGCAAGAAAGTTTGATCATGACCAGATTTAGCATAAGTAATTATTCAAATTACTAGTCATGGCAAAAACTACAAAATGTATAACACGAGTAATGTAGTAAGAACTTTCAGCATGTAAAATGAATCACAAAGTCATATATGTATGAACCAATTATGCTCATGTTATCTTTTAATTTCATATTCACACATGGACTTCTCAAGCTGCAACCCCCCCCCCCCCCCTCCATTTAGGCCATGAGGATGCATAACCCCTATTTCACTTCGAATTAATGAAGAAAGAGTGAAATCCAAAGGTTTTGTAAAAATGTCAGCCAATTTTTGTTTGGTATCTACATGGTAAAGCACAATGTTTACTTCTTCAACATTATCACGGAGAAAGTGATACCTAATATCAATATGTTTTGTTCTAGAGTGTTACACGGGGTTTTTAGCACTGCAAATGGTACTAGTTTTGTCACAGAGTAGTGGAATCCTATCTAGATCAACCCTATAGTTCTTAATTGTTTGAAAAATCAAAGAACTTGTGAGCAAGTGCTAGCAACAGCTACATATTCAGATTCGATCGTGGATTGTGCAATTGAACTTTGTAAGTGCATTACCAAGAAAATGAAAAGCATCTGAAGTACTTTTCCTATCAATGTTGAGAATCCTTTTTATAGCTTGATGATGTGAAGCATGTGGGGAAGCTTGAAATCATGCGCAAAGACATACGCTGAATTGTATGTACGGTCTTGATGTCGTGAGATACAAAAGAGATCTGATCATGCTTCGATATTCTTTTTGATCAACAGGTTCACCCTCCAATCAAGTTCAAGTGTTATCGTTGTTCCCATTAGTGCCCGAAGAGGCTTGCTATTTTCATGTTGAAGCACCTAAGGAGATCTTTCATATACTTTGTTTGATGCACAAAAGTTCCCTCCTTGGTTTGTTTGATTTGCAGCCCTGAAAAGTACGTGAGTTCTCTCATCATACTCATCTCAAATTTTGAAATCATCATAGCTTAAAACTTGAACACAAGATCCAGAGAAGCACAACCAAAGATAATATCATCCACATACCCTTGAACAAATAGTGAGTCATTGCCATGCTTAAGCACAAAAAAGGTTTTATCTACTCTGCCCATGTTAAACCCCTTCTCAAGTAAGAATGTTTTTAACCTATCATACCATGCTCTATGGGCTTGTTTGAGACCATATAAAGCTTTGGACAGATTTTCAAAATCAGGTGGTTGTTTGATATAAACCTGCTCATCTATGTAGTCATTAATAAAAGTACTTTTTACATCCATATCATATAACTTGAAACCTTTAGATGCAGCAAAAGCTAACAAATTTCTTATGGCTTCAAATCTAGAAACAGGAGCAAACATTTCATCAAAATCTTGATCTTCAACTTGTGTGAAACCTTGAGCAACCAACCTAGCTTTATTCCTAACCACAACCCCATCCTCACTTTGTTTATTTTTAAACATTTATTTCCTTCCAATTAATATGTGACCTTGAGGTGGAGGTACAAGTTTCCAAACATTATTTCTTTCAAAATTTCTAACTCTTCTTGCACGGAAATAATCCAAGATTCATTAGTGAGTGAGTGTGATATATCTTTGGGTTCAAAAGAAGCAACAAAAGCAGAATGAGCATGAGAGTTTGGATCGAAAAATTTGGACCGTGTTACTCGTTCGTGCAAGCTTCCAATAATCTGTTGTGGAGGGTTACTTTTGAGGATGTAGAGGGGAGTAGGCACTTCACAAGCTTCTTCTTCATGTTCATCACAAACCAAAGAGCTTGTAGCTTGAGGATGATCATGAGCAGCAGTAGTAGTCATTGGCGCTGGTTGTAGATCAAAAACAGGAGCAGGGACGATGTTATTAGCTTTTGAATTCTCGGGCAGCAACACCACTTCTTCCTCATCTTCAATGAAAATGCTCTTCTCCTGCAGATATGCATCTTGATCTGCAATAATAGGGCTAGTATCAAGGCTAGCTTCATCAAAAGAAACCTCACCTATATCCATAATGTTATTAGTGTTAAGTAAAAGCACACGGTAGCCTCTAGTATGAGATGGATAACCAAGAAACATGCCATCAACAGATCTAGCTTCAAATTAATCAATATTACTATCGGTACCATGCGTAACGGATACCCTTTGGGACTGTAAAGAGCTCAAAGGAACTTCACCTGTCTGAGTTGAAGACCTCCGAAGGCCCGACGTGTCATATGGAATTGGACCTGCCTCCCTTCTATGGTTAGTCCCAGTGCCGCCACGTGTATCGTTAAACCGGAGCTACATCCCACGCATGGGAAAGCTCCGGACTAGATACCTGTGTGGCACCCCCGGACCTAACCCCCGACAGAGGGAAGCTCCGGTACCGACATGTGTACAATAGCATCGGACCTACTCGTCCAAGATAGTAAGCTCCGGAGCTGCCACACGTCCAACCGCCAGACCTTCAACCTCAACAGGCAGAGTGGTGGACTTCCAACGGCTCGGACCTTCAAGGAACATTAAATATCTTAAGACCTGATTAAGTCATTAATGCTATCTTAATGACACACGATCGGAGGGCCCTTAATACCAGTAATGCCACTATCAAGGCGCGTTACCACACTATTAAGGGTAATTAATCTCATTAATTGTGTATTAAACATCAGTAATCGCCAGGGCCACAAGTCGGGCCAGGCTAACAATGTAACGGCCAGTCCTTGTACTATAAAAGGACTGACCGAGCGATACACGGGGAGTGCTCGGCACAGACGCACACGCACGCTGAGGTGAGTCACTCTAGTCTTTCATACTCAAGCACTCAGACGCTCAATACAACAATAACACACGCCCGTGGAGTAGGGTATTACGCTCAGGCGGCCCAAACCACGTAAATCCTCGTGTCAACTTGCCATCGTGTTCTGAATCTCTGCGCGCCCACAACCGAACTACAAACTCCGTGGGCTGCCAACGGTAGTACCAAGAGAATTGCCGAAATCACACTCTGATAGTTGGCGCGCCAGGTAGGGGGTGCCCGAGATTCAAGGATGGTGAACTCTGCTGCTGGATCGTTCAACGGCAACTCTGCTGTGCAACCTGCTGGAGGCAACCCTCCAACATGCAGCAGCCAGCAGGTGATATGGCTCCAGCAGGAGTCATGCCACCGCTTCCACCATCTGCTCCTGCGAATCAAGCTGGACGTCGAGATGGGGCGTCTGCGTCGGTCACTGCATCGGCGAACAACAACCCTGAACACGCGATTAATGGCGCGCGTGCTCTTCTCCAACGTTCACCGCCTCCAGGAGCACCCCAGGGTGCGATGGAGCAGTGGAGAGCTATGTGGAACATCTGGTTGCAGCAGCATCCAGTGGCATCAGCAATCAAGGTCCCCCCCCTTGGGGCGGGCCCCATCGTAGCATCGGACCTTGTCAGGTAGACTTGGCCTGCACGCTTCGCAGCACAGAGGCGTGCTGCATCTCAACAAGCAAGGTCGCTGCCTTCTGGGGCGCGATGTACCCACACAATAACCAGGCTTTCGACTCACGACCTCTGGGTGGAGCTCGATCGTCGTTACCGTCAACAAGATGGCCGCGTCCACATCGAGCATGCTCACGAGAGGCGAGAGGCTCGGGACAGCCCTGCTCCTGAGGGACTAGGAGGAGGCTGTTCTGCCCTGGCCATGCACCTACGCATGGTCTGATGGCCGCAGAAGTTCAGGCCTCACTTGTCAGAGAAATTTGATGGGACTGTCAATCCCGCCGAATTTCTCCAAATCTACTCCACCGCAATCCTTGCGGCTGTAGGCAACGATGTCGTGATGGCCAACTATTTCCCTGTGGCTTTAACTGGGACCGCCAGGTCCTGGTTTATGAGCCTTCCTCCTGACTCCATCAACAGTTGGGCAGAGTTGTGCCAACAGTTCACTGCCAACTTCGGGAGTTCATATACCCGACCAGGCACGGAACTGAACCTTTTTGCTGTCAAGCAGAAGGGGGGAGAGTCCCTGCGATCCTTCATCCAGAGGTTCTCCCAGGTACAAAACACCATTCCTTCTATCTAAAGCGCTTCTATTATTGTAGCATTTAGACAGGGTGTTCGAGACAAGAAGATGCTAGAGAAGCTGGCGACCAAGGAAGCACTACCAAGATTCCGGTTTATTGCGACGAAAAAAATCGTTGTAATAGGTCGAAATTCGTCGCGATAGTTTGTTGTCGCAACGAAATAGAACGTCGCAATAGTTTTTCTGACTCGTGGCGATAACAGTCGTGGCAATAGGTTATTGCGACGACTTGACATCCGTGGTAAATAGTATGGTATTGCAACGACTCCACATTGGTGGCAAATAGTATGGTATTGCAACAGTTTAACGTATTGCGCCAATTTAACGTATTGCGACGAAAATATCGGTGTTACAACGATGTCACATTCGTGGCAAAAAGTATGGTACTGCAACGACTCCACGTTCGTTGCAAATAGTGCGGTATTGCAACGGTTTAACGTATTGCGATGATTTAACGTATTGCAACAAAAATAACGGTGTTGCAACGATGCCACATTCGTGGCTAAAAGTATGGTATTGCAACAACTCCACGTTCATGGCAAATAGTATCGTATTGCAACGGTTTAATGTATTGCGACGATTTAACGTATTGCAACAAAAATAACGATGTTGCAACAATGCCACATTTGTGGCAAAAAATATGGTATTGCGACGACTCCACGTTCGTGGCAAATAGTATGGTATTGCAACGGTTTAACGTATTGCGATGATTTAACGTATTACAACAAAAATTATGGTGTTGCAATGATACCACATTCGTGGTAAAAAGTATGGTATTGCAACGACTCCACATTCGTGGAAAATAGTATGGTATTGCAATGGTTTAACGTATTGCGACGATTTAACGTCTTGCGATGAATAGTACGTTATTTGAGACGATTTCACATCTGTGGCGATTAGTACGGTATCGCGGCGATCATACTCGTGGCGAATAGTATGGTATCGCGACGTTTTCACATTCGCGGCGAATAGTACGGTGTTGCAACGATTTCACATCCGTAGCGAATAGTACGGTATGGCAACGTTTTTACATTCGTGGCAAATAGTATGGTGTTGCAACGATTTCACATCCGTGGCGAATAGTACGGTATCGCGATGATTTCACACGTGTGGCGAATAATATGGTATCACGGCGTTTTCACATCCGCGGCGAATAGTACGATATCGCGATGCTTTCACACTCGTGGCAAATAATATAGTATCGCGACGATTTCACACTCGTGGTGAATACTACGGTGTTGCAACGATTTCACTTTCGTGGCGAATAGTACGGTACTGCGACAATTTCACACTCGTGGCAAATAATATGGTATCGCGACGATTTCACAGCCGTGGCCAATAATACAGTAATGCAACGATTTCACGTTCATGGCGAATAGTACGATATTGCAACGATTTCAAAACCGTGACAACAGTATTGTATTGCAACGATTTCTGATGTGTGGCAATAGGTTCGTAATGCAACATATTCAAATCTGTTGCAACAGGGTCGTAATGCGACGTTCTCTGGGTGGTGGCAATAGCAGTCTAGTGCAACGCTTTTTTGGTCGTAGCCAAATGTTTGCAGTGCAATGTTTTATAATTTGTGGCAATAGCTAGCTTCCTATTGCAACAGTTTATTTTCGTCGCAATAATCTGTTAATGCCACGTTTTATAATTAGCGGCACTAGAATCCTAATGCACCAGGTTTGAAAATTAGTGGCAACAGAATCAATTTATTCACACACGATACGTCTGTCGACTTAACAACAAACATCCAACAATTGATGCAATGCTCAAGGACCCTTGCGTATTTGTAAGACGATGTTATTTACAGTTTTTTCAGGTTGCAACATTGTACCCATTAAAATAGCACCACAACGAGTTGTAGTATTAGGAATAGTTTCTCGAACATCCATCTTTGACTTGGTGCGAGCAGAAGCCTTTTGTGGAGTTGCTGCTAGCCATTGTTGATTTTGCAAGCTCTCCATCATTCTGCGCATGTCTGCTAGCTCCTTTTCTTGCCGTGCAGAATTGGCTGCCATCTGATCATGTAAAGCCTGGACTTCCTGGTTGAGCTGTTCATTTGCCTGGACGAAGCCATCCATCTAGGAGGTCATATAATCATTTCTTCCTTCCAACTCTTGCACCTGAGAGCTGAGGTCTTCATTTCTATTTTGCAAGGATCGAACTTGCTGGCCGAGCTGGTCAGACATCTGGATACGCAGTCTTTCAGAAACATTAGGTTTAGCCATATAACCACGCCCCCGAAATCGTGATCCTCCAGAACCGGTTGCGGATATATAAGTAAGCTGGAAGATGTTGTTTCTTTCCTCATCTGGGATTGGGACTCCCATCTCAGCTTCCTTGACGGTAATTTGGGCACGTGCTTGGGTCTATATACAAAAAGAAAAGTCACATGTACATTGCAAATATTTATTTAAATGGGGACTGTTTGAAGTGTTGCTCACATGTACAGCTTCTGCCTGCTCTATATACAAAAAGAAAAGTCACATGTACATTGCAAATATTTATTTAAATGGGGACTGTTTGAAGTGTTGCTCCCATTGACTATTCTTCATATGGCTTGCCTCCCACAGTTCTATGTCATCGGGTTCTTTTCCGGTCTCTGGGTCTCACTACATCAAATACAAGTAAAATTTGATTGAATGATTGCAGTGCAAAGTAAAATCATGATTTAGTTTTCATACCTTCTCGTAACTATGTTGGGCGTAGGATTTCGAGCCAAGCAAGTGTTTTGTCTTTTGAGTACTTCGATTTCGTGAATTGGTTCTGCTTATTGACTGCAATTTTAAGAATTAATTTCACGAATGGGTGTTATCAAATAGTTTTTGTAGGATACGAAGGTATTAGAAAGCTAGCTGACCTTGAATCACTCGGACCCAGAATAGTCTATAAGCGCCAACCAATCAGAATCTGCTACGTCAACAAGCTTGTTTTGTATACGTTACTCATCGTTCGAATACTTCTTATAGGTGGCATGCAATATTGATCGCCACCCCTTGTAGCGCTCACCAACAATCTTCAATATTTTTCTTCTGGTATCATCTGTGTCCTCCAAGTCTCAGGCATTCTGTACATTGTATATCACACTGTTATAAACGTACAAGATGGAGGTCGCTAGAAAAAAATACTTATGTGGGGTGTCACAACACTAACCAGAATGTCTCTCACTATATCGCTCTTCGAAGTATCGCCAACCTCTGCCCACTTCCTTACACCAGCGAGGAGTGCATTTTTTTGTTGTAATAACCACATCATCGACAAAGTGCCGCTGATTAGGACCAACCGCAGCACCCAACCTATCGGACCACTGAATTTGTAGCTTCCGATTCTGATCATTCGTTCTATTTGCAGATGCTAGATAGCGCAATTTAGCAACCTTAAGTCCTTTAGCAACCCCTCTTCCAAACTTCTTTCCTTCTGTTAGTGTCATTTAAACGGTAAATGTTTAAAGCAAATTAGGAACTGACCAGGCCTAGTATCATGTACAAATAGTGTGAAAGAAGAAGTCTGATGTTTTACCATCTTCAGGACGAGTGCGGCAAATACGAGCGTGGGAACACCGCGTCGCAACAGCATTTTGCTCCATATTGGGCGATGCATCGACTTGTTGACTTCTTTGTTGCTGTTCATACCCTACAATCAGGCATCAGGCAATAGTCAATGGCGCTACAGCAACCGTAGTACTGCAGGGATTTTCAGTCCAGCTGCGAAGCAAGCAAGACTGTAGTTGGCGATGCTAGAGAAAGAGAGGGTTCGCCGGGTGCTCATCCTCTGCAGTACTGTCGGCTCGGTCTGACCGACATCAGCAGGAGCGCGTCTCGAGGCGAATTGGTGGCAGGGCGAGTCATGGACGTCAGCGGTATTAGCAGGTAGAGGATGCAAGACAGATGAGGCAGGCAGCTTGTGACGTTTAACAAAGCTAGGGTTCGGTCTGGCAGTGCAGTGACCACATTTAAGTCAGAGGATCGACGTCCAGATCACACCGGTGATCTTACGTGACTTACATTTTTACTGCAGGCGATGCAGTAAAGATCCAACGGTGTGATTCCGTTGGATCTTTACTGCATCGCATGCAGTAAAAACGTATAAGTCAGGTGATCTGCGTCCATTGATATCACCCCGGAGCAAGTCTCGAGGCTAGGAGGACAGTGTGGCGGATCTAGGAATTAAATTTAGGTGGAATGCATACTGATATTTTGCTCTACATGTTAGCATCTAGCCCTAAAGTGATACTAGAACGGATACATGAATATAATCTTGCATTAATTACCAGACATCAGCAACGCATTTGGCAGTGTAAAAAAAGGAATTGAGATCATATAAGCAGCAATGAACCCTCATGTACATGCATCTCTAAACTATATGATACTAACATTTCTTAGTGGACAGGGGTTAATGATATTAGACTATTTTTTCCAGGGTATGCCATGTCATATGGGGCATAGCATGTAGGTACGCCGTAATGGCCAGGGGTTTGCGGGCGGCGGGGTCATCATGGCACGCGAACGATGGGACGTGGAGATGGAGGGAGACGCGTCGGGGAGGATAGTGAAGTGACCACCAGCAGGGCGTGGGCGCCGGCCGGTGCCGGAGTGACCGGCAGCGACATGGGTTTGCGGGCGGTGGGGTCATCATGACACGCGAAGGATGGGATGTGGCGATGGTCGAGGGAGACGCGTTTCTGAGGATACTGAAGTGAACAATAGCAGGGTGTGGTCACCACTGCCGGAGTGGTGGCGGTGAGAGAGCCCAGCGTGCGCGTGTAGGCATCAATAAATCACGCCATCACATATACTCACCAGCAGGGCGTGGGCGCTGGCCGGTGCCGGAGTGACAGGCGGCGACAGGGGTTTGCGAGCGGCGGGGTCATCATGACACGCGAAGGATGGTACGCGGCGGTGGTAGAGGGAGGCGCGTCAGGGAGGACACTGAAGTGAGCAGCAGCAGGGTGTGGTCGCCGGGGCTGGAGTGGCCGGCGGGGAGAGAGCCCATCGTGCGTGTGTAGGCATCAACAAATCACGCCATCACATATACTGATTAACTGTTAACTGGGACTAGGAAACTACAATCGCAATGCTAAAATATTTAGTAGAGCCCAGTACATATTTATACTCGTAGTACCAGCATGGGATGACGAATCTTGGGGTTCCTGAGCATCAGGTGCTGCAATATTCTTTGCATACGATGCAAAGGAATTAACGTGTTATAAATATGTGTATTTTGATAGTAAACACATTTATAGTTATACCAGGTGCTTGTTGCCCATCACGATTACTTGTAGACGACATGACAGTTTGGTGTCTTGTTCCTAAAGTGAAGAGTATATATAGTAAGTAACAGTGATAACGTCAGATTACATGAGGATGTGTATTTTAGATCGGGCGGTGTGGTTGCTATGAACTGAAAATGTTTGTTTTGAACGGAGGAATTAGAAATGAAGGAGTAGGAAAAAAACCGTACAATCCGAGAAAGAAAAACAAGAAAAACGTGTATAAACCATGGGAACTGAAAATCTTAGGAATACAAGTTTGGAACACAGGAATGAGAGTACAACATTGGGAGTGGTTGATAATATAACCCTGGCATCATTTACTTCTAAATCAAGAAATTACATAGTACATGCGGTTTTTAATAGTTATCTTTCCTTACATGGAAATGTACTAGAAATACACTATCATAAACTGCCGGAGCGACATTTATTTTGGGGCAGAGGTGTAGTGTATTTTATATATGGAAAACAGTAGAATGCAATCAGATGCTAGGGTAAAATAAAAAGATGAATCGATTGTAGGATGCAGATCTAACGGTTGAGGATAGTTGATTGCACGATTGCACCATTAATCAGATTTTATACTAGACATTCATGAAACATAAGAGCATATAAGGAGTTGGGACGACAACTAGGAATGAAGTGGCTGCAGCTGTTGGGACGACAACTAAAGCGATAAGGAGGGAGTAGCTCTATAAAAAGACGGCATGGATCGTGTAGAACTTACGTAGCACAAAACTGGAGTCCGGGATGTCGCAGGGCGGGGTCGGCGACGAAGAGGTTTGGTAGAGCCTGTCAAACTTGGTCGCTCGACGTTGTACCCACAGTCACCACCACCACTCACATGGGAATTTCTTAGGAATGCAAGTTTGGAACACAACACTAAGAGGAGAACATGTGTGCCGGGAACGGAAGCCGCTACGGGATTAGAGGGAGACGCACATTTATATTCATCGTGGCTAGCTACAAATGGGCGGGACTGGAATTTTGGGCGCACGGAGTGAAGTTTCAATTGTGAAAATCTCAATTGTGCGCGCCAAGAAGAACAAAAAAAATTTCGAGGAATCGCTACCTGCCGTTCATCTTTGTTTTCATGGAGATGTAAAAGCATTCATGTGGTAGTGGGACATTCCAAAAAAATACGAACAAAAATATGAATCGCCAAATGTATCATTGTGCTAATGCAAATGACATGCAAATACAGAACACCCAAGTCCATGAAAGGAGGACGGCAAATCCATGGTCTAGTAAAAGGTAAACAATCAGCATTTTATATATAACATTCGTCACAATGAAATGATAACATATACAGAGTATATACTACTACTACAAAAAAAAACATTTTCCCCTGTGATGTCTAGTCTTCAGGCCGTCGATCCAAAGCCGCCTATGATACGAGTATCACAGGTACATACGATATATATATCAACAATGTCATCGGATATTAGTTACAACGGATAAAGTACTTTTCATGCACCTGTTGCATCAGGCGATGGACTAGTTAGCAATTTAGATGACGTAATCTTCTAATCAAGTTAATTATGCATCATGTCTATTGTTAGTTCTATTACTTGTAAGGATAATGTTTAGCGGATTTCATTCATTCAGCCACAAGAAATATAGACGGTCCCAAGTTACAAACATATAGGAGATGTTTTCGATAAAAGAAGTTTTTCGATACTGCATATATAGAACACAATGTTCATGAACATAAAGACATATTTCATTAACAAACAAGTAATAGTAAAACACATAGTAGACAGCAAGAACAAGATAAACTACACCTAATACTACTCTACTCAGAAGATCACAAAGTAGATAAACTACTCCTAATACTACTCTACTGGGAGAAAACTATGTCCTCCTCCTCCGCCGCTACCGCCTCCTCCACCTCCGCCGCCGGTGCTGCCTCCTCCTCCTCCTCCGCCGCCGCTGCCGCCACTGCTGCCGCCTCCGCCTCCGCCGCCACTGCCGCCTCCTCCTGCTCCTCCTCCGCTGCCGCCGCCGCCTCCATAGCTGCATCCACCTCCGCCTCAAGAGACGCCTCCTGCTCTGCCTCCTCCGCTGCCGCCGCTGCCCAAACCGCCTCATACTCCTCAACCTCCGTCACAATCCGAAGCTTCCCAGCCACGCGGTGCTTAATCTTCAGGAGGCCCTCTACCCCAGCAACCTCCGCGATCGTCTCATGGAGGGCGTCGAGACGATCGGCCACAGTCATCAACCCGTAGCAGTAGTGGCCCGCGGTGTCCATGCTCGTGTGGAGGGGAAGGGTCCCAAGACCCAGATGGTGACACGAGCGATTTGTGTCGGAAAAGACCTTCCGCACCACTGCGTTGAGCGCTAGTGCGCTATGAGCGGCGGCGGACTTGGCGTCGGTGGCCACCTTAAGGCGCCGATCGAGTTTGTCGATGCGGTCGGTGAGGAGTCTGAGAGTCTGCTCAACCCAACCAGGATGAGGAAGTGCAGGTGCCACAAGCGGAGATGCGGGCGCCGCCATCAGTTCCATCGGCATTGACGGCGGCGATGGAAACGGAGAAGGAGGTTCGAAGGACGTCGATGGCCTAGAGCGCTTTGGCGCGGGGCTACCCATTTGTGTGGCGACGGAGGTGCAGAGAAAGAGCGAGAGGTGGTCGAGGTGGCGGGGGCTAAGGAGTGGTGCGGTGGAGAAGCAAGAGGACGGTGAGCCTTTATAGCGGGTCATCGTCTAAGCGGGCGTGTCAAGACGATCGGACGCTAGAGGAAACCGCGCTTAATTATGAACCGGTCGGTGGCCCCAGTTTCCTCGAAACCGCGGTTTGCATCCTCTCGGTCCCAACGGCTCGACGCGTCCCATTAGGAGTAAATTTACACGCGGGGAAAAACAATTTTTTCGTTATATAAAAAAATCCGTCCGTACACGCCTAAGCCAACTTCGTGACCGCGCGTCCGTGCCAGGGGACGCTGTCGGTGGTTTTGATCCGGTAGATCTCCCGACACTACTAAAAGTGTTTGCGGAGTTCGAAGTTCGGTATGGGCGTGCGGAGATTCAAGAAGGTGAAATGTAAAATGACACAGGAGACACAAAGATTTACGTGGTTCGGGCCGCCTGAGCGTAATACCCTACTCCACGGGGTGTGTTGGTGTTGTATTGGATGTATGAACTCAACTCAGGTGACGTGAGTTGAGAGCGCGTGTGAGCCGATCAGACCAGATCAGATCAGATCAGATGATATCAGATCAGTCCGAGCGGAGCCGAGAGCAGAGCATAGTAGAGCCCTCTATGTATCGTCGGCCTATCCTTTTATAGTACAAGGACATGCTGTTACAAGTTGGCCTGGCCCGACATGTGGCCCCGGCGGTTACTAATATTGATACACATTTGATGCGCTTAATTACCCTTAATGATCGAGTTACGGACTTTGACAGCGCCGTTACTGGTAATGAGGGTCGTCCGATCGTGTGTCATTAACATAGTATTAATAACACTTAATTGGGTCTTGAAGTCCTTGATTCCCCTTTGAAGATCCGGAGCCATTATGGAGTCTACCGGAGGTTTAAGGCTGAAGATCCGACGGTTGGACACGTGGCAGCTCTGGAGCATACTGTGGGGAACAGATAGGTCCGGTGCTACCAAACACGTGTCAGTTCCAGAGCTTCCCTCGGTCTGGGGTTAGGTCCGGGGGTGCCGTTACGGTACATAGCCCGAAGCTTCCCCCTTGTGGGCGGTAGCTCCGGTTTGATGGTACACGTGACGACCCTGGGACTAACCATGTTGGGGAAGCGGGTCCAGTT
Organism: Tuctoria greenei; assembly: GCA_036927565.1. Classification (NCBI taxonomy): domain Eukaryota; kingdom Viridiplantae; phylum Streptophyta; class Magnoliopsida; order Poales; family Poaceae; genus Tuctoria; species Tuctoria greenei. The sequence goes on along the minus strand of JAYESD010000003.1, from coordinate 61,550,417 downwards.
ATGTCTGACATGTGGGCCTCTGAAGGTCTTCAAATCAAGTAGATGACATTTCCTTGAGATCTTTGCAATCCCAAGGGGTATACGGTACTCAGGGTACCGACAGTGGCCCCCTGGGCCCACCTCTGGGGAAGACCCCTTGGGTGAAGTCATTCCGCTGGAGGTGGGTCCATCCTTCGACTTTTGAGCCGAGTCTTCAAAGGTCTTCAGATGTGCTGTTGGCGATAGTTTTGGAGTTAAATCCTCGCCACGTGGCATATCCCGGGTGCGGCAAATGAGATCTTTGGCGTGCGGATCTCACGCAATTGAAGGTCGCCAGTTCCCGATACGAAAATCGTATCGGTTCCGTGCGCCTTGTCAGGCCGCCGCCTTCGGGCTTCCCGCCTTACATGATGACAACCTTTCGTCTGGGTAAGAACCTCGACTTGATCATTGGGGTGGTCCCGGGCCCTCTTGTCATCGGCAGGGTGAAATTTTTTAATGGTATCTTCGGCTTCCCTGCGGTTTCCATCCAAGCATTGTGGGGGCTTACTTAAGAAGGAAAGCGCGCACCGTCTGGGGTTCTTTACGACTCTCATCTGAACTTGCGCTCGAACTCCCAAACTTGTGCTTACTTTTCCTCCCTTGCCTCGCTGTGCTGTGATGGAGTTGGCTCTCCGGGAGAGCCGCTTGAAGACCGAAGGTGACCTGAAGAAGGTCCGGGCCCTCATGGGGTGGTCCCTGGACTTCTTCAACCACCTGGTCCGCGCCGGGGGAGAGCTCCCATTCGAGAAGGAGCACGCCGGCGAGATGGTGTACTTTTCTGCGTACGCATGGTGGGGTTGATCCCACCTTTTTCCTCCTTTTTCTTGATGCTACTAGACTTCTATGGTCTGCAGCTGTACCACCTTGGCCCCCACTCCATTCTTCTAGTGTCTGTCTTCGTCCACTTCTGTGCAATGTGGGTGGGCATCCCCCCCCTGCATTGAGCTTTTCCGGACCTTCTTCACCGTCCATACCACCGGAAGGAGTAATGAGTACCTTGGCTTCTACTACTTTGTGAAGCGCAAGAAGTGCCCAATCAAGTACCTCCGGTTGTTTCCCTCTGGAAAGTGGGATGATTGGAACAAGGACTGGATAGTCATCCGGGTGGAGGAGCACGAGATGCTGGAGCTGCCCGAAGGCCTCCCCAACATCGACACTACAGTCTGGAGTGAAGCTCCGGTGCTGTCGGATGCCTTCAACCCTGCTCTGACCAGGATCCGCCATTGTGTGGAGGGAGGATTAAATCCTCAGGCGGTATTTTGCAATTTCCTGGTCAACAGGTGGGCACCACTGAAGAGGAGAGAAAAACTCGCTTGGTCCCTCAATAGTGTGATGGACGACGACCGGGTCGAGACTGGGCTGAAGTCCAACATGGAGGGGGCGACCTTGGAGTTTCATCTTAAGAAGTTCCAGCACGGCATCGACGTCGCAGGTGATGACTTGACCCCGCCACCAACTTTCCTCCCTCTGAACTTGGAAGTACAGTTCAGCAGGGAGCTCCGGCGGATGATGCTGGTGCTTGACGACCTCGGTGTCATCGAGAGATGATCGACTTCCAGGGTGGTGATCCCTGGGGCTTCTGAAGGTGGCTCCGACCCTGCCCCGAAGCCAAGGACCGAAGTCATCGGCAAGGGCAAGGAGCCGGCGGTCGAACCCTCGAGCCGGAAGAGGAAGCTAAAGCATGCCGACGGAAGGTCCGTCAGGCCTGCACCCTCTGTAGCAGCTCCTTCTCCCCGGAGGGGGAGGTCTTCTACAACTGCGGCGACTGTACCTGCAGCAGTGTCCTCCCGGGGTGCTAGCCTCGGGCATGTGACTCCAGTACCAGGGCCAGCTGAGGCCTCTGGGTCCGGAGGTCCTTCCCGGTCGAGGGGGGCCTCGACTAAGGAAATTCTCGCGGCCGCAACAAGTTCTGGGAGGCCTTCCGGAGCTACCACACCGGCGGCGGCCATGGTCAGTCCAGAAAGCCCGGGAAAGAGATTCCGTGCAAGCTGGTGCGGAAGCCTTCCAAGGTAATTTTTAATCTTTACTCAGACAGTTGTTTTGTTGTAGTAACTGTTTTTTAAGTTTCTTCATCCATCATCTGCAGCGTCCCCAAGAAGAGGAGTGAGTATTCGCCCTCAGCCACAGCGGCTGAGGCTGTGAGGGCGGAGGCTTCTGCTCCTGTCCTAGTGCTGCCCCAAGTGGTGGCTGAAGTTGCGGCAGCTCCGGCGCCAGCTGTCGTGGTCATGGACCTCGACTCATCCCCCGAGACTCCCGTGGTAGCGCCGAACCACGGGAGAGAAGATGCGCCAACGGTACCTGCACCGGAGGTTGAAGCCCCGGGTCTTGATGCTGAGATGTTTGAAGCTTTGGCCGCTGAGCCAGAGGAAGCAGTGATTTCGGCCCGAGAGCTGGAAATTGTCGAATCCCCGGCGGTTGAGCCGGAGGTTATTAGAGTCCCGGCGAGCGAGCCGGATGTTGAGGAAGTCCCAGCGGTTGAGTCGACTACCTCCGAAGCTCCAGCCTCAGAGCCGGTTGCCACTGAAGCTCCGGCTGTAGAGCCGGTTGCAGTTGAAGACCTTCCAGCGCCTGAGCCGGTTGAGGTTGAAGCTCCAGCCTAAGGGCCGGTTGTTGTTGACCTTCCAGCGCCCGAGCCGGTCGTTGCGGAGGCATCAGCACTCGAACCTATGATGGTTTAGGCGCCAACACCTGAGCCACCAGCGGAGAAGGAGCCCAGGCCGGAGCCGGAAGTAGCCCCTGCTCTGGAAGTGATGACGGCGGAGGTGCCTGCTGCTGAACCAGGGTACTCTGATGAAGTCGCTGGCCACCTGCCTAAGGGGGCAAATGAAGACCTGGCAGCAGGGCCTTCGGAACCACTTCCGGAAGTCAGAACTTCTTCTGCGAGACCCTCCTCGGTGGCGACTGAGGCTATCCCAGAGGATGGCCCTAGTGCCGTGGAGGCTCAAGGGACCACTCTTGTGGAGTGGGACCCAATTTTTGTAAGCGAGAACCCACTGGAATGAGCGGAGGAGACCCCAGCAGGTCCGGACCCTATTCCCCTATCGTTGTCCATTGACAACGCTTGCTCCAGTCTGCGTCAAGTCCAGCTGGCATTCTACCACGACAGCAAGGCTCTTGAAGAGGAGCGCCAAACCCTTAGGCGGTGGCGTAATCGGCTCTACTTCGAGACCAAGCTGGCGCAGTCGAGGCTGGCAGACGACAAGGAGTGGATCAAACAGGAGAAGGTCCGCCTGGAATACTGGGGCAAATTATTGGATGATAGGGAGAGCTTGAATCGTGCCCTCGACACTCAATCTTGGGCCATTTATGAGCAGGCCAAGGCAACTAATAATGCGGCTGATGATCGCCATGAAAGGCTTGAAGCCATTAACACTACTCTCATCAAGCGCCGGGAGGCACTTGAGAATAGGGAGAAGAAGCTCGAAGACGAAGAGCAAAAACTCCTAGAGCTGTGGGATGATGTCTTGAAGAGGGAAGAGGAGCTCGCCGAAAAGGTGGCTCTGGCTGACAAGGGCCTCGAGGAACGCACCAAGAAGTTGGAAGAGTGTAACGTTGAGGAGGAGGAGAAGGCCTGGGTGCAAGGGCAGGAAATCTACAAGCAAGGGTGTGCCATCGTTGCCAGGGAGAAGAAAGTTAGGGGCCGGGAGAAGGACCTGGTCGACCGCCGGAACAAGATCCATCTTCGGGAGGAGGAGCTCGGAAAACTCGAGAAGCAGGTTGCTAAAAAGATTCAGCAAAATGCCAAAGAGGTTGAGCGCCTTGCTCGTGAGAATTCTAAACTGGCGGCAGCCAAATGATCCTTGGAGGAACTGAAGGGCTTGAGGACTGCAGACTCCCTACAGGTTTGGGAGTTCCTGAGCAAAGCCAACGACGCGCTGACACCAATGGGCTTCAGTCCCATGCGTCCAGATGATCTGGACCTGGAGCCGGACCTGGCGTTGCAAGCGTTGAGCTCGGCGGGTGGCAAACTCTCCAAGGTGGGTGACGTCATTGCGGACCAGTTGGAGGTTGAGGGGTAGTACCTGGTGAAGAACGTCGCAGAGTATGTGCTGACGTGCTACACCAGCCGGGATCCCCAATTTTCTCTGGACCCAGTGCTTGAAGGTCCCGTCGAAGGAGAAGGTGAAGCCACCCGAGCCAACATGTCAGAGGTTGCTCAGAAGGTCGCCCAGTTCTTCCATAGGGTCTAGGACCATCTCTGTAGCTCCCACTTGTATTCTCTCTTTTTCTTCCCCAATTTTGTAATCCATTGTCTCCAGATGAATGAAATCCACAATTTGTTAGTGAATTTCATTTTTTGTCTTCAACACTTTTGTCTTCACTTGGCCCCTTGGTAGATGTACACAATTTGATTGTGAACATGTACCAAGAGGATATTGTATTTTGTTGAAGACTCGTTTGCTTCGAACTTGTAGAGTGTAGGTCCGAAGTCTTTGATAGTGAAGGCCCCCTGAGGTTGTCGGAGCTCAGAAGCTCCGGCATTGACTACCGTCAGAGCTTAGTAGCTCCGGCAATAGTCTCTATCAACGCGTAGAGCATCGATAGTTAGCCCTCCGGGGTGTCGGAGCTTAGTAACTCCGGCAGTGACCTTTGCCAACATGTAGCTTGTCGGCAGCAGACTTCGATTGTGGGGTCTTCTCACCATCTTTTATTCTGCGTCGACGACTGGCCCCCCTAGCTTTGTTAGAGCTTGGTTGCTCCGGTAATGCTCGTTTTCAATGTTTAACATCGATCACAAGCCACCTAGGAGGAGTTGGAGCTTTGTTAGCTCCGGCTTTTCTCCATCAACGTGGATTCTTTATTTTTCCTGCACACTGAAGCCAAGAAAAATAGTAAAATTCGCTCCTTGCCTATAACTTCGTCGCGGCTTACGATTCCCAAGAAAGTTTTAGGTCAAACACAATTCTGAATACAACCGAATGTGTTGCCTTCTTTCTTCTAGATCCAATTGTACTTGGACCCGCCTTACTTTGGCCTGCCGAGGTATAGGTAGAGTGGCGTACTTAGGGTGCTTGACCAGGCTAAGTCCATAGCACACTCCGCCCCTAGATTGGCTTGGCAGCATTCAGGCGAGTGGGCCATGAATAATATTTGGATCCAAAAGAATTGACAATACAGCTCGAATTGTACATGAACTGGTCGAGCTAAAATTTCTTAAGAACTGCACAACTTTGTTATAGATAAGAAAGAGAAAAATAAAAAATGTTGATCCTGTACAAAATAAATGCACGTGGAGTCTGTTTCACATGAATATGTCTTTCATTATAGGTCCGGGGTACAGGAGAAACAAGTATACTCTTAGGGTACGAAACCAAGCTAAGCGTGTTTCATTTCTTGTTTGACCCAAGGTAGCTAGCCACACTTTTAGTTCTGAGACTGTGACAAGTGTTGCATGAACTTTGTGGACCTTCCGAGAAAGGTCCGGCTGTTCTCCCGGAGGAACTACCCGACTCTGTACAATGACTCTATAACATACACCTCAAGTTACTACATACTCACCTCCGTGATATTAAGTGTAGAACTTACGGAGGTGCTCAATATTTCAAGGATTTGGGAGAGGTGTCCCATCCTCGGTAGCCAAGCGAACGCTTCCGGGACGGGATAATTTAATCACTCGGAAGGGTCCCTCCCAGCTGGGGGAGAGTTTGTTTAACCCTTCTCTGGATTGTATTCTCCGTAGCACCAGATCGCCTTCCTCAAGCTGTCGGTTGTGTACATGCCGCTGATGATAGCGCTGAAGGGCTTGGCGGCATCAGGCATTCCGAACAGCTGTTTGGCACCTTCCCTCCTCAAGGAGGTCTAGGTCTTCACGCCGGAACTGGTCCTGCGTGGCTTCGTCGAAGGTCCGGACCTGGAGTGACCCCAAGGTGATTTCCGGAGGAAGGATTGCTTTAGCTCCGTACACCAGGAAGAAGGGTGTCTCTCCAGTTGACCGGTTTGGAGTTGTCCTTTTGGCCCATAGAGTGGGCAGAAGCTCTTCAATCCAGTTGGCTCCATGTTTTTTCAAGCGCTCATAGGTGCGCGTTTTGAGTCCTTTCACGATTTCAGCATTTGCTCTCTCGGCCTGGCCATTGCTTGCCGGGTGAGCTACGGAGGCATAGCAAACTTGAATGCCGAGGTCTTCGCAATATCCTTGAAATGCAGAGCTTGTGAATTGGGTCCCATTATCAGTAATGATTTTGTTTGGGACTCCAAATCTGCATACAATGGACTGCAAAAAGCTGATAGCAGATTGCTTGTTTATTGTCACAACTGGAGTTGCTTCCGACCACTTGGTGAACTTGTCAATGGCGACATACAGGAACTTGTAACCTCCGACGGCTCTTGGGAAAGGTCCCAAGATGTCCATCCCCCACACAGCGAAGGGCCATGTAGGAGGTATCATTTGTAGAGGCTGAGCCGGTTTGTGAATTTGCTTTGCATGAAATTGGCATGCTTCACATTTCTTCACCAGCTCAGTTGCATCCTGGAGTGTTGTAGGCTAGTAGAAGCCATGCCGGAAGGCTTTACCGACCAGCGTGCGGGAAGACGCGTGGTTTCCACACTCGCCTCCATGGATTTCTGCGAGGAGCTCGCAGCCTTCTTCCCTTGTGATGCACCGCATTAGGACGCTATTGGCACTGCGCCGGTAGAGATCCCCTTCTACCAACGTGTATCTTTTAGCCAATCTGACTATCCGGTCAGCGGATACATCATCGTCAGGAAGGATGTTGTCTTTCAAGTAGCTCCGGATCTCCGAGATCCATGCATCGGAGCTAACTTGAGCATTTGAGTCTTGCGTGCTGGGTTGCTCGGAGCTTCCGGCAGCACCTACGACCCTTGATGGCTGCCATGGTAACAGGGCCATCGGGACCGTCAGCTTCGGGATGCTGATCTCGCCCCCTTCGCTCAGTTCGGCAGGCTGAGCTGTGGGTTTTGACAACCTCCGGACAAAAGTTCCGTCAGGAGCTGGAGCTCCAGTTGACGCTTTCGTCGAGAGTTCGTCGGCTTCAGCGTTGTGGACACGCTGGACGTGGTGGAGGTCTAGGACTTCGAAGTCCTTCTGAAGCCTCTGGACTTCAAGGAGTTAAGCAGCTAGCTGGAGATTGTTGTAGGAGCATTCACCCTTCACTTGTTTAATGATAAGCTGTGAATCTCCCTTGACCAGCAGCTGCTTGACACCGTATGATAGTGCCACTTTTAGTCTGTAGATGAGTGCTTTGTACTCCGCCATGTTGTTGGTCACCTTAAAGTCAAGGTGTACCATGTATTTTACCTTCTCCCCGGTTGGTGCGAGGAGAAGGATTCCAGCTCCAGCCCCCTGCTTTTGCATGGAGCCGTCAAAGTAAAAGGTCCAGTGAGGCTCGTTGAATACCGGAGCCTTGTGTTCCGGCTTCTGCTCACTGGGGCCCCCAGGGTTTGATGGAGAGGGAGTCCATTCTGCCACAAAATCTGCCAATGCTTGACTCTTGATTGCTTGTCTTGGAATGAATTCGAGATCGAATTCGGCCAATTCCGCTGCCCACTTTGCAATATTCCCAGTTGAATTGGGATTATGCAAGATTGCTCGAAGTGGGTAAAAAGTCACAACTAAAATCTTGTGAGCTTGGAAGTAATGGCGAAGCTTCCTGGAGGCGATAAGAACTGCATAGAGCAGCTTATGCACCTCTAGGTATCGAGTCTTGGCGTCATGAAGTACTTCACTGATGAAGTACACTAGGCGCTGGATGGTTCGGACCCTCCCGGAGGGGCCCGGAGCTTCCTCTTCATTGACTCGGATCCTCCCGGAGGGATCCGGACCTTCTTCGGGGACTTCCGGGTCCTTGCTGGAGGGACCCAGAGCTTCTTCAGAAGCGACCTGGACCCTCCCAGAGGGGTCTGGGTCTTCTGAAGTAACTTCTTGTGGAATCAAGTCTGGGAACTCGGACCCAGACTCGCTTTCGGGAACCTCCGGACCCTCCCGGAGGGGTCTAGATTCCTGAGCATGGGATAGTTCTGGTCTCTCCGCAACCAGGACCATACTGACGACTTCGTCAGTTGCTGAAATGTAAAGCAGCAAAGGCTCACCAGGGTTCGGAGCTACCAGAGTTGGTAGGGTGGTGAGGAGCTGTTTTAGCTCCTGGAACGCTTTTTCTGCCTCTTCAGACCATTGGAATGGTCCGGACTTCCTCAATAACTTGAAGAAGGGAAGTGCCCATTCCGCCAGTCTTAAAATGAACCGGTTGAGGGCTGCTAGACATCCAGTCAGCTTTTGGATATCCTTGATGCGGGCTGGTGGCCGCATGTCTTCAATGGCTTTGATCTTCGCTGGATTAGCCTCTATGCCCCGGTGATTTACCAAGAAACCAAGAAGTTTTCCGGAGCTAACCCCGAAGACACACTTGTCTGGGTTTAGCTTTTTGCGGGTGACCCACAGCTTGTCGAAGACAGCCTGTAAGGTGTCAAGGAGTGACTCCTTGTTCTTGACCTTGACCACGATGTCATCGACGTACACTTCCACTATGTCTCTAATGAGTTCTTCAAAAGTTTTGTACATAGCTCGTACAAAGGCTGAAGCTGCATTCTTGAGACCAAATGGCATGGTTGTATAACAGTACAATCCATCTACTGTGATGAAAGAAGTATGCTCTTCATCTTCCCTAGACATTCTGATTTGATGATACCCAGAATATGCGTCTAGGAAACACAGTAATTCACACCCGGAGGTGGAATCCACTATCTGATCTATTCTAGGTAGTGGGAATGGATCTTTTGGACACGCCTTATTTAGTGTTGTGTAGTCAATACACATCCGATGCTTCCCGCCGACCTTGGGCACAACGATTGGGTTTGCCAGCCATTTTGGATGGAAGACTTCTCGGATGAATCCAGCTTTGAGCAACTTCTTCACTTCTTGTCGACTGAAGTTCTGTCGCTCCACGAATTGCTTCCGAGGCTTCTGATGCACGAGCCGGGCGTCAGGGTAGATCTTCAGATTGTGCTCAATCACTTCCCTGGGGATCCCAGGCATTTGTGACGGTTGCCAGGCAAACACGTCGACATTAGCCCGGAGGAAAGCGATGAGTGCGAGTTCCTATTTGTCATTCAGTCCCCCCGATATACGGGTGGTTTGAGCGGCATCGGAACCGATTTGGACGACTTTGACGGGGATGTTAGTGTCGCCGCTTGGCTGCACACGAGGTGCAGAAGTCGAGCCTCGTTGACGAATGCTCGGGGGTTTTGGAGCTTGCTCCTGCCTGGAGTCCTCCTCTTGCGCCGTAGTAAGCGCATGAAGTTCTTCCAGAGCGGTTACTCCGGCAGTGCGATCTCCGCGGATCTGGAGAGCGCCTACTGGTGTTGGCATCTTTAACACTAGGTAGCCATAATGAGCAGCTGCCATGAATTTGTACAAGGCAGGCCTACCCAAGATGGGGTTAAAAGGTAAGTTGATCTGAGCAACATCAAAGACCAACTTCTCAGTGCGATACTTCTCCCGGGTCCCGAAGGTAACGGGGAGAGTAATAGCAACGAGTGGGGTAATGGCTCCCGGACCTACTCCGGAGAAAGGTCGGGAGGGGTGAAGATCCAAAGGTCGGAGCTGAAGCTTGGTAAAAGCTTCAAAGCTTATGAGGTTCAGCCCCAAACCTTTGTCTACCATAACATGGTGGAGCTGAATGTTATTGATGGTAGGAGATACCATCAAAGGTAACTAGCCTGCTCCAACCATGCTTCGAGGGTAGTCCGAAGCATCAAAAGTGATGGTTGTGTCCATCCACTTCCGATGAGGCTCCGCCCTGGCTGTAGGAGCTACAACGGCCATGTCCTGACGCATTGTCTTGAGAACGCGGCAGGAGGTGATGTCCCATGATCCACCAAAAATGGTGTTCATGGTCTTCCGGCGCTCGTTGTCAGAGACGTCAGAATCATCGTCGAAGGAGGTGTAGACGGCCTTCAGGACCTTTTTAGGATCCTGAAAACCTAACTCCTCTTCAGCCGAAGCTTCGTCAACTTTTTGTTTTCCTTCCCTCTGTCGGAAAAGAACTTCTTCCCGGCGCTTGTTGTAGCGCTCCGCAGGTTTTGGACCTCTCGGCAGACTTCCAAATTGTGGTTGTCCGTCTTATGAATTGGACACCACACCTTGGGTTTGCCACCGTCTTCAGAAGACGGTCGAGGTCGCTTCTCGGGGCGTGGCCCCCGACCACTCGGAGCTGCAGCAGCTGCAGCATTAGATGCGTCGGCCGACGGCTTCTTCTTGTCGTTGGTCTTTTTCTTCTTCTTGCCACTCCCGGAAGTAGTGGCTTCGCCTTTGGAGGATTTCTTGCGATCCTCCGGGGGTGGTTTGGAGTGCATTTCACGGCCCTCCGCAGCTCTGGCACATTTGTCGGCCAAGCTGAAGAGTTCCATGACACTGGTGATCTCCTTGATCGCCAGTTTCTCCAACATATTCTTATCCCGTACGCCCTGTCTAAATGCCACAATGATAGAAGCGCTAGAGATAGAAGGGATAGTGTTTCATACCTGAGAGAATCTCTGAATGAATGATCGCAGAGATTCTCCCCCTTTTTGCACAACTGCAAAAAGGTCCAGTTCGGTGCCTGGTCGGGAGTATGAACTCCCGAAGTTGGTGGTGAACTGTCGGCACAACTCCTCCCAACTGTTGATGGAGTTAGGTGGAAGTATCATAAACCAGGACCGGGCGGTCCCAGTTAAAGCCACTGGAAAATAGTTGGCTATTACGGCCTCATTTCCTCCAGCTGCCAGGATAGCAGTGGAGTAAATCTGAAGAAATTCGACGGGATTAATAGTCCCGTCAAACTTCTCCGGCAGGTGAGGCCAGAATTTCTGTGGCCACCTGACCATACGCAGATGCATGGCCAGGGCTGAACAGCCTCCTCCTACTCCTTCAGGAGCAGGAATGTCCTGAGCTTCTCGTCTTTCACGAGCACGCTCGATATGAACTCGGCCGTCTTGTTGACGGTATCGGCGATCAAGCTCCGCCCGGAGGTCATAAGTTGAAAGCCTTGATACCGTGTGAGTGTGTCGTGCCCCAGAGGGCAACGACGTCAGTTGCTGTGACACAGCATGTCTTCTGTTGTTGGAAACGTGTGGACCAAGGTGCCAGACAAGGTCCGTCGCTACGACGGGGCCCGCCCTGAAGGAGGAGGACCCTGGTTACTGATGCGGTCGGCTGCTGCTGCAACCAAGTGTTCCACATCGGCCCTCCACTGCTCCATTGCATCCCGGGATGCATCCGGAGGTGGTGGGCGCTGAAGGAGAGCACGTGCTGCATGGAGCGCGTGTTCTGGGTTGTCATGATTCGCCGATGCAGTGATTGATGCTAGTGCACCATCGCGCTGCCCAACTTGATTTGCTTGGGGAGGCGGCGGTGGTGGAAGTGTGACTCCAGCTGGAACTGAGGTTCCTGCTGCTGGCTGCATATTGGAGGGATTGCCCCCAGCAGCTTGAACAGCGGGATGACCATTTGATGATTCAGCAGCTGAGTTCACCATTCTTGAAATCTCAGGCGCCCCTACCTGGCGCGCCAACTGTCGGTGGTTTTGATCTGGCAGATCTCCCGACACTACTAAAAGTGTTTGCGGAGTTTGAAGTTCAGTATGGGTGCGTGGAGATTCAAGAAGGTGAAATGTAAAATGACATAGGAGACACAAAGATTTACGTGGTTCAGGCCGCCTGAGCGTAATACCCTACTCCACGGGGTGTGTTGGTGTTGTATTGGATGTATGAACTTAAATCAGGTGACGTGAGTTGAGAGCGCGTGTGAGCCGATCAGACCAGGTCAGATCAGATCAGATGATATCAGATCAGTCCGAGCAGAGCCGAGAGCAGAGCAGAGCAGAGCCCTCTATGTATCGTCGGCCTGTACTTTTATAGTAGAAGGACATGCCGTTACAAGTTGGCCTGGCCCGACATGTGGCCCCGGCGGTTACTAATATTGATACACATTTGATGCGCTTAATTACCCTTAATGACCGAGTTACGGGCTTTGACAGCGCTGTTACTGGTAATAAGGGTCGTCCGGTCGTGTGTCATTAACATAGTATTAATGACACTTAATCAGGTCTTGAAGTCCTTGATTCCCCTTTGAAGATCCGGAGCCGTTGTGGAGTCTACCGGAGGTTTAAGGCTGAAGATCCGACGGTTGGGCACCTGGCAGCTCCGGAGCATACTCTGGGGAACAGATAGGTCTGGTGCCACCAGACACATGTCAGTTCCGGAGCTTTCCTCGGTCTGGGGTTAGGTCTGGGGGTGCCGTTATGGTACATAGCCTGGAGCTTCCCCCTTGTGGGCGGTAGCTCCGGTTTGATGGTACACGTGACGACCCTGGGACTAACCATGTTGGGGAAGCGGGTCCGGTTATGTCTGACATGTGGGCCTCCGAAGGTCTTCAAATCAAGTAGATGACATTTCCTTGATATCTTTGCAATCTCAAGGGGTATACGGTACTCAGGGTACCAACAGACGCCTTGTAGCGAACATGGGCCTAGTCCTGCACGCATTACTTTCATTCGGATTTTTAACTGCAACTGTGCACCATGCCTTATAACGTCGGTGCACCAACCTCAACTTTCCGTAGTGGGACTAATCCTTTGCACCTGTTCCATATGTTCTTTTCTTCTCTGTCTGTTGTCTAATACTATTTCCGTTCAATGTTCAACATGCATGTGTGACCTCGATCCATGATCATGTTTCATGATGTTATACGTGTGTTTTCTCTTTTTGTTGAAAGATCGTCATGTATTGTTTGAGGTATATATATATGCATGCATGTTAGTGTTGTTACACATGACCCAGGTCCGAGGTGTTTTAATTCTAGCTATGTCTAACATGCACGGACCGCAAACATGATCAACCAATTACACTACGTAAGAAACCCAAATAGGAGACAACGATGGGCGACAGATCGGATGTCCATCGATCACAAAGCGATGCGAGACACGCTTAAAGTCATTGCTTGTCTCCTTTAGCTTTGCAATTACAAATCGAGATGAGCTTCAAACCCTAAGATCTTTTATTTTTGTCCAATTTGCTCGGTTCACTTGTGACAGATTAACACATCACTAAACTTAGAGCACATTCACTTGATTAAAATCCAGAAATTCTAACACACCAGTATCCATTGACACGAATGAACACATATATATTACAAAACACAAGAAATATGTACAAGAGCAGAATTGAAGCTAAACATGTACAAGAACTCCTAAAACTACAAAAGAAATATGTACAAGAACTCCTAAAAACTACTCTATCGGCCTCGCCTCCTCCGCCCTCTCCCCCAACTTCTCAAACCACGACAAGCGGTCCTCCTCCTCCTCCTCGTCATCGTCGTCGTCATCGTGGTGGTGGCGGTCGCCGTCATCGTCGCCGTCGTCATCGTCGTCGTCATCGTCTTCGTCGTTGTCCTCCTCCTCCTCCTCCTCCTCCTCCACCTCCTCCTCCTCCTCCTCCTCCTCCTCCTCCTCCTCCTCCGGCGACGATGCAGCAGGAGAGTGGGCCGGCTGCTCCGGCTGAGCCGATTGCTCCGGCTGCACCGGTGGCGATTTTATCTTCTTATTCTAAATAGGCTAGCTTCATTCAGAGTGGCGACCACGTTCTTGAGGTTTACTAGGCAGCGCCTAGCTACGGACCTATAACTGATCAAGCAAGGGACAAAAAGCAAATCCTCCAGCCTTTGGCCCTGTTTGATTCCGCTTTTTCTAGTCTCGATTATATAAGAAGTAAGATTTTCTGATAAGCCACGATCCAGATAATCCAATCACTCAAGAATCAGAGTGTTTGACAATTTCAATTATTTTTAGTAGATTATCAATGTCCTATCTGTGAAATGACTTATATACCTTGTGACTTCTCGAGCGCCTCCCTGGACTCCTTCAGTAATGTTGGCAACGTGGCACTGCTTGCCGTGGTAGACGCCCTTGAACATGCCACTTCACAACAGCAGCAGAAGCAGAGCGACGCAAGGGCATAGAGAGAGAGAATCAACCAAGCAGTGAACTTGTAGGCGGAGTGTGGTGGCGTAGGCCATGGAGCACGCGGCCGCGGCAGGCGGTGACCCGGCTGCTGTGAGCGACTTCTTCGGCGTCAACAACGCTTCGCTGCCCGACCGAAAGCAGGCGCACCACCACGGACTCCGGCTCCTCCATTAGCACCCGGTCAACTAACCATCGAGCGTAAACGACGGTGACGGCAGGCGCGGACGAGGGCGACAGCAGCGCAGCTGTAGACGAGGGCGACGCCGGCGCAGCTGTGCAGACAGGAGCGCGGGAACCAGCAGGCGAAGGCGCAGCCGCGGAGGAGGTCGATAGAGGGCGCAACCGCGGAGCAGGTCAATGGCGGGCACTACCGCGGACAATGGCGACTACGGGTGCGGTCGTGGAGGACGTCAACGGCGGGCACGACTGTGGAGGAGGGCGACGGTGGCCGCGGAGAAGAGAGACGGCGGGCGCGACCGTAGAGGAGTTCAACGGCGGGTGTGGCTGCCGGTGCTGGCGCAAGAGAAGACACTGGTTCGAGGGTATCGGGGGAAGTCGGGAGTCGATTACTTGTATCACGGGTGTTGGGCGACGATACGAGTAAGCGAACTCCTAGTTATTTTTAGGCTTTTCAGAAAAGTGGCTCAGAAAATAAGTAAGATTTAAGCAACACGTTTGGATGAGATTTTCACTTATTTTATTGATAAGCTGATTATAATCGAAAACAAACAGGGCCTTTTTCTAGTATCAAGAATCGCAAAGTGTGGCACTTGGATTTGGATGATGAGGTGAGGCGAGGCGAGGTAGCTGCAGCCGAGAAGAGACACTCTTTTTCAGCGATGAGGGCGTACCTGGAAGTGACGAGGGCGAAGCTCGGCGGCGACGGCGAAGCTCGGCGGCGTACCTAGAAGTGACGAGGGCAAACACTTGGCGGCAACCGAAATTTTGGCAGCGACAAACGTAATCGTCAATTTTGGGCAGCACCACCGGCGGCGGTCCCGGAGGAGGCCTACGCAGTAACCTCCAGCTCACGAAAACGCTGAGCCTCTGCATGGCTTGTTTCTGACACCGGCAGCACTCCGTCTTGGTCCTCTTCATTCTGATGGACTCGGCCGCGTTGTCGCCGACGTGGGCCTCGCCTTCGACCTGCCGGATATACTCGAGGGCGTCGCGGTCCCCGCGGTCGGCGTCGTAGCGGAGCATGGCGAGGACGTAGGCCGCCACCTTGTGGCCGTTCGTGGCCGCTCGGGCAAGGAACTTGGTGCCCCGCTGCGCCTGCGTGCGGCCGTAGTTGAAGGCGAGGTCGAACCCAGTGACGTAGCACGCATGGCCAGGCTCTCCACGAGGGTGTCGTAGCTCCCATTCCGTGCCGTTGGAACCACTCCCAGCTGCTCTCCCACTCCAGCGCCATGCGCCTGCCCACGGCGGGATCACGGCACGCCGCGTGCATGGCCTTGCAGGTGGCGCGCAGACTGGAGGGGTCGTCCATGGGCTGGGTGGAGGTTGCGGCGACCCACCCTGTGATCAGGACCGCAATATCGTGTGGCGAGGGGAACTCCATGGGCTTCGAAGGGAACCAATGAGGGCGCGCGCGATGGAGAGGAAGAGTACGCGCGGAGAAGAGGATGGTGTGTGTGTGGTGGAGTAGAGGATGACGTGTCGTCTTACTACTCTTTATTAGTATGCGCGGAGAAGATGATGAGACGCCCGGTGATTTTTAGTACGCGCGGAGAAGAGGGATGGTGGTGTGTGGGCAATTATTTCCAGCCAATTTTCTTTTGTCCCAGCTCAACTTTACTTTCACTGTATGGTCATGTCAGTTGTGTGCTCTGCACATTTTCAGCTACTGTCCTTTGTTGCTGTAGCAACTTGCTGGCATTGAATGGAAAGTGGGAGGATATGTATTGATGAAGGGTGTTAGGGTAACTTTATGTGTTGACTAATGTGCGGTTTGAATCCTAAAAATAGAGTTCACTTGGGAAGGAGGGAGTATAAGATGGTCACTTGCGCCATCGTCTTTTCCGCACAACCGTTCCAACATCCTCTCTTCTCTCCACAAAACCTAGCCGCGGCTAGTATACAGCAAATGCTTTCGAGCTCGAGCAACCCTCCGCCACCGAGCCCGCCGAGGGACCCGGCCGCCGGTAAGCGGCCGCGGCTGGACCCCCCCTCGCCGCCGCGCGTGAAGGATACCCTCCTGTTCAACATGGCCCGAGATGTATTTACGAATACATCTCACTCCATGGAACGCCTTGGGCTCGGTACCCTTCTACAAAGTACTGGAATGGACACCACGGGCCACTACGTCTTTGGCCTCTCGCACGTGGCCTCTCGACTCCCTCTGGGAGACGATGGCGGCCGAGCTCGGCGTCGCGAGTCGTCGCAACCTCGTCGTGGCGGCGGCCTTGAGACTGGGTCACCTTTCGCCGCCGGAGCCCGAGGCGCTAGAGGAGGGTCAGGAGCCCGAGGACCCACCCGAGGAGGAGGTGGTGGAGGCTGAGTAGAGTAGTATTTAGGTGTTTTCTTTTCATGTTTTTAATTGTAGTTTTTCGTTTTATGTTTTTAGTTGTAGTTTTTTGTTTCATGGTTTTAGTTGTATTTTATCTTTTCTTGTGTTTGTAATATACTCCCTCCATCCAAAGCGACAAGTATTTTGGGACGGAGATACTCCCTCCATCGAAAGGGACAAGTATTTTGGGACGGAGGGAGTAATGTTTTTAAGTTAAATGTACTTGGTGTTCTTGTTCATGAATGTACTATCTGTGCAAAATTAGTTCGAATTTTCCGATCGCCAAACCCTCCTTGTCCCCAAACCGGTGGAGTTGCCAGGAGATCGCTCGCAGCGGGGCCCACAAAGCGGTTTGTAAAGTAGTAGTAACAGGAAAATGCAACAGGTCGGTAGCTAGGACTGGAATGAAAAAAGTGAAGACAATACGTGGAAGAAAATGTTTGAAAAAAGGAAGGACAACCAAAATGTTAAACAGGAAATCTTTTCACGGAAATTAATCTAGTCGTAATCCTCTCAAACATAGGCTCCCTTTGAAGGATAGGATTTGTAAAGGGTTTTTGGTTTCCATAGGAAACGTAACACATGAGCTAGGACACTTTGGTAGCCATACTAAAAGAGGTGCTTATCCGCCTCATCCACTTCCCCACGCCCCCAGTAGAATCTCATCGGCCGCAGGAAGGTGTCCCCCGAAGAGTTCGAGGACACCGAGGAGTGTCCGTCAGAAGAGTCACCTGATGACGAGGAGGCCGGGGAGTTGGGGTGGACCGGCAGCGTATAGTCGAGGTAGTGATCCAGGTGGATGATGAGCTCCGCCGTGAGGCCACCAGGCCAGACCACTGCGGCATGGTTGAAAGGTTCCGCCGATGGCCCACCGTCACTCCCAGTCCGACCATCACTTCCTGCAAAGAAGGTGGCCATTTTGGCCCGAGGCAGGAGACTTGGGTCTTTCATCCACCCAACGACCGTGCATAGGTCAGCATGCTCCCGGTGGTAAGTGGAAGCATCAAAGTGATCAAAGAGGAAGACGTCACCCAGAACCTGTCTGATGCCCTCCGCAGACCAGACATGCAGAGGGAGGTTCTCGATGACAACCTGCACGTGGAAGAACCACCCGACGATCGGCACACCGACGCCAAAGATCCATGGTCGGAAGTAGTGGCTATCATCCGACATGGAGATGATTGCCGTCTCGATGGCGAGCTCCCGATAGTCATCACGGGTGAACCGCACCAGAACTCACCATCCCCAAACGTGGACACGGTGAAAGCCCAATGCGGGATTTCAAGTTGGTGATGGATGGCCAGGGTGATCTCCATGAGCGTCGCCTCGCTGCGACCTCCTCTGGGTCCCAAAACAACTGCTTGGCGGTGCAAATGGATAAACTCCGTCGTCATGAGGCGGTTTTTGACCACCGTGCATTGCCCCTCACGAGGGCGCAGGGGCAGTGAGCCTGCAGGTACCTGCTAGCGTCTAACATGGTTGTGAGTCATGGCGCTGCGACAACAGAGGCAAAGGACTTCTCAGGCAACACACGGGAGCATGGATGGGAATCAGTCGGGAACTTGAGCCTGGAAGCAATAGGGAGGGGGGGGGGTTAAGAAGGCAAGGATGAAGAGGCCAAACATCGGAAGCAGCGTCCCTTGAGGATCTCACGAAAATCAGGTGATAGGACCGGACCTTTTGAGGCCTTCAGCTCTGTGCAAGCGTCATGAATGCGCGAAGGCCCAACTTGAATATAAAGTGAATCAGCGCAGTTTCAGCCCACAAATAACAAGCGGCCCAGCTTTTTCGTCCTGCCTGCCTGCCTGCCCACGGCGGGAAATTTTTGTCACGCCGAATGAAGAAGGAAAATAAGAAATGAAAATAATATTTTATTACGGTACCCTTCGACCCGCAACGCCGGCCCCCTCTCCGCAACGCGCTTGTAGGAGCATCCGCCGACCGCCACGATTGTAGGAGCATCCGCTGGCCGCCACGCTTGTAGGAGCATCCGCGGGCCGCCACGCTTGGAGGAGCATTCGCCGGCCGCCACGCTTCGAGGAGCATCCACCGGCCGCCACGCTTGGATGAGCATCTGCTGACCGCTACGCTTGGAGGAGCATCCGCTGGCCGCCACGCTTGTAGGAGCATCCGCCGGTCGCCAAGCTTGGAGGACCAACCGCCGGCCGCCACGCTTGGAGGAGCATCCGCCGGCCGCCACACTTGTAGGAGAATCCGACAGCCGCATCGCGTGGAGTAACAACAGCTAGGTACAATTGCTCACATAATGTGTTCTTGTACATCTATCCTCTTACGGATAGGCTGATGGCTGATTGAATTGTAGGAAGCGATGTCAGAAGATAAGACATGGATGGGAAAAGACAGGCATACGAGGGAGTGGTAGGATGGAATGAAGTCATTTTTAAATTTTGCATTTCAGGGCACTCATTAAGGAGGAACTATGCCTTGTCCTTGCACGAGATGTCGTAATATTTGCCACAAGACACGCAAGGGAGTTCATTTACACCTGCTCAGAAATGGGATGTTATTGGATTATACTTGTTGGATACACCATGGAGAAATACGAGTTCAGGAAAATATTGCTGAGGAATCAGCAAATAATGAGGAGATAATTTATGATGATGGTGCTATGCAAAATATGTTGTCCAGTCTACTTAGAGGCACTGATCATGGTGGTACTTCAGCAGATGTTGATGATCAAGAAAATGCTATAAACCAGCAGGAGCCAACTAGGGATGCAAAGAAATTCAATGACTTATTAACTGATGCCAAAAAGGAGTTGTATCCAGGTTGTTCGCAGCAGACCCAATTATCCTACATTGTCAGGTTCTACTAGATAAAGTGTTTAACTGGTATGAGCAAAGTAGCTTGTGAAATGTTACTTGAACTATTCTCATTTGCGCTTCCAAAGGGCCACTGCATTCCTAATACACTTGATAAACTTCGAAAGGTTGTTCGTGACCTCGGGCTGGACTACCAAAAGATCGATGCATGTGTCAATGACTGTGTGTTATTCCGGAAGGACTATTCTCTGCTGAATAGTTGCCCAAAATGTGGTGAATTAAGATGGAAAAACAGTACTGCTGGGGATGCAAGAGAGGCTTTACCTTGTGGAAAATCCAAGAATCTTGTAGCACGCAAGGTTCTACGTTACTTCCCTCTTATTCCCCGTCTACAAAGGTTTTATATGGGAGAATCAACGGCATCAAACATGCGCTGGCACAAAGAAGGTCATGCTGATGATGGAATACTACGCCATTCCGCCGATTCGAAAGCATGGAAGCATTTTGATAGCATTCACCCAAATTTCTCATCTGATCCTCGCGACATAAGACTTGGGCTAGCATCTGATGCTTTCAATCCTTTTGGAGTAATAAATGTTTCTTACAGTACATGGCATGTGATTCTAATCCCTTATAATCTACCACCTTGGTTGTGTATGAAGCAGTCTTATTGGGTGATGTCAATGATAATTCCTGGGCCAAAGTCACCTGGAAACAACATTGATGTGTATCTGCAGCCTTTGATTGATGAGCTACTGAAATTATGGTCTGATGGTGTTGAAACATATGGCAGTTTAAAGAAAGAGACATTTGTCATGCGAGCTTCTTTATTGTGGACAATAAATGATTTTCCAGCATATGCAATGCTATGTGGATGGAGCACAAAAGGGAAGCTAGCATGTCCATACTGCCATATAAACACTGACGCCTTCTGGTTGAAATATGGACGAAAGCATTGTTACATGGGTCATCGTCGTTTCCTACCTCAGGATCACAGATGGCGTCGAAACAAAGGTTCTTTCAACAACAAGGCAGAGAATAGAGAGGCTCCAACATACTCTGGTGACGAAGTACTCCAACAATACGAGTGTTTTGATCAAGTGAGTTTTGGACCGACGAATAATAAGAGAAAGCACACCGAGGAAAATAGATGGCATAATTGGAAGAAGAAAAGTATATTTTCGACCTCCCTTATTGGAAGACATTGCTAATAAGGCATAACTTGGATGTCATGCACATTGAGAAAAACATTTGTGATAGCATATTGGGGACATTGCTTGCTATGGATGGTTGTAAGACCTATATGTGCTTAATACATTGGCTTGTAGTGAATATACTTGGCTTTGATGATAAAAGTTTCGAATATCACCAAAACACCTTTTTATCAAGGTCCGACTCTAGATCTGAGATACAGCAAGGTCCGACCATAGGTCCGACTTGTTTTGGATAGCTCCGGCTACGTTAAATGCTAGGTCCGGCTTCTTGGTAAGGTCCGACTAGCTTTGGTTAGCTCTGGTGAGCTTTATCTTTAGCTCCGACATGTCTTTGATAGTTCCGGCATATATTTGATAGCTCCGGAATGCTTTTGCTAAGCTCCGACGTACTTTGTCTAGCTCCGGTTTTGGGTTGACTAGTTTTGACTAGTTTTTGGTAAGCTCTGGTGCTAGGATCTACTAGTTTTGGTAAGCTCCGGCGCTAGGTTCTACTAGCTTTTGTTAGCTCCGGCTCAAGGTCCGGGTTGCTCTGACAAGGTCCGGAACTTGACCGCAGTGCTTCTGCTTTTCATTTGCAATGTTCCGTACTTGCTTTACATTGTTGGAAAGATTGCTTAGTATTCATTTGCTAAGTTTTTGGTGCGTTTTGGTTGATATGGATGATATCGTGTTACTGTGGTTTTGCAACATGCTTATGTGAGGCTCTCACGTAAGGTGTTGTGTTCGGAACTAACTTGAGTCAAGTTGAGGAGTTGGGCTCGTATGGATTGGTTGTTTGTTCATGTGCAGGTGTTGCTTGAGTTCAAGTCATGGCTGGTGACGGGATCCATTGGACTAGTCTCAGGGAGGAGATGAGGTTCCAACAACCAAGTTCGGGAGGAACTGTGGTTGAGCTGATCAGGAGGTCGCACAGGATGATTGAATCAAGGACAGTGCATATGAAGGTTACTGAACGTCGAAGGAAGGTATCCTCACGTATGCATGCGGTGCATGACGTGGCAACATGGTTCCGAAGATGGGATAAGGAACGAAAGATCTGGTTGGAAGGATCGGATTGTATCGGTTGATGACTTCGGCTGCTGCGGAGTCGGTTATGGATCGTATGGAAAGTATCGAGTTGATTATGTTAGGATTTCGTATGGGTCACGAATTTGAGTTGTTTAGGAATGTGGGATATGTTCCTAAGGTGTTTGGAAGTCTTAATATTGCTTCTATCTGCGTATAGAAGAATCTTGAGCAGTTATGGAAAGTTACGATTCGTGATCTGAGTAGGATTGGAGTCCTAGTTGATATTGGGTTGGCCTAAGGGCTGGTTATATAAACAAGGGAGCCCAGAGCTCGTGAGAGAGGGCTGTTCCTATTGTGTTCTATTGAATAAAATTCGTAGTTTGAAGGAACTTTTGTGCTTTGTTCGTCCGACTTGTTCCAGACAAGTTTTACTCGTCGAGTTTCTGGACAGCACTACCTTTTGTTGGTGGTTTTATCATAACTTGACTTTTACAGATCCAATTGACGTGATTCTTTTTCGGTTGACTTCACAACTTGATTATCAATCATATTTCAAAATTTCACAGTCATTGGATTTGTGGTTTCTAATCTACACGAGTTTCTTTGCAGCGTTTCAGAACTGTTTTTCTCGGGTATGACAGATTGACCATTGTTTGATCTTTCGATCATAACTTGAGTTTTTCTCGTCGGATTTGAGTGATTCTTTTTGTGTTGTCTTCGTGACTAGATTCTCTCTGATATACATCAATTTTGTCACGGTGAAACACATTTAGATTAGTCTCACACACGATTTGTTTAAGAGATCGATTTTCTGCCGAAGGGGTTGGGGTTTAATTGTTTCCGCTGCGTAAGATTTTTAAATCTACCATTCAGCCCCCCCCCCCTCTGGTAGCTTTTCACGTGCTCTTCGATCCTACAATTGGTATCAGAGCCACGGTACTCTAATCTTTGTGATTTGCGCGTGTTTTTGACTAATCATCATGGAGAAGTACTCCGCCAAACCTTGTGTGTTTGCTGGTATTGATTTTCAGGTTTGGAAGGCACGCATGGAGGCTTTCATCTAGGCACAAGGCTTTGCAATATGGGAGAAGGTGTATAAGCCTTATGAAGTGCCACCTAATGATCAAGTCACGGTCACAAATCTACGGGACGTCGACAACAACAACAAAGCCCGAAACTTGATCATTCAAGGACTCACTCAAAGCGACTTTGATCGTGTCGCGCACCTCCGATCAGCATACGATGTTTGGAGAGCTCTTTGTGATTATCATGAAGGATCCAACACAATCAAGGAGGCAAAACAAGATATGTTCGAAAAAGAATATATGTGTTTTGAGATGCAACCAGGTGAATCTATCGATGACCTCTTTGCTCGTTTCAATAAAATTCTCAGCAACATACGTAGTGTCAATGTTAATTTTTCTGATGCTGAGAATGCCAGGCAACTTCTTAGTGCATTAGACATGTCAATTTGGGAGATGAAAGTAACATCTATTCGTGAATCAAATATCATGAGTTCTCTTACATTAGATGTACTTTGTTCTAAACTAAAAACTCATGAAATTGACATCCTAGCACGTAAGAACCCAAATAAGTCTATTGCATTTGTCTCACAACGTGATATGTCTAGCTCCGGCCAATCATCATCCTGCAATACTCTTGCTTTGTTGTCCTCACTAACCCTGGAGCAGATCGAAGAATTTCCAGAAGAGGAGTTAGCACTCATCTCTACTAGATTCTCAAAAGCATTGCAAAATGTGAGAACTAGAAGGAGAAGAAGCTCCGGACCTCAACGTTGTTTTGAATGTGGTAAAACAGGACAGTTTCGTACAGAATGCCCTAACCTTTCAGGTCCGACCACCCGGGAAGAAAAACAAAGCAAGGTCCGGACCTCCTCTGGAAATTCCAACAAAAAGAAAAAGAAGGGTATCATAGGACGCAAGATGATTAACAGCTTCATCACCGCACTTCAAGAACTTAGTTCAAGTGATGTAGACTTTGAAAGTGATGAAGATGATGACGATCTAGCCAACTTATGCTTCATGGCGGGCAAAACAAGATCAAGATCAAGTCAGGAGGATGCAGAACACAACAGTGAAGACGATGAGGTATGTTCTACCTGCAATGAAATGTGTGATGCTATTTCTCGTGCAACTATTATTGTCAAGAAAATGGAAAAAAAACTTAGGGATAATGCTGCTAAAATTGAATCACTAGAATCTGAAATTAACCGTTTAAAAACATTGATTCCTAGTGATGATGCATGTCCCTCATGTGACTTAATCTATGAACAATTGTCCACATTAAGAAGTGCACACTCCTCCACTCTAGATAGACTTGATGAAGAAATTGAAAAGAACAAAAAGCTTGTTGCACTTAATATTGGAAACTTAAAAGATGCTTCTTGTTCTACAATTGATTTGCATTGTTCTAGTTGTGATGATCTCGATAAAAAAACTGCAAGATGCTATGAATGAAATTTCTATATTGAACAATGCTTTACGTTCTCATGAAGTTAAATTTTGTTCCAATTGCAAAATAAAAGGAAAAACTTCAGGTGAAAATTGCCTTGATCTGTCCAATAAACTTGACAACATGCATAGGAAATTAGATCGGTTTTGTAATTGTAATTGGAATAAGAACCTAAACTTGCTGTTGAATTCTTCCAAGTCTTGCAATGATAAAACTAGTTTAGGTTTTGATTCTCATGCTCATGCTAAAGCACATCCACCTAAAATTGTAAAGTCATTAGGAAGTGGTTTGATTCAAACAGTTCCTAAACAAAAAGGAGTGGTTTTCAAATCTGCAGGAGTGTTGTCTCATTCGGTTTCAAATAAAAATATTGCTTGCTCATCTAGACATGAACACAAAGTTAAATTTCATTGTACCTTCTGTGGTAGAGATGGTCATGTCATAGATTTTTGTTATAGACTAGCTAAACAATCGAAAAAGGAAAGAAAAATTGCTAGATCTTATAACTTTCATGCAATTAGAAAAACACAACCTGCTTTTGTGAGTCAGAAATTTGAAAAGGTAGCTTCCGGACCTTCTGGTAAGAAATCTGCAAAAGCAGCTCTGATAGTTCCGATAGCTCCGAGAGCTCCCAGACCTTCTGTTGTTTCCTTTGGAACTTCAGCTTTTATTTCCAGAGCTTCAGCCTTGTCTTTTGGAACTGCTGCTTTTACCTCTGGAGCTACTGGTTTTTGTGCTAAAAGAGTTAAGAATATAAAACCTCAAACTTCGACTCATAAACCTGCTGTTTTATCTTAGCTTTCGCGTGTTTTTCCTACTGCACGTCGTGTGACTCAGTACTGGATACCTAAATGCCTTTTGAATAACCTCAGTATTGCGTCATCGACGTATTGTGCTTTTATGTAGGTTACACGTTTGAGGAAGGAGAACATTTGGATTGTGGATTCAGGTTGCTCACGCCACATGACCGGTAACAAAGATTGGTTCTCCTCCCTCTCTTTTGTGTCACGTGTAGAGAATGTTACTTTTGCCGATAATTCTTCAACTCCTATAATTGCTAAGGGTTCGGTTAAAGTAAATGATCACTACACTTTGAAGGATGTGGCACTTGTCAAAAATTTGAAATACAACTTGCTTTCTGTTGCACAATTGCTAGATGGAAATCTAGAAATTATTTTCAATAAAAACTGCTGCAAAGTTGTAGGTTCAAATAGTGAGCTTATTTTTAACATGTCTCGGTTTGGAAGAGTTTTTAAAGCTGATTTTGATATGTCTTCCTCTAAGCATAGGTGTCTAGTTGCTAATGATTCAAAGGACTTATATTTTTGGCATCGTAGACTTGGTCACGTAGGCTTTGATCACCTAACGTGTGTTAGTGCTCTTGATCGCATACGTGGGCTGCCTAAGATTAAAGGGGACAAAGAAATTGTGTGCTCTTCTTGTAGACATGCTAAGATGGTTGCAGGTTCACATACTCCTCTCACAATGATCATGTCAATTGAACCATGTCAACTTTTGCATCTTGACACCATAGGACCTTCACGTGTTCAATCCTTCGGAGGTAAATGGTATGTTCTTGTTATTGTTGATGATTATTCTAGATACTCTTGGGTTTACTTTATGGCGTCTAAGAATGAAGTTTTTAGTCACTTTAGAACTTTATTTCTTAGATTATCAATTGATTACCCAGGATCTTTAAAAGCAATTAGAAGTGATAATGGAACTGAATTTAAAAATCAATCTTTTGATCACTTTTGTGCTGAAAATAGAATAGATCATCAATTCTCTTCACCATATGTACCTCAACAAAACGGTGTTGTAGAAAGAAAGAACGGAACCTTAGTTGAGATGGCTAGGACTATGCTTGATGAATATCAAACTCCTAGAAAATTTTGGGCTGATGTGTTAGCAACCGCTTGTTATGTCTCAAATCGTGTTTTCTTGCGTGCTAAGCTAGGTAAAACACCATATGAGCTATGGTTTGGACATAGGCCTAGTGTTACACACTTTCGGGTCTTTGGTTGCAAATTCTTTGTTAAGAAACATGGTAATCTTGATAAATTTGAACCTAGATCCATTGATGACATGTTTCTTGGTTATCCATCTCATACTAGAGGCTACCGTGTGCTTTTACTTGACACTAACAAAATTGTGGAGACTTGTGAAGTGTCTTTTGATGAAGCTAGCCCAGGTACTAGCTCCGGTGTTGTAGGACCAGATCCGTATCCTCAGGAGGAGGGTATTTTCGAAGATGAAGAAGAGCCGGTGATACTACCTGGTAGTTCCGAAGTTGACACGTGTCCAGCTCCGGACATTGAACAAGCTCCGGCTATCACCTATGCTGGTCCTGATTGTCCACAAGTCACAAGCTCATCAATCTACGATGAACCTAATGAAGAAGAAGCTTGTGAGACATCTGTTCCCCTACATTTTTACAAAGATCATCCCCCACAACAGATGATTGGAAGCTTGCACGAATGAGTCACACGGTCCAGGTTTTGCGATCCAAACTCTCATGCTCATTCTGCTTTTGTTGCTTCTTTTGAACCCAAAGATATATCACACACACTCACTAATGAATCTTGGATTATTGCCATGCAAGAAGAGTTAGAAAATTTTGAAAGAAATAATGTTTGGAAACTTGTACCTCCACCTCAAGGTCACACTTTAATTGGAACTAAATGGGTATTTAAAAATAAACAAAGTGAGGATGGGGTTGTGGTTAGGAATAAGGCTAGGTTGGTTGCTCAAGGTTTCACTCAAGTTGAAGGTCTAGATTTTGACGAAACTTTTGCTCCTGTCGCTAGATTAGAAGCCATAAGAATTTTGTTAGCTTTTGCAGCATCTAAAGGTTTTAAGCTATTTCAAATGGATGTTAAAAGTGCTTTTCTTAATGGCTACATAGATGAGGAGGTTTATGTCAAACAACCACCGGGTTTTGAAAATCCAGATTTTCCTAATCATGTTTACAAACTATCCAAAGCCTTATACGGTCTCAAACAAGTCCCTAGAGCATGGTATGATAGGTTAAAAACATTCTTACTTGAAAAGGGGTTTACCATGGGCAAGGTTGATAAAACTCTTTTTGTGCTTAAGAATGGCAATGACTCATTATTCGTTCAAGTGTATGTGGATGATATTATCTTTGGTTGTGCTTCTCATGATCTTGTTTCCAAGTTTTCAGCAATGATGAGTTCCGAATTTGAAATGAGTATGATGGGTGAACTCACTTACTTTTTGGGGCTGCAAATCAAGCAAACCAAGGAGGGTACCTTTGTGCATCAAACAAAGTATACCAAAGACCTCCTAAGGCGCTTCAACATGGACAAAAGCAAGCCTCTTCGGACACCAATGGGAACACCAACAACACTTGAACTTGATGAAGATGGTGAACCCGTGAATCAAAAAGAATATAGAAGCATGATCGGATCACTTTTGTACCTCACGGCATCAAGACCGGACATACAATTCAGCGTATGTCTTTGTGCACGGTTTCAAGCTTCCCCACGTGTTTCACATTGTCAAGCCGTCAAAAGGATTCTCAGGTACTTACATGGAACTCAAGAATTTGGCATTTTTCTTCCTTCTTCCTCAACTGTTACTTTGAAAGCTTTTTCGAATGCTGATTTTGGGGGTTGTAGGATTGATAGGAAAAGTACTTCCGGTGCTTGTCATTTTCTTGGTAATTCTCTTGTTGTTTGGTCCTCTAGAAAACAAAATTCAGTTGCACAATCCACAGCCGAATCTGAATATGTAGCTGCTGCTAGTGCTTGCTCACAAATTCTTTGGATTGTTCAAACATTAAGGACTAGGGGTTTGATCTAGATAGTGTTCCATTGTTTTATGATAACACTAGTGTTATTTGCATTACCAAAAAAACCCGTGCAACATTCTAGAACTAAGCACATTGATATTAGGTATCACTTTCTCCGAGATAACGTTGAAAAAGGAAACATTGTGCTTCACCATGTAGATACCGAACATCAATTGGCTGACATTTTTACAAAACCTTTGGATTTCACTCGTTTTTGTTTCATTCGTAGTGAAATAGGGGTTATGCATCCTCATGGCTTAAATTGAGGGGGGGGGGGTTTTGAAACTTGGGAAGTCTATGTGTGAATCTGAAATTAAAATAATATGAGCATAGTATTTCATACATATATGACTATGTGATTCCTTTTACATGCTGAAAGTTCTTACTACATTACTCGTGTTATACATTTTGTAGTTTTTGCCATGTCTAGTAATTGGAATAATTACTTACACTAAGTCTGGTCATGGTCGAACTTTCTTGCTGTTTTGAACTTGTTGCATGCTCACAAAGGCTTTTAATCATTAAGAATTAATCAAGTAATCAACTCACATGTTGAGTTTTTATGAATAAATATAAATTGAGAAAAGATCAAGAGAATATGCATGCATCGCACTTCTTCTTTTGAGATGGCTTGTCATTGCACTTAGATATGAACTTGGAAGAAGTTGTGTATGACTAAAACCATGTCCTTAAGCTTTTGATTATCAAATGACATAGGCTTGGCTTGGTTGGTTAGAATAAGGTAGATGCGCATATAATCTCTTGCAAATATCATATGATCTAAATTTATGCTTTGACAAATATTAAAATGCAGCAACTAGTGTCATGCTTTCAGGTTTTGAAATAGTTAAGTTTGTGAGATCATGACTTGCTTAAATTGAAAATTACATATGATCTCTAGCATGGCTTACACTACTTTATGTATTTCATTGATGTGATAATGTAAAGTACTTGATAGTATGACTTGGATGAGCTTTGTTTATATGAATAATATGCTCATAACAACTAAAGAGGGAGAGATAATTTGTTTACATGCTCATGACTTGCTGAATACATTGTCAAAGGGGGAGAGATAAGCATGAAGAGAAAGAGAATATGTGCATAAGGAGAGATAATAAAAGGGGAGAGATAATATGGGATAATTTCTTTTTACTTTTGATTTACAAAGGGGGAGAAATTGCTTTCAAAACTTTTATGTGAATAAGCCAATGTTCGGATTTTAAATGGTGTTGCCAATGCATTCATCAAGGGGGAGATTGTAAGACCTATATGCGTTGAATACATTGGCTTGTAGTGAATATACTTGGCTTTGATGATAAAAGTTTCGAATAGCACCAAAACACCTTTTTATCAAGGTCCGACTCTAGCTCCGAGATACAGCAAGGTCCGACCATAGGTCCGACTTGTTTTGGGTAGCTCCGGCTACGTTAGATGCTAGGTCCGGCTTCTTGGTAAGGTCCGACTAGCTTTGGTTAGCTCCGGTGAGCTTTATCTTTAGCTCCAGCATGTCTTTGATAGTTCCGGCATATATTTGATAGCTCCGGAATGCTTTTGCTAAGCTCTGACGTACTTTGTCTAGCTCTGGTTTTGGGTTGACTAGTTTTGACTAGTTTTTGGTAAGCTCTGGTGCTAGGATCTACTAGTTTTGGTAAGCTCCAGCGCTAGGTTCTACTAGCTTTTGTTAGCTCCGGCTCAAGGTCCGGGTTGCTCTGGCAAGGTCCGGAACTTGACTGCAGTGCTTCTGCTTTTCATTTGCAATGTTTCGTACTTGCTTTACATTGTTGGAAAGATTGCTCAGTATTTGCTAAGTTTTTGGTACGTTTTGGTTGATATGGATGATATCGTGTTACTGTGGTTTTGCAACATGCTTATGTGAGGCTCTCACGTAAGGTGTTGTGTTCGGAACTAACTTGAGTCAAGTTGAGGACTTGGGCTCGTATGGATTGGTTGTTTGTTCATGTGCAGGTGTTGCTTGAGTTCAAGTCATGGCTGGTGACGGGATCCATTGGACTAGTCTCAGGGAGGAGATGAGGTTCCAACAACCAAGTTCGGGAGGAACTGTGGTTGAGCTGATCAGGAGGTCGCACAGGATGATTGAATCAAGGGCAGTGCATATGAACGTCGAAGGAAGGTGTTCGCACGTATGCATACAGTGCATGACGTGGCAACATGGTTCTGAAGATGGGATAAGGAAGGAAAGATCTGGTTGGAAGGATCGGATTGTATCGGTTGATGACTTCGGCTGCGGCGGAGTCGGTTATGGATCGGTATGGAAAGTATCGAGTTGATTATGTTAGGATTTCGTATGGGTCACGAATTTGAGTTGTTTAGGAATGTGGGATATGTTCCTAAGGTGTTTGGAAGTCTTAAGATTGCTTCTATCTGCGTATAGAAGAATCTTGAGCGGTAATAGAAAGTTACGATTCGTGATCTGAGTAGGATTGGAGTCCTAGTTGATATTGGGTTGGCCTAAGGGCTGGTTATATAAACAAGGGAGCCCAGAGCTCATGAGAGACGACTTTGGGGCTGTTCCTCTTGTGTTCTATTGAATAAAATTCGTAGTTTGAAGGAACTTTTGTGCCTTGTTCGTCCGACTTGTTCCAGACAAGTTTTACTCGTCGAGTTTCTGGACAGCACTACCTTTCGTCGATGGTTTTATCATAACTCGAGTTTTACAGATCCAATTGATGTGATTCTTTTTCGGTTGACTTCAAAACTTGATTATCTATCATATGTCAAAATTTCACGGTCATTGGATTTGTGGTTTCTGATCTACACGAGTTTCTTTGCAGCGTTTCAGAACTGTTTTTCTCGGGTATGACAGATTGACCATTGTTTGATCTTTCGATCATAACTTGAGTTTTTCACGTCGGATTTGAGTGATTCTTTTTGTGTTATCTTCGTGACTAGATTCTCTCTTATATCCATCACTTTTGTCACGGTGAAACATATTTAGATTAGTCTCACACACGATTTCTTTAAGAGATCGATTTTCTGCCGAAGGGGTTGGGGTTTAATTGTTTCCGCTGCGTAAGATTTTTAAATCTACCATTCACCCCCCCCCCTCTGGTAGCTTTTCACGTGCTCTTCGATCCTACAACGGTAAAACAAAAGATAGTCTACAAGCTCGTCTTGATATGAAGGATATGGGTATACGGCCAGATCAACATCCGAAGTTCATAAAGAGCAAGTACACATTCCCACCAGCATTATATACTTTGGGCAAAGATGAGAAGACCACCTTGTGCAAGTTTTTAGAGAATGTGAAGGTGACCGATGGTTATGCCTCAAACATCAAGAGATGTGTGGACATAAAAGCATGTAAGGTATCGGGTCTAAAAACTCATGACTACCATATTATATTTCAGAAGCTCCTTCCTATTGCAATACATAACATATTGCCTGAAAAGGTTGTTGCACCTTTAATTGAGTTTAGCACATTCTTTTCTGGAATTTGTTCTAAAGAATTGGCGGAACCAGATTTGGACAAGATGAGCAAACAAATTCCTGAAACAATTTGTAAGCTTGAGATGTTGTTTCCTCCCGCTTTCTTTGATATCATGGTACATCTTCCAACCCATCTTGCCGAAGAAGCACGGTTGGGTGGACCTGTTTCTTACAGATGGATGTATCCAATTGAGAGGTACCTTGGTACATTGAAGAGGTATGTACGTAACAAAGCTCACCCGGAGGGTTCTATAGCTGAGGGATATATTGCCGAAGAGTGTATGACTTTTTGTAGTCAGTTTTTGGATAACATCAGCACCAAGCGTAATAGGCCAGAACGTCATGAAGCTGCAGCTACAAATGAACTTTCTGTTGATAATTCTAACATATTTACAGAAGTTGATAATTCTAAAAAAGGGTATAAATGGGACCAACATACTATGGTCGAACTACATAACATCAGGCATTATCTTATTACTAACATTGAAGAGGCCGCTCCATGGATCAAGTAATAACGTATAACTCAGATGTTTATACTATATATATGGCTTATTGTAGATGGCTAATTTAATTTTGTATCCTTTTCAGCGAGCATATTGAAGAGCTGAAAAAGATTCATTCTCGTGATGTTGATAAACGCCATAGAGATGAGTTTGTTGATTGGTTTCAGAAACGAGTAAGTACATGCAACTTTGCACTTTGATGAAATATTGAACAAATATGTGTTATGAAATTGGTTTGTCGTCGATAACCCCTGTTATACTAATGTGTACAGATTACGACATTACACAAAGAAGGCAAAGCAACTGATTATCTATATGCATTATTTAGAGGACCTGATCGTCGGGCACGTTTTTTTAGTCGGTTATTCATCAATGGCTTCTTCTTTCGAACTGCAGATGTAGAAAAAGATTTATGGACCCAAAATAGTGGTACTGTTGTTCGGGGCACTGATCATGATTGGTTTGGAGTAATCAAGAAAATCATTGCTGTTGATTTTGAAAAAAAAATAAAGAGGTTCTGTTATTTCAGTGTGAATGGTTTGATCGGCCTTTTGGAAGCAGTCAGTCACCCGGAGGGTTCTATAGCTGAGGGATATATTGCCGAAGAGTGTATGACTTTTTGTAGTCAGTTTTTGGATAACATCAGCACCAAGCGTAATAGGCCAGAACGTCATGAAGCTACAACTACAAATGAACCTTCTGTTGATAATTCTAACATATTTACAGAAGTTGGTAATTCTAAAAAATGGTATAAATGGGACCAACTTACTATGGTGGAACTACAAAACATCAAGCATTATCTTATTACTAACGTTGAAGAGGCCGCTCCATGGATCAAGTAATAACGTATAACTCAGATGTTGTATACTATATATATGGCTTATTGTAGATGGCTAATTTAATTTTGTATCCTTTTCAGTGAGCATATTGAAGAGCCGAAAAAGATTCATTCTCGTGATGTTGATAAACGCCATAGAGATGAGTTTGTTGATTGGTTTTAGAAACGAGTAAGTACATGCAAGTTTGCACTTTGATGAAATATTCAACAAATATGTGTTCTGAAATTGGTTTGTCATCGATAACCCTTGTTATACTAATGTGTACAGATTATGACATTACACAAAGAAGGCAAAGCAACCGATTATCTGTATGCATTATCTAGAGGACTTGATCGTCGGGCACGTTTTTTTAGTCGGTTATTCATCAATGGCTTCTTCTTTCGAACTGCAGATGTGGAAAAAGATTTACAGACCCAAAACAGTGGTATTGTTGTTGGGGGCACTGATCATGATTGGTTTGGAGTAATCAAGAAAATCATTGTTGTTGATTTTGAAAAAAAAAATCAGGAGGTTCTGTTATTTCAGTGTGAATGGTTTGATCGGCCTTTTGGAAGCAGTCAGTCACCCGGAGGGTTCTATAGCTGAGGGATATATTACCAAAGAGTGTATGACTTTTTGTAGTCAGTTTTTGGATAACATCAGCACCAAGCGTAATAGGCCAGAACGTCATGAAGCTGCAGCTACAAATGAACCTTCTGTTGATAATTCTAACATATTTACAGAAGTTGATAATTCTAAAAAATGGTATAAATGGGACCAACTTACTATGGCGGAACTACATAACATCAGGCATTATCTTATTACTAACGTTGAAGAGGCCGCTCCATGGATCAAGTAATAACGTATAACTCAGATGTTGTATACTATATATATGGCTTATTGTAGATGGCTAATTTAATTTTGTACCCTTTTCAGTGAGCATATTGAAGAGCTGAAAAAGATTCATTCTCGTGATGTTGATAAACGCCATAGAGATGAGTTTGTTGATTGGTTTCAGAAACGAGTAAGTACATGCAAGTTTGCACTTTGATGAAATATTGAAAAAATATGTGTTCTGAAATTGGTTTGTCGTCGATAACCCCTGTTATACTAATGTGTACATATTATGACATTACACAAAGAAGGCAAAGCAACTGATTATATGTATGCATTATCTAGAGGACCTGATCGTCGGGCACGTTTTTTTAGTCAGTTATTCATCAATGGCTTCTTCTTTCGAACTGCAGATGTGGAAAAAGATTTACGGACCCAAAACAGTGGTATTGTTGTTCGGGGCACTGATCATGATTGGTTTGGAGTAATCAAGAAAATCATTGCTGTTGATTTTGAAAAATATCAAGAGGTTCTGTTATTTCAGTGTGAATGGTTTGATCGTCCTTTTGGAAGCAGTCAGAACCAAAGCAGAGGCTACAAAAAGGATCAATACGGAATGATAGATGTTGACACTACTCTGTTTCGATTCCAGTATGAGCCTTACATTCTAGCCACCCAAGCAGAACAAGTTTTTTATGTTCCAAGTGTGAAGCATCCTGAATGGGCTACAGTTGTTAAAACGAAGCCACAGAAACTTTTTGCCATGCCCCCTGGAGACAGTGAAAATAATGTGATTGAGACGATGGAGGTTGAGACATTTCATGATGATCTGCTTACTGATGATATCAATAATGAGGATACGACCGCATGGGCTAGGAATGACATTGAGGGAGCCAGCGGCGATGCTTCCACTCTTATAATGACAACGTCAGGTGATCGGTTTGAGGTAGATGGAGTTGCATCAGAAAATGAAGACAACAACGATGACGATACATATACCAATGATGGTCATGTAGCTCCATTGTGGGGGGACGACAGCGAAGATGATGATTTTTAGTATAATTAAGTACGTGACATGTAGCTCCACAATGAATTCATCCGTCCGAACCCGACACTTATTTTTCAATTATTTATATTTGCTATCCGAAAAGTACTTGATACCCGATATTTTGGTCTTTTCAGTTTCGGTCTCGGTTTTATCGGTTTCGGTTTTTTGGTCTCGGTTTATTTACCCACCCCTAATTTACGTAGTAGTAGCATATATATGGGATATACATATTTCTCCTGCATGTTTTTTTTGCAAAACTATTTAGTGATATATCCTATGTGCATATTACATATGTAAAACTAATGGAAAGTATAAAACTTTTTCAAAGGGAAGTCTTAGGTTTCATCAAATCTATCTTTCAGATTTATGCAATTTTGATCTGTTTTAACAATACAAGAATTGTACTTTTAGATTCACCATGAAAAATATTTCCATAATATACAATCTAGTACTACATGTTATTGAAGTTAATAAATTCCATATAAATCATTTGTCAAAGGTAATTAGTTTGACCAAAACAGAAATAGAGTTGAGTTGGGGCGGAGGAAGTATTATACGTTGCTGTTTGCCGCATAAGGTTTCATCCTTCGTTCAAGCCATAGCCATTTGTACAGGCGGCTGATGCGACCGGGCGCACCGAGCTTACGTGCGCGCCAGTCACCGAGGCGCCTTAGACGCGCGCGGTGCATGCGTTGAAATCACCTGCGGTACTGCAGGTGCAGTAAGACTCACTGACATGTGGGTCCGGCTGGCCGTGGGGCCCACATGTCAGTGACTTTTACTGCACATGCAGTACTGCAGAGGTTATGCATCCCGCATGTGCATCTTTATATTCAGTTGGAACCGCTCCTCGTCCCATCACCGCTTTACCGTGAACCACTGCGGATGGTCTTAAAGGAAGGCCCGACTCTGGGCCTAGGCGGGCGGAAATAAATTTTCTGCGATCCTCGAGAACGGATCGAGGGGAAGGCTCATCGCCCATAGCGGTCGTGTAGCTTCCGTCCCCTCGATCCGTTGGCGATGAGCCTTCTCCTCATCCGTTCTCGAGTTCGCTGTGGCCACGGCGCCGCTTCTACCCTGCTTCTGGACTGAGGACGCTGATGATCCGCAACATACTTTTAAATCTGCGCATTGGTATTCTCCCCCTCATATTTGTTCATGCATTAATACCTGATGTTTTACATCGTTGAGTATGTTACAGATCATCAGCTTCGTTAGTCCAGCACTGAGTCGTCAGGAGGCAAAAAGTAATGAACATCATTGATCAGCACTGCGCTAAGGAGAATGTGAAAATTGTTTGCTGATTCGTGGCAACAGATCCTAATGCAACGACTGTGTTCCGTGGCAATAAAGCTGTAATGCCACGAATGAGTAATTCGTGGCAACAGATCCTAATGCAATGATTGTGTTCCGTGGCAATAAAGCTGTAACGCCACGAACCAGAGTATCGTGGCAACACATCCTAGTGCAACGATTCTGTTTCGTTGCAATACGGTCCAAATGCAACTATTTGCTGATTCGTGGCAACAGATCCTAATGCAACGACTGTGTTCCATGGCAATAAAGCTGTAACGCCACGAACTAGTAATTCGTGGCAATAGATCCTAATGCAACGAT
Source organism: Tuctoria greenei (assembly GCA_036927565.1). Lineage (NCBI taxonomy): Eukaryota > Viridiplantae > Streptophyta > Magnoliopsida > Poales > Poaceae > Tuctoria > Tuctoria greenei. The sequence goes on along the minus strand of JAYESD010000003.1, from coordinate 61,514,377 downwards.
TGTGTTCCGTGGCAATAAAGCTGTAACGCCACGAACCGGAGTATCGTGGCAACACATCCTAATGCAACGATTCTGTTTCGTTGCATTACGGTCCAAATGCAACTGTTTGCTGATTCGTGGCAACAGATCCTAATGCAACGACTTTGTTCCGTGGCAATAAAGCTGTAACGCCACTAACCAGTAATTCGTGGCAACAGATCCTAATGCAACGACTGTGTTCCATGGCAATAAAGATGTAACGCCACGAACCAGTATTTCATGGCAACAGATCCTAATGCAACGACTGTGTTCCGTGGCAATAAAGCTGTTACGCCACGAACCAGTAATTCGTGGCAACAGATCCTAATGCAACGACTATTTTCTGTGGCAATAAAGCTGTCACGCCACGAACCAGTATTTCGTGGCAATAGATCCTAATGCAACGATTGTGATCCGTTGCATTAGCATCCTGACGCCATGAACTAGTGATTTGTGGCAACAGATCCTAATGCAATGATTGTGTTCTGTGGCGATAGATCCTAGTGCCACAAACTAGTGAATCGTGGCAAAAAGCCAAGCTTACTGCAACAATTTAGTATTCATTGCAGTACAATCATTGCAACAGGTCAGAATCCTTGTAGTGAAGTCACGAGCATCACGGAACTCTTCAGCTTGGCAGACAAGTCTGCCAAAGCTGTGGAGGGCTGTGAAATGCACTCCCAACCACCTTCGGAGGACAACAAAAAGTTCTCCAAGGTTGAAGCCACTACCTCCGGGAGTGGCAAGAAGAAGAAAAAGTCCAACGGCAAGAAGAAGTTGTCGGCCGGCACACCTACTGTTGCAGCTGCTGCAGCTCCGGGTGGCCGGGGGGCCACGCCCAGAGAAACAACCTCGACAGTCGTTTGAAGATAGTGGCAGTTCCAAGATGTGGTGTCCCATACACAAGACGAATAGCCACAACTTGGAAGGCTGCCGAGAGGTCCAGAACCTCGTCGAGCGCTATAACAAGCGCCGGGAAGAAACTCCTTTCCACCAAAGGGAAGGCAAACAAAAAGTCGACGAAGCTCCAGCCGAAGAGGAGTTAGGCTTTCAAGACCCCAAAAAGGTCTTGAAGGCTGTTTACACCTCCGTTGAAGACGACTCCGATGTATCCGACAATGAGCGTCGGAAGACCATGAACACCATCTTTGGTGGTTCATGGGACATCACCTCCCGCCGTGTCCTCAAGATCATGTGGCGGGACATGGCCTCAGTAGCTCCCACCGCCAGGGCGGAGCCGCACCGGAAGTGGATGGACACTGCCATCACCTTTGATGCTTCGGACTGCCCTCGGAACATGATCGGTGTTGGCCAACTCCCATTGATGGTATCTCCGACCATCAACAACATCCAGGTCCACCATGTAATGGTGGACGGAGGTTCGGGGCTGAACCTCATAAGCTTTAAAGCCTTTGTCAAGCTTCAGCTTTGACCTTCGGATCTTCGCCCCTCCCGACCTTTCTCCGGAGTAGGTATGGGGGCCATAACTCCACTCGGTGCTATTACTCTCCCGGTGACCTTCGGGACCCGAGAGAATTACAGGACCGAGAAGTTGGTCTTCGACGTGATGCAGATCAACTTACCATTCAATTCTATCTTGGGCAGGCCAGCCTTGTACAAATTCTTGGCTGCTGCTCAATATGGCTATTTGGTGTTGAAGATGACAACACCCTCAGGTGTTCTCCGAATCCGCAGAGACCGCACCGCCGGAGTTATTGCTCTGGAAGAACTCCATGTGCTTGCTACAATGCAGGAGGAAGAATCCGGAAAGGAGCAAGTTCCGAAGCCTCCGAGCATTCGTCATCGAGGCTCAACCTCCGCACCTCGCGTGCAACCAAGCGGCGACACAGACATTCCCGTCAAAGTCGTCCAAATTGGTTCCGATGCTGCTCAAACCACCCATATATCGGGAGGTCTGAACGACAAATAGGAACTCGCGCTCATCACTTTCCTCCGGGCCAATGTTGACGTGTTTGCCTGGCAACCGTCACAAATGACTGGGATCCCTAGGGAAGTGATTGAGCACAATCTGAAGATTTAACCCGACGCTCGGCCTGTACATCAGAAGCCTTGGAAGCAATCAGTAGAGTGAAAAAACTTCATACGTCAAGAAGTGAAGAAGTTGCTTGAAGCTGGATTCATCCGAGAAGTCTTCCACCCAAAATGGCTGGCAAACCCAATCGTTGTACCTAAGGCCGACGGGAAGCTTCGGATGTGTATTGACTACACTACACTGAATAAGGCATTTCCAAAGGATCCATTCCCACTACCTAGAATAGATCACATAGTGGATTCCACCTCCGAGTGTGAATTACTGTGTTTCCTAGACGCATATTCTGGGTACCATTAAATTAGAATGTCTAGAGAAGATGAAGAGCCTACTTCCTTCATCACGGTAGATGGATTATATTGTTACACTGCCATGCCATTCGGTCTCAAAAACGTTGCTTCAACGTTTGTGCGAGCTATGTGCAAAACGTTTGGAGAGCTCATCAGAGATGTAGTGGAAGTGTACGTCGATGACATCATCGTCAAGATCAAGAACAAGGAGTCATTCCTTGACACCTTGCAAGTTGTCTTCGACAAGTTGCGAATCACACGCACGAAGATGAACCCGGACAAGTGTGTCTTCAAGGTTAGATCCGGAAAGCTTCTTGGATTCCTGGTGAACCACCAAGGAATAGAAGTGAATCCAGCGAAGATTAAAGCTATTGAAGACATGCGGCCACCAGCCCGCATCAAGGACGTCCAGAAGCTGGCTGGATGTCTAGCTGCCCTCAGCCGGTTCATCTCAAAACTGGCAGAACGGGCGCTACCCTTCCTCAAATTATTGAGGAAGTCCGAACCATTTCAATGGTCTGAAGAAGCAGAAAAGGCTTTCCAATAGCTAAAGCAGCTCCTCACCACTCTACCAACTTTGGTAGCTCCGAACCCTGGTGAGCAACTTCTGCTTTTCAGCAACTGACGAAGTTGTTAGCATGGTCCTGGTTGCGGAAAGACCAGAACCATCTCCAGTTCAGGAGTCCAGACCCCTCTGGGAGGGTCCGAAGCTACCTGAAGGTGAGTCTGGGTCCCAGCCCCCAGACCATGATCCTCGAGGTGAGACGCCAGAGGATCAACCTCCTTCAAATGAAGGAGTTACTGTTGCCGAGCAAGAAGATCCGGACCTTTTCAGGAAGGTCTGGGTCACTTCAGAAGAAGCTTCGGGTTCCTCCAGCAGGAACCCAGAGGTCCCCGAAGAAGGTCCGGACCCCTCCGGGAGGGTCCAGGTTGATGAGGAGGAAGCTCCGGGCCCCTCCGCAGGGTTCGAACAGTCCAACGCCCAGTGTACTTCATCAGTGAAGTACTCCATGACGCTAGGACTCAGTACCTGGAGGTGCATAAGCTGCTCCACGCAGTTCTTATCGCCTCTAGGAAGCTTCGACACTACTTCCAAGCTCACAAGATTTCAGTGGTAACCTCTTATCCACTGCGCGCAATCTTGCATAACCCCAACTCTACTGGGAACATTGCAAAGTGGGCAGCGGAACTGGCCGAGTTCGATCTTGAATTCGTCCCAAGACAAGCGATCAAGAGTCAAGCACCGGCGGACTTCGTGGCGGAATGGACCCCCTCTCCATCAAATCCTGGGGGGGCCAGTGAGCAGAAGCCATAACCAAAGGTTCCGGTCTTCACCGAGCCTCACTGGACTCTCTACTTCGACGGCTCCGTGCAGAAGCAGGGGGCCGGAGCTGGAGTCCTTCTCCTCGCTCCGACCAGGGAGAAAGTCAAATACATGGTTCACCTTGACTTCAAGGCGACCAACAACATGGCAGAGTATGAAGCACTAATCTATGGGCTCAAGGTGGCACTATCATATGGTGTCAGACAGCTATTGGTAAAGGGTGATTCGCAGCTCGTCATAAAGCAAGTCAAAGGTGAATGATGTTGCAACAACCCTCAACTAGCTGCATGCCTACTTGAAGTTCAGAAGCTTCAGAAGGACTTTGAAGTCCTGAATCTTTGCCATGTCCAGCGTCTCAACAACGCTGAAGCTGACGAACTCTCGACGAAAGCTTGAATCGGAGCTCCGTTTCCCGATGGAACCTTCGTCCAGAGATTGTCAAGACCAACAGCTCAGCCTGCCGAATTGAGCGAAGGGGGCGAGACCAGCACCTCAAAGCTGGCGGTCCCGATGGCCCTGTTACCATGGCGTCCATCAAGGGTCGTAGGTGCTGCCGGAAGCTCCGAGCAACCTAGCACGCAAGACTCAAATACTCAAGTTAGCTTCGATGCTTGGATCTCGGAGATCCGGAGCTACTTTAAAGACAATTTCCTTCCTGAAGATAATGTATCCGCTGACCGGATAGTCAGATTGGCTAAAAGATACACACTGGTAGAAGGGGATCTCTACTGGCATGGTGCCAACAGCGTCCTAATGCGGTGCATTACAAGGGAAGAAGGCCACGAGCTTCTCGCGGAAATCCATGGAGGCGAGTGTGGGAACCACGCGTCTTCCCGCACGCTGGTCCGTAAAGCCTTCCGGCATGGTTTTTACTGGCCTATAGCACTCTAGGATGCAACCGAGCTAGTGAAGAAATGCGAAGCATGCCAGTTCCATGCAAAGCAAATTCACACACCAGCTCAACCCCTACAAATGATACCTCCTACATGGCCATTCGTTGTGTGGGGGGGTGGATATCTTGGGACCTTTCCCAGGAGCCGTCGGAGGTTACAAGTTCCTGTACATCGCCATCGACAAGTTCACCAAGTGGTCGGAAGCAACTCCAGTTATGACAATAAACAAGCAATCAGCTGTCAACTTCTTGCAGTCCATAGTATGCAGATTTGGGGTCATAAACAAGATCATAACTGACAGTGGGACCCAATTCACAAGCTCTGCATTCCAAGGATATTGCGAAGACCTCAGCATTCAAGTCAGCTACGCTTCCATAGCTCACCCGGCAAGCAATGGCCAAGCTGAGAGAGCAAATGCAGAAATCCTAAAAGGACTCAAGACGCGAACATATGAGCGCCTGAAAAAACTTGGAGACAACTGGATTGAAGAGCTTCCGCCCACCTTGTGGGCAAATAGGACAACTCCAAATCGGTTAAATGGAGAGACACCCTTCTTCCTGGTGTACGGATCTGAAGCAGTCCTTCCTCCCGAAATCACCTTGGTGTCGCTCCGGGTCCGGACCTTCGATGATGCCACGCTGGACCAGCTCCGGCGTGAAGACCTTGACCTTGTTGAAGAGGGAAGGTGCCGAGCAGCTGTTCGGAATGCCCGATACCGCCAAGCTCTTCGTCTCTATCACCAAAGGCATGTTCATAGCCGACTGCTCGAGGAAGGCGATCTGGTGCTACAGAGAATACAAACTCGAGAAGGGTTAAACAAACTTTCCCCAAGCTGGGAAGGGCCCTTTAGAGTGATCAAAGTATCCCATCCCGGATGCGATCGCTTGGCAACCAAGGATGGGACACCGCTCCCTAATCCTTGGAACATTGAGCACCTCTGTAAGTTCTACGCTTAAGTGTCATTGTACAGAGTCAGGTAGCTCCTTCAGGAGAACATCTGTACCTTTCCGGGAAGGTCTGCAAGGCTCAGACAACACTTGTCACAGTCTCAGAGCTAAAAGTGTAGCTAGCTACCTTGGGTCAAACAAGAAACGCAACACACTTTGCCTGGTTGCGTACCCTAAGAGTGTACTTGTTTCCCATGTACCCCGGACCTATAATAAAAGACATCATTATGTGAAAACAGACTCCATTTGCATTTATTTTGTACAGGCTCAATATTTTTTTTATTTTTCTCTTTCTTGTCTATAACAAAGTTGTGCAATTCTCAAGAAACTTTAGATCGAGCAATTCATGTATAATTCAAGTTGCATTGTTAATTCTTCCGGGTCTAAACATTGTTGAATGGCCTACTCGCCTGAATGCCGCCAAGCCAATCTAGGTCTAGAGTGTGCTATCGACTTAGCCTGGTCCTGCACCCTAAGTAGGCCACTCTACCTACACCCCGGCAGGCCGAAGTAAGGTGAGTCCAGAAACGATCGGACCAGGGGAAAACAAGCCAATGCACTTGAATATACATAGAATTGCGTTTGACCCAAAAGTTTCTTTCGGGAATAAAAGCCGCAAACGAGTTATAGATGAGAAATGAATTTTACTGTTTTTCTTGACTTCAGTGTGCAGGAAAAATAAAGATCTCATGATGATGGTGGATGAAGCCGGAGCTATCAAAGCTCCGACACCCCCTAAGGTGGTCCGCTGTCGATGTTTTAAACATTGATAGTAGGCATCGCCAGAGCTACCAAGTTCCGGCAAATCCAGGGACGTGAAGAAAAGATGGTGGGAAGACTCCCCAACGGGGTCTGCTGTCGACACACCGCGTGTTGACAGTGGTCGCTGCCGGAGCTACCAAGCTCCGACAACCCCAGAGGACTAACTGTCGACGCTCTACGTGTTGACAAGGGTCACTATCGGAGCTACTAAGCTCCAACAACCTCAGGGGACCCCTACTATCGACGACTTTGGACCTACAAACTACAAGTTTGAAGCATGCAAGTCTTCAACAAAATGTTACATCCTCTTGGTACATGTTCACAATCAAATTGTGTACATCTACCAGGGGGCCAAGTGGGACAAAGGTGTTGAACACAAAAAATGAAATTCATAAAATTCTTGGATTCCATTAATCTGGAGACAAGAGATTACAAAATTGGAGAAAAGAAGAGAAGATACAAGCAGGAGCTACAAAGAGAAAGTCTTAGGTCCTATGGAAGAATGAGGCAACCATGTGGGCAACCTCCGACACGCTGGCCTTGGCAGCATCTCCCTCTCCATCGATGGGAACATCAAGCACCGGGTCTAGTGGGAAGTGCAGATCCCGGCTTGTGTAGCACGTCAGCATGTACTCTACGATGTTCTTCGCCAGGGATTGTCCTTCAGTTTCCAACTGGTCCACGATGGCATCGCCCATCTTGTTGATTTTGTTGCCCGCTGAGCTCAACGCCTGCAATGCCTGGTCCAGCTCCGGCTCCGGGTCGTCCGGGCGCACGGGACTAAAACCCAGCGGCGTCAGCGCGTCATTGGCTTTGCCCAAGAAGTCCCAAACTTGTTGGGACTCCGCATCACTCGAGCCTCGCACCTCTTCCAAGGACCTCTTGGTCGCCGCAAGCTCTGAATCCTCCCGGGCAAGGCGCTCGACCTCTTTGGCGTTCTGCTGAATCTTTTCAGCAACTTGCCTTTCGAGTTTTCCAAGCTCCTCTTCCCGGATGTGGATCTTGTTCTGACGGTCGACCAGGTCTTTCTCCCGGCCCCACACTTTCTTCTCCCTGGCAGCAATTTCATTCTCCCTCTTGGTGAGGTCCTGTCCCCGCTGCCAGGCCTTCTTCTCCTCTTTCTCGCAGCGCTCCTCAGTTTCTTGGTGCGCTCCGCGAGGCTCTTGTCACCCAGAGTCAGCCTCTGAGTAAGCTTCTCCTCCCTCTTCACGAGGTCATCCCACAGCTCCAGGAGTTTTTGCTCTTCATCTTCAAGTTTTATCTCCCGCTCCTACAGAGCCTCCCGACGCTGGATGAGGCTGTCGTGGATGGCACTGAGCTTCTCTTGGCAGTCATTCGCAGCTTCATTAGCAGCCACGGCCTGTTCGTGGATGGCCCGGGACTGGTCATCGAGGGATCGCACCATGCTCTCCCTCTCATCCAGCAGCTGACCCCAGTACTCCAACCGGACCTTCTCCCTTTTCACCCACTCCTTGTCATCGGCCAGCCTTGTCTGCGCCAACTTGGTCTCGAATTGGAGCCGGTTGCGCCACCTCCTAAGGGTTTGGCGCTCCTCCTCGAGGGCCTTGCTGTCGTGGTAAAAGGCCAGTTGGACCTGGCAAAGGCTAGAGCAGGCGTTGTCGATAGACAGCGATAGGGGGATCGTCTCTGGACCTGTCATGGTCCTCTCCGCTGGCTCCAGCGGGTTCTCCATAACAAAAATTTGGTCCCACTCTACAAGAGCGGTCCCCTGAGCTTTCGCGGCACTAGGGCCACCCTCCGGGATAGCCTCGGCCGCCGTCGAGGAAGGTCCTGCAGCAGAAGTTTCTACTTCTGGAGTCGGCTCCGAAGGTCCCGCTGCCAGGTCATCAGCAACTGGTCCCTCAGGCGGGGGACCAGCAACTTCATCTTGGTACCCTGGCTCAGGCTCGGGCACCTCCGGAACCACCACCTCCGAGGCAGGCGTTGAAGATTCGGCCGGAGCTGAGGCCACTTCTGACTCCAATGCTGGTGCCTCCTCTGCCGCCGATTCAGGCGCTGGCGCTTCAACTTCTATCGGTTCAGGGGTCGGCACCTCCGCGACGACCGGCTCATGAGCCAGAACTTCATCAACCACCATCTCCACCACCGGGGCTTCAACAACATCCGGCTCTAGGGTTGGAACTACAGCTACCTCCGGCTCTGAGGTTGGAGCGTCCATCATTTCAGCATCCAAAACCGAAGCTTCAACCTCCAGAGCTGGTGCTGCTGGTACGTCTTCATTCCCGTGGTCCGGCACTACCACGGGAGCTTCAGGAGATGACTCGAGGTCAAGGACCACGACAGCTGGCGTCGGAGCTGCCACGACCTCAGCCACCACCTGGAGCGGCACTAGAATCGGAGCCGAAGCCTCCGCCTGCACAGCATCAGCCGCTGTTGTAGGAACCGGAGCTTCAGCCCCCTTTTTTGGGTACCCTGTTGATGAAGGACGAAGAAACTCAAAATATGATTACAAAAAAAACAATCAACTGAGGTTAAAAGTCCAATTTATCTTGGAAGGCTTCCGCTCCAGCTAGCGCGGAACCTCTTCACCTGATGCTCAGGACAGGACCGTGTCACCACTGGCGTAGTAGCCCCGGAAGGCTCCCCGGAGCTTGCTGCCGCCGTCAGCGATGTCTTGGTTGAGGCCCTGGTACCGGAGTCACATGGCTGGAGCTGGCGTCCCGGGGAGACGCCGATGCTCGAGTAGGAGTCGCCGTTGAAGACCTCCCCCTCCGGGGAGAAGGAGCTTTTGCAGAAGGAGCAGGTCTGACGGACCTCCCATCAGAGTGCTTCAACTTTCCTCTTACGGCTTGAGGGCTCGGCCAACTCTTTGCCCTTGCCCACGAGTTCAACCCTCTGTTTCGGAGCAGGAGCAGAGCCACCCTCGAAGGCTTCGAGGATCGCCAGCTTGGCAATCGAATTCCTCTCAACTTCACCGAGGTCGTCAAGCACTGACATCTTCTGCCGGAGCTCCCTGCTAAACTTCGCCTCCATGTTCAGAGGGAGGAAAGCCGCCAGTGGAGTCAAATTGTCGCCCTCGACGTCGATTTCGTGCTGGAACTTCTTGAGATGAAGCTCCAAATATGCACCTTCCAGGTTGGACTTCAAACCGATCTCGATCCAGTCGTCGTCCATCACGCTATTAAGGGCCCAGGCGAGCTTCTCCCTCTTCTTCAGCAGAGCCCACCTGTTGACCAGGAAGTTGCGGAATACTTCCTGGGAAGTCACCCCTCCTTCCACACATTGGTGGATCCTGGTCAGGGCAGAGTTGAATGCGTCCGATAGCACTAGAACTTCACTCCAAGCTTCAGTTTCGACATTGGGGAGGCCTTCGGGCAGCTCCAGCTTTTCATGCTCCTCCGCCGTGATGACAATCCAATCCTTCTTCCAGTCGTCCCACTTGCCGGAGGGGAACGACCTCAAGTACTTGTACGGGCACTTCTTGCGCTTCACAAAATAATAGAAGCCAAGATACTCGTCACTCTTGTCGGTGGTGTGGATGGTGAAGAAGGTGTGGAAGAGCTCGACGCAGGGGGGAATACCCACCCACATCTTGCAGAAGTGGACAAAGGTCGACACCAGAAGAATGGAGTGGGGGCCAAGGTGGTATAGCTACAGACCATAGAACTCTAACAGCATCAAGAGAAAGGTGGAGAAAGGTGGGATCAGTCCCACCATAGCATACGCGGAGAAGTACACCATGTCGCCGGTGCGCTCCTTCTTGAATGGGAGCTTGCCTGTGCGAACCAGGTGGTTGAAGGAGTCACTGGACCACCCCATGTAGGTCTGGACTTTCTTCAAACCACCATCGGTCGTGAGATGGCTCTTGCAGAGACCCAACTCCATCGCAGAACAGTGGGGCGAGAGAGGAAAAGCAAGAAAAAGTTTGGAGGATTCGAGCGCAAGTTCAAACGAAGGCGTAAGGAATCCCCAAATGGTGCGCGCTTTCCTTCTTAAGTAAGCCCTCGCAACACTTGGATGGAAACTGTAGAGGGGCCAACGATACAGTTCAAAAACTTCACCCTGCCAATGATAAGGGGGCTCGGGGCCACCCTGAATATCAAGTCGAGGTCCTTACCCCAGGTCAACAGTTGTCATTATGAGAGGCGGGAAACTTGAAGGCGGCAACCTGATAGGGCGCGCGGAACCGATACGGTTTTCATATTGGGAACCGGCGACCTTCAATTGCGTGAGATCCGCACGTGCAGATCTCACATGCCGCATCCTAAAGGTGCCACACGGCGGTGGTTTAACTGTGAACCACCACCTCAATGGCACATCCAAAGACCCTTGAAAACACAGCTCAAAAATTGAAGAATGGACCCACCTCCGGCAGAAGGACTTAACCCAAAAAGTCTCTCCCAGAGGTGGGCCCAGGGGGCCACTGTCGGTACCCTGCATACCGGATACCCTTTGGGACTGCAAAGAGCTCAAAGGAACTTCACCTGTCTGAGTTGAAGACCTCCGAAGGCTGCACGTGTCATACGGAACCGGACCTGCCTCCCTTCTATGGTTAGTCCCAGTGCCGCCATGTGTATCGTTAAACCGGAGCTACATCCCACGCATGGGAAAGCTCCGGACTAGATACCTGTGTGGCACAAACGGACCTAACCCCCGACAGAGGGAAGCTCCAGTACCGACACGTGTACAACAGCACCGGACCTACTCGTCCAAGACAGTAAGCTCCGGAGCTACCACGCGTCCAACCGCTGGACCTTCAACCTCAACAGGCAGAGTGGTGGACTTCCAACGGCTCGGACCTTCGAGGAACATTAAAGACCTCAATACCCGATTAAGTGTCATTAATGCTATCTTAATGACACACGATCGGAGGACCCGTAATACCAGTAATGCCACTATCAAGGCGCGTTACCACACTATTAAGGGTAATTAAGCTCATTAATTGTGTATTAAACATCAGTAATCGCCAGGGCCACATGTCAGGCCAGGCTAACAATGTAACGAACACTCCTTGTACTATAAAAGAACTGACTGAGCGATACACGGGGAGCGCTCGGCACAGACGCACACGCACACTGAGGCGAGTCACTTTAGTCTTTCATACTCAAGTGCTCAGACGCTCAATACAACAACAACAACACACACCAGTGGAGTAGGGTATTATGCTCAGGTGGCCTGAACCACGTAAAGCTTCGTGTCAACTTGCCAACGTGTTCTGAATCTTTGCGCGCCCAAAACCAAACTACAAACTCTGCGGGCTGCCAACGGTAGTACCGGGAGAATTGCCGGAATCACACTCGACAATTACCATGTTTCTTATTAAACATTTGCATCCAACGATCCTAAAGTGTGTGTCACTAGGCCTATATCCAAATTGAAGCTCATATGGGGTTTTCCCTAGCATAGCACGCAAGAAAACTCGATTTGAGACATAACAAGCTGTTGCAATCGCATCTGCCCAAAACTTTCTAGATTGATATTCATCAAGCATAGTCCTAGCCATCTCAACTAAGGTTTTGTTTTTCCTTTTTACAACATCATTTTGTTGAGGTACATATAGTGAAGAAAAGTGATAATCTATTCCATTTTCAGCACAAAATTGGTCAAATGATTCGTTTTTAAATTCAATTCCATTATCACTTTTAATAGATTTTAAAGATCCTGAATGATCAAGTGAAAGTCTAAGAACTAAACTTATAAAGTGACTAAAAGTTTCATTCTTTGATTCCATAAAGTTAACCCGAGTATCTAGAATAATTATCAACAATTACAAGCACATACCATTTACCTCCAAAAGATTGAACACGTGAAGGACATACAGTGTCAAGATGTAAAAGTTGTGTCGGTGTTATATTCATGGTCATTGTGAGTGGAGAATGTGAACCTAAAACCATCTTAGCATGTCTACAAGAAGAGCGCACAATTTCTTTGTCCCCTTTAAGCTTAGACAGCCCACTTATGCGATCAAGAGCACTAACACTTATGAGGTGATCAAAACCTACATGACCAAGTATACGATGCCAAAAATATATATCTTTTGAATCATTGACAAATAGACACCTATGCTTAGAGGTTGACATATCAAAGTCAGCTTTAAAAACTGATATGAGGATTCGTCCTGATCTTCCGAGAGGTATGGTAAACTTGATTGGGTAGAGATCTCGACATTGATGATCCAAGGCTCCGAACGAACGAAACCCCGCAATCACTACATCACTGCTCCATTGATTATCACCCGTGTCACACGAGTGACCTCGTCACAAGGCTTATCTCTGCAAGTGCAATCAAGAACACAAGCAAGAACGGAGAAGTTGCAATCAAAACTGAATTGATTACGAAATTGGGGTCTCACAACCAATGATCGGCAATACTGTTCAATGACAGATTGTATCTAAGCAAAACCCAACCCTAATATGGTGACGGATGCTGTATAAATAGGAGTTTAGTGGTATGCAAGACCCCTGGACGTAACCCTAATGGGCTTCCACACGATACATGGGCCAGCAGCCCAAAAGACGGTGGCGCAGCACCGGACAGATTCTGGACGCCCACTTGTTTTGCTATTCCCGTCAACTTAGAACGAATTTTGAGGTGGGGCTGGTTCCATTGGAAGATTTATGAAATCACGGTTCCAACCATATATAGAACGTCCAAATCCAACTTCGTATGTGTCCGGAGCGTCAATTTTGATGAAGGCAGCTCCTGAAACCCGGGGTGGAGTCGAAGTCGAGTTGGACTTGGGCTCCTCCTTGGTGTGCACGTCCTATCTCCTCCTCCTTGACTCGTTGGACTCCTCCAAGACCTTGCTGGTCCTCTCCATTATTCCTAATAAATAAAACATGCATGGAAAGAAGCGTAAGTTCTGAAAAACAATTGACAAGGTTAGAATGTACCTGGAGACCCAATTGTCGCGCACGTGCTCTAGTGATCGGTCCTTGCATTGTATGCAAAGGAGAGATGTCCTCATCATCCTCCCCCTCTTGAGTTGGAGTCGTCCTCGACTCAAACTCATCTTCCTCACCCAAGTATGGCTTCAAGTCTGAAATGTTAAATGTGGAACTAACTCCAAACTCGGGAGGCAACTCAAGTTCATATGCATTGTAATTTATCTTCTCAAGAACCTTAAAAGGTCCAGCAGCACGTGGCATGAGTTTGGACTTCCTCAAATCCGGGAACTTATCTTTTCTCAAATGAACCCACACCAAATCACCAGGTTCCAATTTTACCTCCTTCCTACCTTTACTAGCAGCAATGCGATACTTTTCATTCATTTTTTCAATTTGTAACTTAGTAGTTTCATGCAACTTAAGAATAAATTCAGAACGTTCTTTAGCATATAAATTCACAATTTCAGTATGTGGTAAAGGTAGCAAATCAATTGGAGCACGAGGATTGAAACCATAGACTACCATAAACGGACTTAACCTGGTTGTGGAGTGAATAGACCTGTTATAAGCAAATTCAATATGTGTCAAACACTCCTCCCACAACCTCAAATTGTCTTTCAAAACAGCCCGCAACATAGTAGATAAGGTACGATTAACTACCTCCGTTTGCCTATCAGTTTGTGGATGACAAGTAGTAGAAAACATAAACTTTGTTCCCAATTTATACCATAAATTTCTCCAAAAGTGACTCAAAAACTTAGCATCCCTATCAGAAAGAATAGTATTGGGAACACCATGCAAACGCACAACCTCATTAAAGAACAAATCAGCAACATGTGAAACATTATCGGTCTTGTGGCAGAGTATAAAATGAGCCATTTTAGAGAAACGATCAACAACCACAAAGACACTATCCCTCCCCCTCTTTGTTCTAGGCAATCCTAAAACAAATTCCATAGAAATATCCTCCCAAGGTGCACTAGGAATAGGAAGAGGCATATAAATACCATGTGGGTTAAGTCGAGACTCAGCTTTGTTGCATGTCATGCAACGTAAAACGTAGCGCTCCACATCATGCCTCATTCGTAGCCAAAAGAAGTGAGCGGCCAACACATCCTCTGTCTTTTTAACACCAAAATGTCCCATCAAACCACCTTCATGCGCTTCCTGCAACAACAAAAGACGAACGGAGCTAGCTGGAACACACAACTTGTTAGCTCGGTAGAGAAGGCCTTCACGCAGCAGGAATTTTCGCCACGTTCTTCCCTCTCTACAATTTTCAAAGGAATCTTTGAAGTCCAAATCAGTAGCATATAACCTCTTTGTGGTTTCCAAACCAAAGATTTTATGAGAAAGTTGGGACAGCATGGTATAACGTCTAGATAAAGCATCGGCAATCACATTGTCTTTCCCTTTCTTATGTTTAATGATGTAAGGAAATGATTCTATGAACTCAATCCATTTAGCATGATGTTTTTTCAGATTAGCTTGTCCTTTAAGATACTTCAAAGACTCATGATCTGAATGTATGACAAATTCTTTAGACCATAGGTAATGTTGACAAGTTTGCAAGACACGCACTAAAGCATAAAGTTCTTTGTCATATGTAGAATAATTCAACAAAGTCCCATGCAAATTTTCACTAAAGTAGGCAATAGGTTTACCTCCTTGAATTAGCACTCCTCCAATGCCAACGCCGCTCGCGTCACATTCAAGTTCAAAGGTCTTCTCAAAATCAGGAAGTTGTAGCAATGGTGCTTGTGTGAGCTTCGACTTGAGAACATCAAAAGCTTGTTGTTGTGTTGGTCCCCATCGAAACGGCACTCCATGCTTTGTCAACTCGTGAAGAGGTGCCACAATGGTGCTTAAATCCCGCACGAAATGCCGGTAGAAACTTGCGAGACCAAGAAAACTCCGAACATGTGTGACCGTAGTCGGAAGTGGCCAGCTCGTGATGGCAACAATCATTGCCTCGTCCACCTCAATGCCCTGCGAAGTAACAACATAACCAAGAAAAGACACACGATCGGTGCAAAAGGTGCACTTCTCAAGGTTACCAAATAAACGTGCATTGCACAAGACATTAAAAACATCACGCAAATGTTCAAGATGCTCATCATATGACTTGTTTTAAATAAGGATATCATCAAAGTAAACCACCATAAATTTACCAATGAAAGCACGTAAAACCTCATTCATCAACCTCGTGAAAGTGTTGGGTGCATTAGTTAAACCAAATGGCATGACTAACCATTCATAAAGTCCGAATTTAGTTTTAAAAGCAGTTTTCAATTCATCACCTAAAGCCATACGAATCTGATGATACCCACTACGCAAATCAATCTTGGTGAAAATAACAGAACCACTCAACTCATCAAGCATGTCATCCAATCTAAGAATAGGATAGCGATAACGAATGGTAATGTTATTGATGGCTCTACAATCAACACACATGCGCCAAGTGCCATCTTTTTTCGGAACCAAAAGAACAGGAACAGAACAAGGACTAAGGCTCTCACGAATGTACCCGCGGTCCAGAAGATCGTGGACTTGTCACTGAATTTCCTTAGTCTCGTCGGGGTTGGTCCTGTAGGCGGCACGGTTTGGCAAGCTCGCCCCTGGAATCAAATCAATCTTGTGCTCAATGCCTCGCACAGGTGATAATCCCGAGGTATCTCTGATGGAAAAACATTCATATATTCCCGCAAAAGGTTAGCAACAGTAGGTGACAAGACAATGGATGTATCCTCAATGGAATATAAAGCATGTTTGCACACTAAAGCATAGCAAGTTCGATTAGAAGCATATAGATCATCAAGATCAGATTTAGTTGCAAGCAAAATAGGATTTTCAACTTAATAGGTTGCTGAATTTCAGAATTGAAAACACCCTTTTGCTTAGCATTATTGTTTTTCTCTTGCTCAAATTGAACAATTTCAGTGGGACTCATAGGAAGCAACACAATTTTCTTACCCTTATGCATGAGAGTATACTTATTAGATCGACCATGGTGAATAGCATCAGTATCAAACTCCCAAGGACGTCCCAACAAAAGAGAGCAAGCATCCATAGCTACCACATCAAAATCAGCAAAATCATGATAAGAACCAATAGAAAAATGTATCCTTGTTGTTTTTGTTACCTTTACCTTACCATTGTTGTTAAACCATTGAATGTGATAAGGGTGGGGATGCTCCCGTGTGGTCAAGCCAAGCTTCTTGACCACCTCAACATTCACCAAATTATTGCAGCTACCACCATCAATGATGGTATGTACACAGTAGTCCTTGACGACGAGAAACATGTTGAAAAGGTTGGGACGTTGGCGGTTGTCGTCCTCTCGAACCGTGGCACTCAAAGCTCGCTGCACAATCAAAGTCCTGTAGTTGTTAGTCGCAGATGTACCAAGAACCTCCTCAGCACCATCATCCGAACCTGAAATGTTAGTTGCAATAATATTTTCATCTTCAATATCAGAAGTACTAACATACCCACCATCAGCAGTGGCAATGATCGCCCGTTTGCTGGGGCAATCTCGTTGCATATGGCCAAGTCCCTGGCAGTGGTGGCACTTGATGTCGGAGGTGCGACTTGTCGAAGCATTGGGTGCAACCGCCTTTGCTGCAACGCCTGGAGGCCTCTGCGACTTGCCGTTATCTTGTCCCCGTGATGTAGAAGGTGTGGTGCTGCTGCGTACAACACCGGTGGAGGGTGGTGTAGAAGCACGCACGCTTGAGGAGGGCGCTGCTTTGGATGGCACCGGAAGCTGTCGTGGCGTGAAGGTGTTGTTCCGCCGTTGTTGTTAGTGACCATGCACTTCTTTTTCTACTAACATAGCAAGTTGAAATAAACGTTGAATAGAATGATATTCCTACTATGTCATGGATCTCACGCCGCAAGCCCCCATAAAACCTAACAATTTGGTCTTCCTGGTCCTCAACTACCCCACAATGAAGCATACCTTTCTGCAACTCTTGGTAGTACTCTTGGATAGTCATGTCACCCTGGTCAAAGTGTTGCAATTTCTTAAGAAGATCACGTCTATATGAAGGAGGAACAAACCTAGTGCACATCTCTTCTTTTAACGCAGTCCATGTTTGTGCTGCACTACGTGTATTGACAAGTTCATTCCACCAAATTATAGCAAAATCTTTAAACTCACTAGTGGATTGTCTAACTCTATGTCGCTCAGGAACAAGATGAGAGCTAAATTTTTGTTCTACCGTCATCTCCCAATCCAAGTAAGTCTCAGCATCATAAGATCCATAAAATGGTGGAATAGAAAACTTAATCTTAGCGTAAGGATCATTATCTTGTTCAGGGGCATGAGGACGAGGTCTACCTCCCATACCTTGACGATGTCGTCGAGGGCGACGACGTTGCTGTGCATCAACCTCGTCGTTATTTAAGTCATCCTCTGTGTCATAGTGAGCATGCACATCAGCATCAAGGATGATAGAGGATGTAGCTTGTTGGGGAAGACGAGTCTCCATCTCGTCCAACCATGTGGTCAAACAAGCAACACTTGTATGGAGCCTCTGAAAGGTGGTTGTTGTAGTGGTCTGGTAATTGTTGAAAGCTTTGGTCATCGCCTGCATCATGTCCCTTAGTTCCATATGGGACACGCACTCATCATCATCCGGAGGTGTAGAACCAGAGGTCTTATCCATAGGCTTCTTTCCTATCATTGTTAGTACAAAACAAAAATGAAGACAAAAAGATCGTGAAGAACCCTATTACTACGCTCTCTGAAGTGGAAGTGGAAATTCGATCAGTAAGATGCGTCTTACCCCGCTCTTACAAGTTTCATACCAGCACTGCAGGTGGCCAACGGTGATCGGTGTGAAAGCAAGTAGGGAGTGGGTGTGATTGCAGAGGTTACCTGTTCTGCTCGACAGAAGGTGGAGCTTGGGATGCTCAAATACAGTATATGTATGTGGCACACAAGTTAGTAACGGATAGCAATACTGAATAAGTGTCCAAAGAATTTCACCTAGTTGCTGGTCTAAGAATGTATTAGAACAGTAGTGGCAACAAGCAAGGAGAATGATGAATGATGATGAACACCAAGGACAATATCCGTAAGTATCCAGCACTCACACAGAAACAACACAACTAGAAAACCCCTTAGCCTCCTGTTTTTGTCTTTAAGCACTAGTAGAAATCAAAATCTTTTTTCTCTTTATTTTTTTGATATTTTTTCTCAATCAGGGGCACAACAATAGAAACAGCACCAAGTATTAGCTCAAACCAATGAAAGATGTGATCGGTACAAATTCAAGAGCGATTGGAAAAACTGGTGCTCGAACTTCAGAGTTCAAAACGAGGGCCTTCTTAATTTTTTTTAATTTTTTTGAAAATGGCGTGACCGGCGTAGCGGGTTGTGACGCTCGGTTCCGAAAAATGAACCAAGCTAACGCATATGTGTGCCCAGGATGTTCATCACACATACACGAGTGCAATCATAAAAGAGTATACAAAAAAATACCACAGAACAAGATTAATTAACCAAATTTTATTACACAAACCAGATTATCCTCGAATACAAGCTCTAATGAATATTTATGACAAGTTCAACTAATGCAGCAGAAATAAACTAATTAAGCAACTAAGCAAACTAAGCATAAGGGATAGGGTATAGCGCAGCTCCAATCAACACCACAAGCAAAGCTGACGGTAGTCACGGCCTAGAACTCCACATTATCGCCATTAAATTCCCAATCCTGACCTGCAACTGTTGGGGGGGGGGGGGGGGGGCATTGCAAGAGTGAGTACATGTCGTACTCAACAAGTGTGGAAAGTATGACATGTGGCTTATTCAAATGACGACAATAATAATGGCAAAGTGCTGAAAAGTACATTAAAACATTTGAAAAGCAATATATTACATGTATGTGAAGTAAACCCATCATAATCATAAGTAATACCATAATACCAAATTTGAATTCATTACCATCATCAATAATTCCAGATTTCACCATTTGCCAATAACCATATTCAATACCAGAAATAAATTCATGACCAACCATAACCATTACCAAACCATAACCATAATACCAACCATAACCATTACCAAACCATAACCATCCCAAGTACCATCCCAATATCGAGTTCCCTCTAATCATGGAAGTTGTCCAGGTGCTCATAACCGGGAGTACGGCTATCATGATAGTTTTATTAAATCTGTAGAGTTTGTACCTCTTTACCCACGTGTTCGTGATTTCATCACCTTTCGATGACTAGAACCTCTATTATGCCGTCTCACACTTCCGTCGGTGTGTGGCCAAGAGATCACAAAATAGCCTTTACAAAGGGATTACTAGCCTATTTAGACCCCACTGAGGTTTCACCGGTGGCGATGCCTCCAACTGAGCACATCTTCAACCAAGGGCCCCCTCTTGAGCCATTCGGATCCCAGGGTAGTCCCACCAATCATCAACAAACCCAATCCGACTACCCCTTCCCCGAGCATCCACAATGGTCCAAACAGCACTAGCAAAGCCCTAATTAATCAACTACGCCGCACCCATACTTGGCCTCGTGGTGGCACTGTAGTCCTGGCTTATTCTCGCATGAACCGGTCCTTAGATCTAAAGCAAGCAAACCACCATACGTCCAACCCATCCACATACCAGGCTTGCTTAGATCACCCATCATTTAAACCAGTTCATGTTAATCATAATCTCATCCATGCATAATTAAATTGAGTAGTATAGTTGTTTTCCATCTCAGTTGATTAAGCGAAGCAAAAGGTAAAAGCCCTTCCCGACTCTCTACCATAAATTCCAGGTGACAAGGGTGGTTAAACAATTCTAGTAAACTTCCTATCATAGGATTCCCATCAAATTGACACAGCATGCAGTTTTGCAAACAAAACATTTATTTTAAAACAGGGTCAATATGCTTCAAGGACACTTGCCTTGCTCTTGCTGTTGATTAGGGTCAATTTCTTCAAACTCTTGGTGTTGTAGATCCTCTACGGCACTTTCTAGCGCAAATCCGTCTAATCCACATAATAAACATACAAGACAAGAAACACAATCAAAGAGTGCACAAATATTACTCAATATGACATGACATGCATGATTGATTCAAATGCAAGGTAGAACTTGTTAATTGATTGCTTTTAATGATAACTAACTATTTCTAATAGCTTTTAACAAGTTTATACAGGTTTGGAATTGATTAGATCAAACTTTAGAATTAATTCAGCACAATTTAACCAGAAAGATCGGACTAGTCCGCTAGGGACCAGACAAGTCCGCCTCCGCGAGATCAGTAGATTAGGGTTTTCTAGATCGACGTTAATTCGGAGATTAGGGGTTGAATTCACGTAAGGAAAAGAGAATAGAAGGTATACCAGGTGTTTAGAACTCCAATGAATCAAGAAACTTAGAGGTAGCACTTGAATCTTAATGATCTAGGGTTGGTGATGAACTTGGGGATGAATTGGTGGTGAAGAACAAAACTTGGTGGAGATCTTGATCCTCTTTTGTTTCCTCCTCTTCTTCTTCTTGCTTGGGATCTTCTCCTCCCTCCTTGATGGTGGTTCTCCACGAACTAGGGTTTTGGTGGGGTGGAAAAGTGGCAAATAGATGTCAATCCAAGGGGTGGGGTTGTTTATATAGAGGTGGAGGCTAGGGTTAGATGGATTTCTAGTTTTGGGATGAGTAGAGGCCAGTTTAGAGTCCCACATGGGCTCTAAAAGAGTTAGGCACGACGTCCCTAGGCCCACTTAACGTGAAACCCAAGAAACAAGTCGTAAAACAAAAGATCAACTCGGAGTCACGAAATATCGGACAAGTCCGAAAAGGACCGAACTAGTCCGAAGTCGTCCAGAGAGAAAATCGGACAAGTCTGGCCAAAGATCGGACAAGTCCGACTTTAAACAGAGAGGAAAATGGACAAGTCCGCTGGAACACCGGACTAGTCCGGAAAAGTCCAAGGACTTAGCAATCTTTCAAGGATTCTTAGAATATCAGACTAGTCCGCACAAAATCGGACAAGTCCGAAAGTTTCCAGGGGAAAAATCGGACTAGTCCGCAGCAAAAACGGACAAGTCCGTTTTTAGTCAGAGAGAAATTGGACTAGTCCTCAGCAAAATCGGACTAGTCCGCACTTTCCTGCATTTTAAGTGCAATTTTTCTCCAAATCAATTTTAAATACTCTGAATTAATTTTAAACTTGTTCCTCTTGTTGTGGGTTAATGTTAAACATGTATATGAGTGTATGTAGGGCATGATGCATGAAAATGAGGGTGTTACACGGGTGTATCATATGTGTATTTTTTTTAGACCTTTCCGGGAAAAAAATGCGCCTCAATCGGAGTTACGAGCGAAAAGTTATGCCCGTTTTAAGGAGGATACCCCGAATCAGGTTTTGTTGGTAGTGGAAACTGCAACAGAGACGAATCGGTGGATGAAATTTTTTGTAAATTAATTTTTTTGTAGATGGCAGCGGATGGAAGAAACAAAACTGAACCAAAAAAATCTAAACCAGCAACCAGACTCAACCTAGGACACGAACTCAGAACTACGGACTCCGAAACTAAATTGTGCAAAGGCTGAGCGGGGGTTGTAGGTCAAGGAAAGTAAAGATTTTTTTTGTGGCTTTCTGTGGACGATAGGACTGAAACAAAATAAATCTAAAGGGCACACAAGTATACCTCAAGGTGAACCTGGAAATCTGATACCAATTGATATGAGGATTGGTCCCGATCTTCCGAGGGGTATGGTAAACTTGATTGGGTTGAGATCTCGACGTTGATGATCTAAGGCTCCGAACGAACGAAACCCTGCAATAACTACACCACTGCTCCGTTGGTTATCACCCGTGTCACACGAGTGACCTCGCCACGAAGGCTTATCCCTGCAAGCGCAATCAAGAACACAAGAAAGAACAGAGATGTTGCAATCAAAACTGATTTGATTACGAAAATGGGGTCTCACAACCGATGATCGGCAACACTGTTCAATGACAGATTATATCTAAGCAAACACTACCCTAATGAGGTGATGGCTGCTGTATAAATAGGATTTTAGGGGCGTGCAAGACCCCTGGACGCAACCCTAATGGGCTTCCACATGATACATGGGCCAGCAGCCCAAAAGACGGTGGCGCAGCACCGGACAGATTCTGGACGCTCACTTGTTTTGCTGATTTCCGTCAACTTAGAAGGAATTTTGAGGTGGGGCTGGTTCCATTGGAAGCTTTATGAAATCACGGTTCCAACCATATATAGAACATCCAAATCCGACTTCGTATGTGTCCGGGGCGTCAATTTTGGTGAATGCAGCTCCTTAAACCCGATGTGGAGTCGAAGTCGAGTTGGACTTGGGCTCGTCCTTGGTGTGCACGTCCTATCTCCTCCTCCTTGACTCGTTGGACTCCTACAAGCCCTTGCTGGTCCTATCCATTGTTCATAATCAATAAAACATGCATGGAAACAAGCGTAAGTTCTGAAAAACAATTGACAAGGTTAGAACATACCTGGAGATCCAATTGTTGCGCACGTGCTCTAGTGATCGGTCCTTGCATTGTATGCAAAGGAGAGATGTCCTCATCAAAAACTCTTCAAACCTGAGATATGTTAAACATAAGCTCACCATTTGAATCTACAACCTTCCAGCAATTCTAAGTGAAACTAATATTAAGATTTTCATCTAGCAATTGTGAAATAGAAAGCAAGTTGTATTTCAAGTTTTTAACAAGTGCCACATCTTTCAAATTATAGTGATTATTAACTCTAATCAAACCCTTTGTAATTATAGGAGTTGAAGAATTTTTGGCAAAAATAACATTATTTACACGTGAAACAAAAGAGAGGGAGGAGGACTATTCTTTGTTACCTATCATGTGGTAAGAGCAATCTGAATCCACAAACCAAAAGTTCTCCTTCCTCAAGCGTGTAACCTACATAGAAGCACAATACTTCGATGACTCAATAGTGGGATTAGTCAAAAGGCTTTTAGGAATCCAGTACTGAATCACACGACATCCAGCAAGAATAACACGGAAAAGGTAAGAAAGTACAACAGGTTTATGAGCCAAAGTTTCAGAACTCTTGCACACAACTACTGACCTACGAGGTGTGTTATGTGTAGCACTAAAAATAGTAGGTTTGGGGAAAATATTTGAATGTTTTTGACTCATTAATGCGTGTTGCAAGTGTCTAACATTCGGTTTAGCACGTGCAACAAGTTTTGCTCGGTTGTTACTTGATCTAGCTAGCATTCTTTACCTCTTTTTATTATTAGCTAGTCTATAACAAAAATCTATGACATGACCATATCTACCACCGTAGGCACAATGAAATTCAACCTTATATTCATATCTAGAAGAGCAAGCAATGTGTGTTAGCACCCAAATGAGACAACACCCCAGCTGGCCTAAAAACCACCTCTTTTTGTTTAGGAACCGTTTGAATCAAACCACTTTCTAGTGACTTTACGATTCTAGGTGGATGTGACTTAGAATGAGTATGAGAATCAAAACCTAAATCAGTTTTTATCATTGCAAGACTTGGATGAATTCAGCAGAAAGTCTAGGTTCTTATTCCCACTACAAAACCGCTCTAGTGTCGTATGCATGTCATCAAGTTTCATAGACAAGTTTAGGCAGTTTTCACATGAAGTTTTTCCTTTTAGTTTGCAATTAGAACAATAACTTCATGAGAACGTAAAGCATTATTCAAAACAGAAATCTTATTCATAGCATCATGTAGTTTCTTATCACGATCATCACAGTTAGAACAATGCAAATCAATTGTAGAACTACTAGCATCTTTTATGTTTTTATCATTAAGTGCAGCAAACTTTCAATTCTTTTCAATTTCAAGTTCAAGTTTGTCAAGTGTGAAGGTGTGCACACTTCTTAGGGAGGACAATTGTTCATATATAAGTTCACACGGGGAACAAAAATCATCACTAGGAATAAAAGATTTTAGCCAATTAATTTTAGATTCTAGTGATTTAATTTTATCAGCATTGTTCCTAAGTTTTTTTGTCCTTTTTCTGAAGTACAACAGTAGCACGGGAAATAACATCACACATTTCTTCACATGTTGGATATACCTCATCATCGTCGCTGTTAATTTAGGCTTCCTCTATGCTTGAACTTGAGTTGCTCGCCATAAAACACGTATTTGCCAAATTTTATTCATCTTTATCACTTCCGACGTCCACATCGCTTGAGTTGACTCTTGAAGTGCGGAGACAAAAATGTTTATCGGTTGGCGACCTGTGAAACCCTTCTTCTTGTTGTTGTTGTTTGCAGAGGAAGACTTGAACTTTGTTTGCTTCTCATCACCGGTAGTAGAACCTGAGAGGTTAGAGCTTGTACCAAAATGTCCAAACTCACCACATTCTAAGCATCGTTGAGGACCACCACTTCCTCTCCTTCTAGTTCTCACATTTTGCAATGCTTTTGTGAACCTATTAGAGAGAAGTGTTAGCTCCTCCTCTAAAAGCGCTTCATTCCGTTCAAGGTTTAGAGAGGACAACAAAGCAAGTGTACCACACGATGAATATTTCACTACGTGAGAAAGGATCATCCGAGACGAGCCCGCACGAAGAACGTACACGAGCAAACCACGTGTCTCTGTCGTCGCATCTCGTATTACGAAGTCATCGGAGATGGGCAAGCTGACGCGTCATTGATATGCAAACATTGGAGACGATCTTGACGAAAGACCGTCTCCTTTCTCTAAGAAATCCGAGACGCACTTAAAGTGCGACCATCTCCTTTAGGTTAATAACCCGAGACGAATCTGTAGAACTGACAGTCTCCTTCACTTCTAATATTCGAGACATACTTTCTTCTTTGCTCGTCGCTGATGTATCTACTGGTTGTTACACTGTGGCACTAATAGAAGATGTACCATGTTAAACGCAGGTCTCCTATTAGATGCCTCCACCCTCTATTTACCCTGCTTGCCGGCTGCATCTTAGATCTAGCTAGCCAGGATTTAACAGCTGCATTGCTAGTGTTAGCAACATACACATACATTGCCAAATGGAGATCACACATTAAATTATATTGATCAATAAAATATTAACAAATTGTCAATCATGATTAGCAGGTAACTAATTACACAAAGAATGTCCCCCGTTCATCCTGCTTACCAAGTAACTAATTACACACATCATAATTGTCATCATCTGATCCTGTATACTGTAATGAAATTCTTCCTTTGGATCAATGACTTCATTAACGATGAACCTGTATAGCCACTCTGTAATGCACCTTTGAAGGCGGTTTTGTAATCCTATGATACGATAAAATGAGAATTAGCAAAAGATTAATAATAAAGTAAAATAAATGCAATTACACATACATTGCAATTCGCCAGCTCTCCAAATACAACCATGCTTAAGCAAACATGGAGTAGTCCGCGATCCAGCCTCTTCAGTCTGTTGCTGATGGTCCGACTGAGACATCCTAAAATTTTAATAAAGATACTGCAATCCTATAAAACATTATCAAATTGAAGTCACATTTGCACAAGCAGTTTGAGAAAATTTGTAAATGTGTTGGTTAGGGCTTGATCATGCCGATTACCGAGGTTGGGGTCGACAGCGGCGGCACACTCTGAGGGCAAGGTCGTGGCAGCGGCGTGCCCTGGGGACAGGGACGATTAGACGTCAGCGTGCTCCAGAGATGAGGTGGGGAGGCACCGAGAAACGGTTCCTCATCTCTCTAATGATAGCAGGTCGGCGGTGTTGGGAGAGAGCGCATAAATGATCATACCAAGGTCCAGGTCCACAGCGGCAGTACGACAATGACGAAGAGCTTGTTGAGGAAGAGAGATGGCGCCTTACACGCTCTGAGTGCAGGGTACAGGCAGAGGCATGCTTCGGGGACGTGACGATCAGGCGGTAGCGTGCTCCGAGGATGAGGTGGACGAGGTGCCGGAGCTGCGGTTTCTAAGTCGTGAGAGTGCAATTAAGTTTTGCGAGAAAGTTTTACTAAGTGTTGGGATAGAGCTCGAGAGAGCTAAAAAAGCTAGGTCAAAAATAGGATACGAGCTTGTATAATGCATGTCTCTCATTATCGCCTCTCCCTTTTGCCTATGCGAGGAGACACAACAAAAGGATGTGTGCAGTTAATCGCCCCTTTGCCACTCGCGCGCAATTAACATCATGAGCATCCATTGCCACTCGTGCATAGAGTTAATATCGTGAGTGTCCGTTGCCACTTCACACGAGATAAACATATATAGAACGCAATCATATTGCAATTCAGAGATAAACATTTGCAACTCAATATTTGAAACTCAATGCAAAAGAGAGACGTGCGGCTTGAGGAGGAGGAGGAGGTGCGGAGACTTAAATGCGATCGGCGTACAACTGAAGTGTGCGACCTTTCATTTTCCCAAGGCGAGCGGTTTTGAAGCGTCCCATCGTCCATCAGTGCGCGCGAAACAAATCGCACCATCGTCGACTCCGCATAAACCATAATATAAGGCGCGTCATCAATTCTCCAAAAGCGCGTCTCCCTTCTACATCTTCCGTTTCTCTTCTTTGTCTCCTCCACGACGATGACCCATCATGGCCAACGTTCCACTGCCAAGCCCGCTGAGGGAGTCACCCTCCAAGAAACAGTGTTGCGACTCCCCCGAGCGGCTCAACAACGACCCGCGCCTCGTTATGGTGCGAGATGCGTACAACAGTATGTCTTGTGCCATGAGTTCCTTGGGTCTGGGTACCCTTCCAAAGTATACAGGAATGGATACCACCGGCCACTACCTCTACACCCTCATGGGTGTGGCCGATCGTCTCAACACTCTATTCGAGACGATGGCCCAGGAGCTCGACGGCGAGGGTCACATGTACCTGGTGGCGTCGACGACGAGGAACCTCGGTCTTGAGTTTGCATCGTCGGAGCAGCCGGGCCAGGATCCTTGTGCACAGGCTCATGCGGAGCCTGTGCTAGAGGAGTAGGAGGAGGAGGAGGAGGAGGAGGATTTAGTTTTTCTTTTGTTATTTTTCTTTTCTTGTGTCTTCTTGTACTTTTTCTTGTGTTTTGTAATATATTTGTGTTAATGAATGAATGTGTTATTTGGGTTCATCTTGTGAATGAATATTATCTTATGTGTTCATCTGTGTGAATGAATGAATATGTCGTATGTTCATCGTGTTCGTCAGGAATGACAATTAATATGGAACGGAGATTTGATTATTTTTTGGATTTAAATTGTACTAATTAGTTTAGTGAAGGTGCTCTACATTGGAATGATAATTTATTTAGTTATCAAGTGAATGTACCCTACATTCGTTTAATGAATGTGTTCATGTCTGTGTGATATCAAGTGAACCGAAGCAAAAGAGAGAAAATCACGAAACCAAAGGAGACGAGCTTTCATTAAAGCCCGTTTCATTTCCTTTCGTAAATAGGAGACACTCTTTGTGCTAAGATCATCTCCCTTTTGTCAGAGGAGCAGGAGACGAGCTTTCTGTAAAGCTCGTATCATTTTCTTATGTAAATAGGAGACGAGCTTCGTGCTAAGACCGTATCCCTTTTGTCAGAGGAGCGAGGACGTCTTGGATATTTTCTTAAATGAGATGCGTTGTATAGTAGCTAGTCTTCTTTTACACTCAAACGAGCCATGTACAGATCCTCACTGAAGCGGGCTTGTCTCGTTTACCCATATCAAAGACGATCGCATTTGCACTCATCGCTGATCTTTGTCTCCTATTTGAGTTTCTTACGTAGTGTTTGCTAGAACTAGGCATTTCGTGTTGTGAAACAAATGCAAGAGACTTGTTGTGGTTTTTACGTGAGATAATGTCAAGTTCATGAGTTTTTAATTTGGAATATATCACATCTAAAGTAAGTGTACTCATAACAGTGAATTCATGAATATTTGTAACTTTCATCTCCCAAATTGACATGTCTAATGCACCTAACAATTACCTAGCATTTTTAACATCCGAAAAATTGACATTGGCACTACGAAGGTTGCTGAGAATTTTGTTAAAGAGAGCAAAGAAGTTATCGAAAGACTCACCGGGTTGCATATCTTGAAGCACATGTACTCTTTCTTGAACATGTCTTGTTGTACCTCCTTGATGATGTTGGATCCTTCATGATAGTCGCATAGCACTTTCCACACATCATATGCAGATCGAAGGTGTGCAACTCGATCGAAGTCGTTTTGAGTCAATCCTTGTATGATCAAGTTTCGCGCCTTGTTGATGTTGTCGACATCTCTCATGTTCGCAACCTTGACTTGATCATTTGATGGCATGTCAAAGGACTCGTACACCTTTTCCCATATGGAGAAGCTTTGCGTCTGTATGTAAGCCTTCGTACGAGCCTTCCAAACCTGAAAAACAATGCTATTGAACACACAAGGTTTTGCAGAATATTTCTCCATGACGATTAGTGAAAACACGTGCAAATCAAAGATATTAGAGCACCATGGTTCCGATACCAATGTAGGATCGAAGAGCATGTCAAAAGCTACCAAAGGAGGGGGTGAATGGTGGATTTAAACTTTTTCAGCGAAAGTTGTAAAAATAACTCGGCAGAAACTCGGTCTAATAAGAAATAGTGTGTGCGACTATTCTAAAATTTTGCAACCATGACAAAAGTAGTCGATATTTTATAGGATCGAGTCACAGAGACACCACAACAAGAATCACAAAAAACCATCAAGTAAAACTCAAGATATGCCTAAAAGATTGAGTAAAGATCAATCCGTTTTAGTTAAAAATAGATCTGCTAGGCAGGAAAGAAACTCGTGTAACTCGAAAACCGTAAAACCAATTACCGTGAAATTATCACAGATGACAGATCAAGTTATGAAGACAACAGAAAAAGAATAACACCAATTGGATTAGTAAAATTCGAGTTATGATCAAAACACCGAGACAAAGTCGGGTTGCACAGAAACTCGATGAGAAAGACTTGACAAAAACAAGTCGGTCGAACAAGGCACAAAAGCTCTTCTAAACTATAAATTTTGTTCACTGAAGCACACAAGAAGAACAGCCACAAGTCATCTGACCATGAGCCTTGGCCTCCCTTGCTTATATAATCAGTCCTAAGGCCAACTCAATCTAGACTAGGACCCTTACTCCTACTCAGTTTCAACTGAAACTTTACATAACTCCTCAAGACTCTTCTATATGTAGATAGAAGAAATATTAAGACTTCCAAACACATTAGGAACGTCCCACACATTCCTAAAACAACTTAACTTCGTGGCCCACACGAAATCTAAACAAAATCAACTCAAACCTCAGCCGCAGTCTAAGGCATAATCCAGCCGGTCGGACCCTTCCTGCCACATCCTCACGTCCATAACTATTCATCACACATTGGAACCATGTTACCATGTCCATGAACCCCATGCAGACGTGCAAACACCTTCCAACGACGTTCACGATACCTTCATATGCATTGTTCTCGACCCAGACATATGCATTGTTCTTGACCCAAACATGCCGCGTGACCCCCCAATCAACTCAACCACAATTCCTCTCAAACTTGGTTGTTGAATCTCATCTTCCCCCTAAGACTAGTTCAATGGACCACCGTCACCAACCATGTCTTGACCTCAAGCAACATCAGCACATGAACAAACAACCAATTCCGCGAGCGCAAGTCCTCGACTTGACTCACATTAGTTTGAAAACCATAACACCTTATGTGAGCACCTCACATAAGCATGTTACAAATATAGCAAGATATATCCACAATGATCAGCCTTAACACAATAAAAACGTAGTCCAAAAGTACTAAGCAAACTCTCCTATAAGCCCAAAGCAAATTTGAAACATTGCAAGTTAAAAACAAAGCAGTCGCACAATTATTTCAGCACGTAGAAAGTTCGAACAGTCCAAACAACCACTATGCATTATAAAAGAAAAAGTTCAGAGAGTCCAACTCATTGGCTCACATGCAACTCATATGCTGCAAAGTTCGGAAATTCCAAACAAAAACAAGTGCACCTCACGTGTGTGACTAGTTCCCGCAAGTGCAGACAGTCTGAAGTGGGTTTCTCAGGTATACTCAAAACTTCGCATGTAAACTCTCACTTTTAGCCTATTTGTCAATGTATTCAGCACAAATAGATCTCACACATAATATTCTAGTGATATGTATATTCTAATGATTTGCAATTATATGCCTTAGCCCAGCAGCATTGGCAACAAATCGTCATTCCTTCATGGCAGCCACCACAGATGCCGATGGTGCCATAGGTGGCTTCTTCAGGAGCAAAAATAAGCTACAATTCTTCAGTTCTAACCAAACTTGGTCAAACATAACCTAACTTAGTCAAAGTTAGTCAAAATTAGCCAAATTTAGTCAAACTTAGCAAAATTTAACCAAATTTTGACAAACTTAGCAAAACTTAGTCAAACATAGCCAGACATAGTCAAACTTAGCTAAATCTTAACATAACTTAGCTAAATTTGATCAACTTAGCCACTAATCTAGCACAACATCCCCAAACTTTCTTCATTATGCTTAAATTTGCTCAATTCTAGCTCAATTATGTAAATTTAGTCAAATATACACTTTTGAAACTATAATCATGTCTAACTACACTTGTGTATCACAAGTATCGGTGACGGAGGCTCATAGTCCATCGCCACACCTACTGACACCTGTGTAAGGTTCGAGGACGACGTTGTTTGCTCCGGAGGAGTAGAGGTGCTAGCATTTAGTGTGATGTACTCTATTTGTGATGTGATGTGATGTTGTGATATATATATTCGTTGTTTTTGTGTGTATATTTTATGAGCTGATCATGGACTAAACCATCGTAAATAAGGGTCCTAGCCCCACGTGGCACATGTCCACTTACTTACGACTAACAACTCTGGTCGTCGTAAATAAGCTTATTTACGACGATGACTGTCATAAATTTGTTTTTTATGATCTAGATATTGTGACCGCCAGATCCAGTCGTAAATAATTGAATGGCGTTGTAAATAAGTTATTTACAATGACATCCAGCTTATTCAACCGTGTTTTCTGTAGTGATATAATAATTTATGCGCGTCTAGGTTCAATTAGTCGCCTGTCTAGGTATATCCGTATAAACTCGAACAATTAAAGGAAAGTGATATAACCTTAACTAGTTCCGTGCATAATTAAGGATAAAAAATGATTTACCAAGTTTGTAGGTGACTGACGCATAACTGGTTTGTAGTAGGTTCGATTAGTTGTCTGTCTAGGTATGTCCGTATTAAAAGGAATTAAGTGATATAGCCATAACTCAATTAAGGATATGGCTGTAACTAGATTGTGAACGAGTCACTAGCTTCCGAGGGACGTATTATCATCATGACATCAATGTTTTCCGGCATGCATAATAGGTAGACACTAGACAGAAGTTCCAGAATGCTGTTCCGAATGCTTGAAAGAAGTTGCAGTGACAATAAGGAAGTGTTAACTAAATTTTTGGTTAATTATGAACTTATCTAAGTATGTCATTGAAAAAATTGTTGGCAAATTAAGAGCTAGTTGAAGGTCTTGACTATTATTAGTTATTGATAGCGAGAGAAAACTGATGGAGTGTGATTTCCTGATTGACAAAAGGAAAAGAAACTAGCATATTCCATAAAGATAAATAATGGCAAAGGAGCCACGACCACCTCATTTCCGATGGCTGTTTCCTTAACACAACCTATCCACATTATACTCTCACAAAAAAAGTTCCGCCGAAACTTTTCCCGCTTCTTTTCCACGGGCACAATATGTGATCATGAGCTAAAGCCTGCATTCGTGGGGCTAAGTGGAATTCGCATCCCTTTGGATGCAAGGCATATCACCAGAGCCCAAGGAAAAGACGAGACCTTTTACTACTACTACCCTTGTTGGCTCATATCATGCTTTGCCCCCTAAAACACACTAGGGTTAGCTAAGTGCTCCAAAAACAATGCGCTGATAAAACTAACTTATCTGGTAGCACTTGAGGCCCTAAATTAAAGGCTCTTTTGTTGTTTATTTGGGCTTGGCATTCGCCGGTCTGAATGGCGCCGCACACTTTAATTGGCTAGCTAGCTGTCTTGCGTGACATTCCAAGTGACACCACCTTTCTGTGATTTAATTTGTGTATATATGTACATATCACTCGATTTGGTTCACGTTGGATTCGGCATGTGGATCTTGTTTACTTCTCTCTCCACGTACGGAAAAAATACGTTTTTATTGTGCATTTGTTGTAGCAGGTACGGTGTATTTGTCTTTTTTTCATTATATTATTTATTTGTTGGAAACAAGTGTAGCTTCTAAGCAACATGTACCGCAAACCAGGAAGGAACCTTTTGCTGTCGTAAGAGTTTATATGGATCGGAAGACCAAATGCCACCAACTCACAACAACGGTTCCTGCAAATGAAAAGAGTGGGGAAAAAAGAACAGCTTTAGTGCCTCCTCTTTCTAGCGCTGTCTGGCATGCGCGTGGATGTAGCCATCTTCTTTCCTATGATGCCACGTCCTGTTTTTGCAGTTTGTAAGACTGCATATCTTTCTAGTGACCTGTAATTCAGCAATTCCCTTTGATTTTCCTTGTCACTGGAATGGCAACGATTTACATGTTGTCACAACAGAGACAAGTTAATTAAATTAAATTAAAATGACAAGCCACACACTGCAGGAAAAAGGGAGCATGATGTGCCAAATCTCTGAATATTCCCTGGCCATCTCAGTGGCGGGGACCTGCTGGTTCTCATCTGCACGCATCGACGGGTGTGCCAAGTGCGAGTGAGTTTTCAGAGACATTCCCCTAGCTTGGCCAGGCCAGCTGGTTGTCCACAGACAGGCTCGGTGAAAAAAAAAAGCAGCCATTGCCACCGCCACCGTACCGGTAAGAATGGTGCGGCGTGGGGCCGTGGCCGGCGGCCGGCCGGGGCGGCGTGCGCTACGCCGGGGAGGTGTCGGCCCGGGGCGCGGCAAAAGGCTGGTGCGAGCGAGAGCTTTGGACCACGCAGGCAGGCAGGCATACATCCCTGTCCGTGTCCATGCCAATGCCATGCCATGCCATGCCATGCGACGCAACGCATGCGTGTGTCCAAAGAATCCCACACACGCGAACAACGCGAACGCAGCAGCAGCGGCGCCGCCGGCTTTGGCCAACGACCGGTCCCTCTCCCGTCCCTGTGAAATGCCGGCATCCTGATGGTGGTTTGGTTGGTACGATAAGCTAATGGCAGTGTTAAAATACGGTGGCGACTCCATGTGTTTCTTGCTAGGCTAATGCAGGGCAAGGTGTTCTCTTAGGGGCTAGGGGGTGTATCAAATCCATTTTGAAATTGTAATCTTTTTGAAAAGCAATTAAAATTCATATGTTTGTAAGTCTCTAAACCAAGATACACTCGGCTGATCTCTCAACGTCGCCAGTGTAGGACAAAGTCCTGTAACTGTAAGATTTTTCACGATAGAAAAAAGATGTGTGCATACTCACAACCTGCCAAATGGACATGTGCAAGGACACAAGAATAATTGTACTCGACCAGTTCATCGCCTAGCGCTCGAAGAACACATCAGCCTACGGAGGTCTATGACGTCTCTGTAGCCGTTGAATTCATGAGGCGGCTACAGGATGGAAATAAACTCACCCCTCACGGTTCTGCTCGGCCATATTGATTGGCAGGCGTATTAGAATAAATATGCAAATAGTATAAATTCTGTAAATTGGGTAAAGTGTATCATAGGATAGAATACATCTTGTAAATTAAGTAAGATATATCCTAACCGACTCGCATTACCATAAGTAGCACAAGCAGGATCATATCCTTCTATTTGTATTTGCATGCGAGTCGGTTTTCTTTTCCATACGCTGACCATCAGTGTATATATATATGTAATATGGTTGCCTCAATGATAATTGAAAGTGCATCTAGGACTCCCTTGTGGGTTTTGGATGATTTATGACAAGCAATTGGGATCCTAATCCTTTTGTTGAGATGAATGCAGGAAAATGATGAAAAATGAGCAAAGTACCAAAAAGAGGGAAATTGAGAAGGAAAATGAAGTTGAGCTCAAGGAGAAGAAATTAGTAGTTTACTATGCATGGAGTGTGTTAAGGAAACACATCCAAGAGCTCAATCTCATTTAATCACACACACAAAATGCACAAAGTTATACAGGACCGGACTAGTTCGATATCAGCCGGACTAGTCCGATATACCATTCTGCACCAGATCGGACAAGTCCGGTCAACACCGGACTAGTCCGTTATCTTTCTGTTCCACTTCGGACTAGTCCTCCCCAGTGCGGACTAGTCCTCAAAACAATGCACAAGTCTCACAAAATCGGACAAGTCCGTTGTGACCCGGACTAGTCCGATATACTTTCTGATCCACTTCGGACAAGTCCGATGTTTACACGGACTAGTCCGATATACACTCTGATCTAAATCGGACAAGTCCTCCAAGTGCGGACTTGTCATCCTAAACACTTAGGGTTTCATGTGTCCGGACAAGTCCGATGACAATCGGACTAGTCCGAAGCTTTCCAGTAGCGAAATCGGACAAGTCCGTTTTGAACCGGACTAGTCCGAGATTCCTGGACACTTAGGGTTTGCTTCACACAGCACACCGGACTAGTCCGGTCACCACCACGGACTAGTCCGATCTTTCTGAACCCTAACGGTAACTTCTAGAAACCCCATATAAATAGAGGTGCACGGCCCACTTTCACCCACTCTCGAACCCTAGCGCCGTCACACCTCCCAAGAGACTCAATAACCATCTCTCTCCACGAAATTAAGTGCAAAACCAATCAATCCATTGAAGATCACTTGTAGATCATTGGAGAGGCACTTGGCACACGATTGAGCTCTTGGTTTGAATCTCTAACACACTCTCGCATCTTAATTTGTATATTTCGAAGTGTGTTATTGGTGGTCTTAAAACTTGTAATTAAGGGAGCTCTCAACTTGTGAGATCGCCCCTTCAACTTGGTGATTTACCCCTGTGTGTTTAGTGGAAGAGGATTGGCCTTCGTGGCGATCCGACGAGGGAAGGGTTGGTGAAGACCCGGTCCTTTTGTGGGCTCCTCAACGTGGACGTAGGTTGCCTTCGTGGTAACCAAACCACGGGATAAATCTTGTGTCTTGTTCGTTTGTGTTCATCATTCTAGTTGATCAACATTATCTAGGGTTTGATTCATCTTGTTGAATTTAAGTTAAATAGTTGAACAAGAATCATACTTGCAATAGAACTTGACATACAATCATTGAACTATCATTGAAGTTTATATTTCCGCTGCAAACGTCAACGAAACAATCAAATTGACCTAACTTGATCAACCTAGTCCGTGAAATCCGGACTAGTCCGCACTTTACCGGACTAGTCCGATAT
Organism: Tuctoria greenei; assembly: GCA_036927565.1. Classification (NCBI taxonomy): domain Eukaryota; kingdom Viridiplantae; phylum Streptophyta; class Magnoliopsida; order Poales; family Poaceae; genus Tuctoria; species Tuctoria greenei. Next base: position 61,478,927 of record JAYESD010000003.1, on the reverse strand, counting down.
ATCTGGTTTTTGACCTTGTTGTTGAAGTGCTACAGGAACCGAGAAAATTCAAGAAGGCCTATTCACCCCCCCCTCTAGGTCTACATTCAATTGGTATCAGAGCAGGTTCTTCAGGAAAGAGTGCAACCACTCGAAGAGATCATGTCGGACATGAAGGAAGTCCAGAAAATCAACAACCAGGAAGAAATGAACAATGACAAGCACCAAAAGCTTGAAAAGTATCTCGAAGCCATTCAAGACTTCGATGATGATGATGATGAGGAGACATTGGAGCTGAAAGCACTGCTCCGAAAGAAAGCACTTTCCAAAGGGAAAGCTAAAGTTGAAGAAAAGAAGAAGGGGAGTAGTCACACCGACTACTCCCGATATCCTTTTAATTATGACCGTTTAAATTCTAACAGCAGTCATTATCTATCTATTCCTCTCGGAAAAGCCCCACACTTCGATGGGAGTGATTACTCCATGTGGAGGCAAAATATGAAGATGCACTTGATTTCCCTTAACTCAAGTTTATGGCATATTGTGTGCACAGGAATAAACATCCCTGATGATGATGAAGAACTCACACCAAGTCAAGAGCAAGCCATCCACAGGAATGCCCAAGCCGCTGTCGTTATCACCTCATCTCTAAGTAGAGATGAATTCACAAAGGTGGGCGGATTGGAGATTGCCAAAGAAATCTGGGACACACTACAGACAGCACATGAAGGTGACAGGCATGTGCGGGAGGCAAAGATTGAGATGATTGAAGGTGAACTGGGAAGGTTCGCGATTGAGGAAGATGAGTCTCCCCAGGACATGTACAACAGACTGAAGACTCTTGTGAACAAGGTTCGATCATATGGTAGCAAAAAGTGGAATGACCACGAGGTTGTAAAGCTCATCCTTAGAGCCTTTATGCCTCGCAACGTCACACTTTGCTCTATGATCCGAGAAAGTCCCGGGTACAAGAAAATGACTCCGGATGAACTGCTTGGCAAAATCATCAACTTTGAGATGATGGAGAAGCAAGCCAAGCACGTCAAAGAAATAGCCGACCTCACATTGGCCAAGAAGAAGGGAGTTGCCTTAAAGTCCTCACTCAAGCCTCTATCCAAAGAAGCAAAAGAAGCACAGCTTGAGGAGGACAGCGATGATGAAAGCAGCGAGCTGGACGAAGAAGATATGATTTTGTTCATGAAAAAGTTCAAAAGAATTATGAAGAAAAGACAAGGAACAAAATCGAGTGAAGGAAAATACAAGGAGAAGACAAAGCCGAAGATGAGGCGGGCATGCTATAATTGTGGTGAGTACAATCACTTTATAGTTGATTGCCCATATGAGGACAACAAGAAGAAAAGTAAAGAGTCCAAGCCTCAACCGAAGAAATTCTTCAAGAAGAAGAAACAAGCTGAACAAGCACACATCAGAAAGGAATGGGACTCAAACGATGAGTCCTCATCGTCCGATGAAGAAGAAATGGCTAGCATAGCCATTGAAAGCATGTCCAAGAAACCCACACTCTTCCCCACGCTCGTTGCAAAGAAAGCAAGTGGAACTTGCCTCATGGCTAAGGAAGGTAAACGCAAGGTAAACATCAAAACTCCTTCCTTGCATTCTTACTCGAGTGATGATGATCTAGATAGTGATAATGAAGATATGCTAATTGGTTTAGATAGAAAAACTGCTGCTAAAATGAAATTCTTACTTAACCAACTTGTTGAGAAGGAAGAGCTAATTGATCGTCAAGAAGACATGATTATCTCCCAAAAGGAGAAGCATGTCGAACTTGACAATCTACTAGCTCTTGAAAAGGAGAGAAACCACTCACTAGAGCTTAAGCTAGCTTCAAGCAAGAAAACTTGCTTGGAGTTAACCAACTCAAACGTTGCAATCAAGGATCAACTTGATGACTTAATCAAGGTCAACAAGATCCTTGAAGTGCAGGTTGAGTCACTCAAGCTTAGTGAACCTTCCTCCTCTTCAACCCTACCTTCTCAACCCACCTCAACTAATATCGCTCATATTTGCAAATGTGATAAAGTTAACACCAGGTTGAAGGAAAATTCTACCTCCACAAAGGACAAAAATCCTACTCAATGTGTAATATTTGACAAGGAGAGGATCAACTATGCACGTAGTGCATATTTGGTCCAAAGACCTCCAAATGTCAAGTACGGCATTGGTTACTCTCATGATGGAAAGCAAAGAGCTGGAAATCATAAAAATAACAAGGGAAGGATTACCTTTATGAAGGGAGGACCCTCACAACCTGGTAACTCGAAAACTAAAATTCTGAACTCCCATGAAAACCGGACTAGTCCGGTTGTGGTCCGGACAAGTCCGGTCATCCGGACAAGTCCGGTCACACAGACTAGTCCGACCCATAATCAACAGCAACTCTTGTTTAAAACCTTTGATGCTTCTTATGTGTTAATGAAAAATAATGTTGGTAAAGTGTATGCTTATTATGCTGGGCCACGCTATGGGAACACAAAATCCCATGTGTGGGTGCCCAAATGTATTGTTACTAACCTCCAAGGACCCAAGCAAGCTTGGGTACCTAAAACCAAGGCGTAATTTGTTTTTGCAGGCCTACTCCTCCGGTGGATCCAAATGGGTGCTAGACAGTGGATGCACCAACCACATGACCGGAGAAAGGAGGATGTTTGTGGAGTATGTAGTGAACCAGGACCCAAACGAAGGCATCTACTTTGGGGATAACAGTCAAGGAAGGGTCCTCGGTACCGAAACACAAGGAACACTCAAGAAATTCTTCAAGCGAGCGCAAAACGAGTTCTCACTATCAATCAAGAGTATTTGGAGCGACAACAGCACGGAGTTCAAGAACATACAAGTGGAGGAATACCTTGATGAGGAAGGAATCAAGCATGAATTCTCAGCACCATACTCTCCACAACAAAACGGAGTTGCCGAAAGGAAGAATCGAACGCTCATAGAGATGGCAAGAACAATGCTCGATGAATACAAGACTTCAGATCGATTTTGGGCAGAAGCAATCAACACCGCTTGCCATGCCACAAATCGACTCTACCTTCATCGACTACTAAAGAAGACTCCCTATGAGCTACTCACCGGTAACAAACCGAACATTTCATATTTTCGAGTTTTCGGTTCTCCTTGCTATATTTTGAACAAGAAGCCTAGGACTTCAAAGTTCGCTTCGAAGTCCGATGAAGGTTTCTTGCTTGGTTATGATTCGAACACTTACGCCTATCGTGTTTTCAACAAGGCCTCCGGACTTGTTGAAGTGGCACGTGACGTAGTGTTTGATGAAACTAATGGCTCCCAAAAGGAGCAAGTTGATCAATGTGAATTAGGAAAAGAGGAAGCTCCCTATCAAGCATTGAAGAGGATGGCTCTAGGCGAAGTACAACCACAAGAGTCATCGTCACAAATACAAGAGGAAAGTGAACCACAAGAGGAGATCAACAATTCAGGGGGAGCCTCGATACAAGGCAAATCACAGGAATATGAACATGATCAACAAATCAACGAGGACAACAACTCAGGGGGAGAAGAAGATGATCACCAACATACGACCCCCCAAGTGCCACACCCAAGAGTACACCAATGCATTCAAAGGGATCATCCAATCGACAACATCATCGGCGACATCCAAAAGGGAGTAACCACTAGATCTCGTATAGCAAATTTTTGTGAACATTACTCGTTTGTCTCCTTTTTGGAACCCCACAGGACTGAGGATGCATTGAAGGATCCGGACTGGGTGGTGGCAATGCAAGAAGAGTTGAACAATTTCAAGAGAAACGAAGTTTGGGAACTTGTGGAAAGACCCAATGCAAATATTGTGGGCACCAAGTGGGTCTTCCGCAACAAGCAAGACGAACACGGAGTGGTGACAAGAAACAAGGCACGACTTGTGGCCAAAGGTTACTCACAAGTCGAAGGTTTGGATTTCGATGAAACCTTTGCTCCAGTAGCTAGGCTTGAATCAATTAGAATATTACTTGCATATGCTACTCACCATGATTTCAAGCTGTATCAAATGGACGTGAAAAGCGCCTTCCTCAACGGACCGATCAAGGAAGAGGTGTACGTGGAGCAACCACCCGGATTTGAAGACGAAGAGTTCCCCGACCACGTGTATAAACTGCGTAAGGCTCTCTATGGCCTCAAACAAGCTCCTAGAGCTTGGTATGAGTGTCTTAGAGATTTTTTAATTGATAATGGCTTTCAAATTGGCAAAGTAGATTATACACTATTCACGAAAAATCTGGATAATGATCTTTTTATTTGCCAAATCTACGTTGATGATATAATTTTTGGATCAACTAACCAATCTTTCTGTGAAGAGTTTAGTAAAATTATGACAGACAGATTTGAAATGTCAATGATGGGAGAATTTAAGTACTTCTTGGGATTCCAAGTGCGGCAACAAAGGGAAGGAACATTCATAAGCCAAACCAAGTACACACAGGACATCCTCAAGAAGTTTGGCATGGACAAGGCAAAGCCCATAAAGACTCCCATGGCAACGAATGGTCACTTGGATCTCAATGAAGATGGACCGAGCGTCGACCAAAAGGTATATCGCTCCATGATTGGATCTTTACTTTACTTATGTGCATCTAGGCCAGATATTATGTTGAGTGTATGTTTGTGTGCAAGATTTCAAGCCAACCCTAAGGAATGTCATTTGACAGCCGTAAAGAGAATCCTAAGATATTTAGTTCATACACCCAATCTTGGTCTTTGGTACCCAAAAGGCTCAAAATTCAATCTCATTGGGTATTCCGATGCAGATTATGCCGGGTGCAAAGTTGATAGAAAAAGCACTTCCGGCACTTGCCAATTCCTAGGAAGATCCTTAGTTTCTTGGTCATCCAAGAAACAGAATTCCATTGCATTATCCACAGCCGAAGCGGAGTATGTTGCAGCCGGGAGTTGTTGTGCACAACTCCTTTGGATGCGACAAACTCTAAGGGATTACGGTTACAATATGAACCGTATTCCTCTTCTTTGTGATAACGAGAGTGCCATTAAAATAGCCCACAATCCAGTTGAGCACTCTAGAACTAAACACATTGACATAAGATACCATTTCTTGAGAGACCATTCCATGAAAGGAGACATATCCATCTCTCATGTCAACACCCAAAAACAATTGGCCGACATATTCACCAAGCCACTTGATGAAAAACGTTTTTGCGAACTCCGAAATGAGCTAAACATTCTTGATTCTCGGAGTGTGGCTTGAAAAGTTGCATACCTGTATGATTGCTTCAAAATATTGATTGAATTGTGAAAATTAACCCTCCCCATTTTTCTCTCGAAAAACTATGTCAATTATTAGATCTTGATGAATTTTTTATCATAGTATGATTGTTGTTTGCTTCCTGGTCAAATTCATCAAGATTATTTGAATTGTTTTGCCTCTCTACTCTCAATTATTGGACCTTCAAATATATATGAATGGGCTATGCAATTCTCTCCTGGTGACCACGGACAAGTCCGTGGTTACCCGGACTAGTCCGCCATTGCAGACTAGTCCGCAGTGTGCCGGTTAGGCCGGACTAGTCCGACAGACCAGACTAGTCCGACTTAGGTCTCTGGAGGACTTCGGACTAGTCCGGTCTTGTCCGGACTTGTCCGATTTTTCGTGTCCATAACCCTAGCCGCCACTAAACCCTAATCCCTTCACCCCACACTCGCCCCCAAGCTTTCTCTCTCTTGCGCTCGAGCTCCCAAGGCGAATCCTTGATTCCTCCGTCGAAAAGCCTCAATCTTGGGCGGAGATCAAGCTTGAAGACTCGGGGATTGAAGTTAGCGGACAAGTCCGGCCTCCAACCCCCAAAATCTCAAGCTTCCGTTGATTTCTTGGTAAATACTCCTCAAAACCCTAAGAAATCACAAATTTCTCTATTGCTTATCGTTTGGCCTAGCATTCTTCACTAGTTACATGTCTAGTTGATGTACTATGTGTATGCTAGACTAGTTTTACCTTAGGGATCAATTTTTGTCCAGCCGGTTAGGTTTTTGCGGATGAACACCGGACTAGTCCGGTCCAGGTACGAACAAGTCCGGTCCCCCGGACTAGTCCGTGCCTGTGCACCGGACAAGTCCGTTGTTTCTGAACCAAAACCTAATTCTTTAATTCCCTAATGCATTCCATTGCCATCTTACCTCACCAATACCTTGTATAACTTGTCCTTTCTCTTGATCACTCATTCTCAGATCATGTCGAGCTTCGACAACGAAATCTCCGATTTTGAGGCCGAGTTGGACCACAAGGTGGCACCTCGGTCCTCGGCGGGTCTTGGCAAGAAACGCCAAGAGAGACCCTCCGAGCCTGCTCCCTCACCTCCCCAGGTTCGGAGGAAGGTGTGTGTCAAGAAAGCCGCCTCGAAGGCTGCTCCTCCTTCAAGTGGCCCTCGCCAAGCTAAAGGGAAGGGCAAGGGGGTTGCCACAGGGCCTGTTGGGCCCCTAAAGCTGCATACTCCCAGAGAAGGGGTCCGGGACCCCAATGAGGAAAGATTCAATGGCAAGGGCAGCGATGTGGCTATGAAGTTGAGAAATGTTGATTGCTATGCAAGGCCCAAGCAAGCAGCTGATGGCAGGTTTTGGTCAAATTTCCATGCTGATTTCTACAAGCTGGTCTATTTGCCGATGAAGACCCCGGTAGTACGCAGTCAATGGATTGACTGGGCTCACCTTGAGAAGAGGAAATGTGCAGCTTTTGATGAAGTGATAGCAGCTGCAGAGAGACATGGGCTGAAGGATCTGTTTGCCTTCAGATATAATTGGAATGATGAAGTGATTGCACAATTCTATGCAACGTGCCACTTCTCAAGTGAAGACGAAGAAAGTGTGACTTGGATGACTCATGGATCCAAGTATTCTATTACTCAGGAAGAGTTTGCCCGCCTGCTGCACCTTGACTCTGAAGGACAAGACCAACTCATTATCCACAACTTTGGGGTCATTGAGAGGGATGGAATGAAGTTCATGTATGAGCCCACCTCCAAGTATGTCCCTCCCTCCACAAAGAATATGAAGCCTTTCTTTGTGGTCCTCAACAGAGTCCTCAGGAAGACGATTGCCCCCAAGGATGGGGATGCAGGGAGTGTGCAAGGCTACCTCCAGACCCTGATGAGGGTCATTAGCAAGAAAAGGCAATTCGATGTTGCAGACTATATTTGGAATGATATGGTCAATATCTCAAGTACCCCCAACCGATCCTGTGGCTATGCCCCTTACTTGATGTTCATGATTGAGAAAGTCACAGGAATCGAGTTTGTGAAGGATGTGGAGCACACTCCACTGAGGCCTCAGAAGCCTCAGTCAGTGAGTGTACAGGCTGCTCCATCGCCGGCCTCAAGCCCCGAGGCACCGGCAAGGCAAGAAGAAGCTGCTAGGGCTACTCCCCCATCCAGGGAAGCCCCTCAGAAAGGATCCGCCAGTGGGATCCTCAAGTACTTGGCTGCAATTTTCTCCTCATGCAAGAAAACTGAAGTGAAGCTTCACAAGCTAAATCAGAAGAGGAAGGAGAACATGAGATACATAAAAGCCAATGTGAAGCAGCTGAGTGAGAAGCCGGAGATCAACCCAATTGGATCTCCAATACTTTCTGAAGATTCTGATCCGGACATCACCGAGCTCAGCCCCTTGACTCCCTCCGAGCTTGCCTATTTTGGCATTGGGGGCTCGAGCAGCTCCGCTCCTCCTCCTACCTCTCAACCTCGTCAAGTGGAAAGCGAGGAAGACGATGAAGATGACGAGAGGACTGACAGCGAAGAGTGAAGCCCTAGGACCTTCCTCTCTCTCTTTTTGGTGTCTTGATGCCAAAGGGGGAGAGATTGAGGGGGAGTCTCTAGTCTTAGCTTTAGCTGCATAGGATGCGAGGAGAGAGCTCTCTTTTTTATTATTGTAATTGCAATTGCTTAACTCTATTTTCATATCATGTTTGGTCCTGTTATGAATTGCTCAAATAATTTGCAAGTGTGTGATGAAATCTGAATTTTTGTCCCTGAAATGCCATATTCACTTGATATTAGTTGATCAATGCAAATTCTGTCATTCTTAATGCATTCATGCTGTTAGTATGCATCCCACCATAAAGAATGCACATATGAATAATTATCTTGTTGCTTGATGACTTTTTGAGTCATATGTGCATACTTTATGAGAATCTCATTTTATACCTCATTTTGTGAAATCTCAATTGGTTGTCATCAATCACCAAAAAGGGGGAGATTGAAAGTGCATCTAGGACTCCCTTGTGGGTTTTGGATGATTTATGACAAGCAATTGGGATCCTAATCCTTTTGTTGAGATGAATGCAGGAAAATGATGAAAAATGAGCAAAGTACCAAAAAGAGGGAAATTGAGAAGGAAAATGAAGTTGAGCTCAAGGAGAAGAAATTAGTAGTTTAGTATGCATGGAGTGTGTTAAGGAAACACATCCAAGAGCTCAATCTCATTTAATCACACACACACAATGCACAAAGCTATACAGGACCGGACTAGTCCGATATCAGCCGGACTAGTCCGATATACCATTCTGCACCAGATCGGACAAGTCCGGTCAACACCGGACTAGTCCGTTATCTTTCTGTTCCACTTCGGACTAGTCCTCCCCAGTGCGGACTAGTCCTCAAAACAATGCACAAGTCTCACAAAATCGGACAAGTCCGTTGTGACCCGGACTAGTCCGATATACTTTCTGATCCACTTCAGACAAGTCCGGTGTTTACACGGACTAGTCCGATATACACCCTGATCTAAATCGGACAAGTCCTCCAAGTGCGGACTTGTCATCCTAAACACTTAGGGTTTCATGTGTCCGGACAAGTCCGATGACAATCGGACTAGTCCGAAGCTTTCCAGTAGCGAAATCGGACAAGTCCGTTTTGAACCGGACTAGTCCGAGATTCCTGGACACTTAGGGTTTGCTTCACACAGCACACCGGACTAGTCCGGTCACCACCACGGACTAGTCCGATCTTTCTGAACCCTAACGGTAACTTCTAGAAACCCCATATAAATAGAGGTGCACGGCCCACTTTCACCCACTCTCGAACCCTAGCACCGTCACACCTCCCAAGAGACTCAAAAACCATCTCTCTCCACGAAATTAAGTGCAAAACCAATCAATCCATTGAAGATCACTTGTAGATCATTGGAGAGGCACTTGGCACACGATTGAGCTCTTGGTTTGAATCTCTAACACACTCTCGCATCTCAATTTGTATATTTCGAAGTGTGTTATTGGTGGTCTTAAAACTTGTAATTAAGGGAGCTCTCAACTTGTGAGATCGCCCCTTCAACTTGGTGATTTACCCGTGTGTGTTTAGTGGAAGAGGATTGGCCTTCGTGGCGATCCGACGAGGGAAGGGTTGGTGAAGACCCGGTCCTTTTGTGGGCTCCTCAACGTGGACGTAGGTTGCCTTCGTGGTAACCGAACCACGGGATAAATCTTGTGTCTTGTTCGTTTGTGTTCATCATTCTAGTTGATCAACATTATCTAGGGTTTGATTCATCTTGTTGAATTTAAGTTAAATAGTTGAACAAGAATCATACTTGCAATAGAACTTGACATACAATCATTGAACTATCATTGAAGTTTATATTTCCGCTGCAAACGTCAACGAAACAATCAAATTGACCTAACTTGATCAACCTAGTCCGTGAAATCCGGACTAGTCCGCACTTTACCGGACTAGTCCGATATATCTGGTTTTTGACCTTGTTGTTGAAGTGCTACAGGAACCGAGAAAATTCAAGAAGGCCTATTCACCCCCCCCTCTAGGCCTACATTCAATAATACAAGCGATTCCAGGAATTCCACATGGTAACAGAGCAACACCTCTAATTTTTTTTCCGCACATCCAATCGCCATGGCCTCCACAACCGAGATCACCATCGCCACCCCATCCTCCTTCCCCATTCCCACCAGCGAGAAGCTGACGTCCAACAATTACCTCTTGCGGAATGCACAAGTTATGCCGGCCATCCGCGCCGTGCAGCTCGAGGGATTCCTCACCGGCGCAGAGATTGCGTCGTCAAAGATGATCAAAGACAAAGATGATGTCAAGAATCCCAACCCTGCCTATGTGCTATGGGTTGCTCGAGATCAATCCGTTCTCGGATATCTACTCTCGTCCTGCACCAAGGAATCGATCAAGCATGTATCTACGTGTGCTACAGCTACTGAAGCCTGGAGTATATTGGTAGAGATGTACGCCTCTCAGGCGCTTCACGATCCGTGAACACGCGTATCCCCCTTGCCACGACAAAGAAAAATAATCGATCAATGGTTGACTACTACGCCAAGATGCGTACCTACGCGGATGAGATGGCATCTTCAGGTAGTCTGCTCACTGATGATGAATTTGTCTCTTATGTTCTCGTTGGCTTAGATGCAGAGTACAACCCTGTCGTCACCGCTATCACCACCCGTGTCGACCGTATCACGCCGACAGAAATGTACACCCAGCTCCTCAGCTTCGACAGTCGCCTTCAGGTGCTCTTCGCCGGCTCCGACAACTATGGTCACCCCTCGTCCACCACCAGTGCGTACCGTGGTCGCGGTGCGCCAAGTGGGCGCTCTGGCCGTGACAATGTTTGTGGGCGCGCCCCGTCCCGTGGAGGTGGCCACGGCTCAGGAGGGCGCACTGCCGATGCATGTAACCGTTCGACCTGCCAGGTCTGTCTCAAGGTCGTACACACTACAACTACCTGCTGGTACCGGTACGACTCCGAGTACACCCCTGAACAACGCACTGCGGCTGCTGCAATGACAAGCTCCGATAGTGATGCCAATTAGTACACTGATACTGGCGCCACCGATCATATCATCGGCGAGCTCGACAAATTGATGATGCATGATCGCTACACTGGTACGGATCAGATACATGTGGCCAATGGAGCAGGAATGAACATTGATCACATTGGTACTGCTATTATCCCCACTTCTTCTCGTGATCTGCACCTTCGTAATGTTTTACATGTCCCACAAGCTCACAAAAATCTCATTTCCGTTCATCGATTTACTCTTGACAATAACACCTTTATTGAATTTCACCCTTATTTTTTCCTGATTAAGGATCGCACCACGAAGAGGGTACTTCTGCGAGGGGCGTGTAAGGGGGGCCTCTACCCTCTGCCACCATCTACATCACAGTTTCGAAAACTTGTGTTTAGTTCCACCAAAATTTCTATTAATCGATGGCACAATCGATTGGGTCATCCATCTAGAGATATCACTCTTCGTGTGCTTCACAATAATAATTTGCATTTTTCTAATATAGACAATGATGAATCTGTTTGTGATTTCTGCCTTCTTGCAAAGGCACATCAACTCCCTTATTCTGTATCCACTAGTCATTCTTTTGCATCTTTAGAACTTGTCTTTCCGGACGTGTGGGGATCGACTATTGATTCATTTGGTAATAAAAAAATATTATGTGAGTTTTATTGATGATTACAGTAAATTCACATGAATTTGTTTGCTTCGCCACTAATCCGAGTTGTTTACATTTTTCCATGAATTTCAGTCTTTTGTCGAGCGACAATTAGGCCGTAAAATTCTTGCCATACAGTCTGATCGGGGAGGTGAATATGAACGTCTAAATTCCTTTCTTCGTTGTGCTGGCATTAATCATCTTGTTTCGTGTCAGCACACACACCAGCAAAATGGTGTTGCCGAATGAAAACATTGTCATATCGTAGATATGGGTCTAGTCTTGCTCGCTACCGCCTCTATGCCAACTAAATATTGGGATCACACATTCCTCACTGCCACATATCTTATCAACAGAATTCCGACCAAGTTGCTCTCCTATGATACTACCATTACTCGCCTATTAGGAGCCTCCCCTAATTATTCCAGTTTTTGTGTATTTGGTTGTGCATGTTGGCCGAATTTATGACCCTATAATGCTCACAAATTACAATTTTGATCTATTCGTTGTTGCTTCCTTGGCTACAGTAACATGCACAAAGGTTTCAAGTGTCTTGATGTCTCTACGGGTCAGATATATATATCTCACGTGATGTAGTGTTCGATGAGCAATGCTTCTCATTTGCTTCCGTTCATCCTAACGCAGGTGTTCGGTACACATCTGATTCTGCTTATTCCTTCTTCGTCCGGGGATAATATACATACTAATGTGGTTGATTGTTCTTCTGTCTCTATTTTGCATGTGCATAATCCACCTGTGCAGCTGCAGCAGCCTCAAGATATCCTTGCTGGCATAATGGTGTTAGATGTTTCTGTACCAGACACAACAACAATAGTAGCGGGCAACATCAACTGTGTCGTTTACTGTGTATGATATGACAACAGCAGAACTGATCGATGTGCCTCAGATCTCCTCTACACAAGCACTAGAACTGGCGGCTACTACGTCTACACAACAGACGCCTCCTCCACCACGATCTGTCGTTGGTCCGGCACCTTCGTCTGCTTCTCAAGCGGTCGACCAAGCTATACATCGGACACATCTTCAGTCTAGCATCAGGCAGCCTCGCAAATGTACTGATGGTACTGTTTGATGGTGCAACTTGGCTATATCTAATGAACCATCTTCTCTTAAGGACGTTTTGGCTGATCCGAACTGGAAATTGGCCATGGAGACCGATTATGCTGCTTTACTCCGAAATAATACTTGGCACTTGGTGCCCCCTGAAAAAGGTTGGAACCTCATTGATTGCAAATGGGTTTATAAGATTAAGCGAAATGTTGATGGCTCTATTGATCGTTACAAGGCACATTTAGTTGCCAAAGGTTTCAAACAGCGCCATGGTATTGACTATGAGGACACATTTAGTCCTGTTGTGAAGCATGCGGCCATTCATCTTGTGCTATCTATTGTAGTTTCCCAGGGATGGAAAATTTGGCAATTGGATGTGCATAACGCGTTTCTTTATGGTGTTCTAGAGGAGGAAGTTTTCATGAAGCAACCTCCTGGGTTTGTTGATCACTCTCATCCTACATATCATTGCAAGTTGAATAAGTCTTTATATGGGTTGAAGCAAGCTCCGTGTGCCTAGTATTCTAGACTCAGTGACAAGTTACAAGCTCTTGGTTTTATTGCTTCTAAAGCGGACATCTCTCTATTTATTTACAGAAGAGGACCGGTCACTATTTTTCTTCTTGTTTATGTGGATGATATCGTCATCGTTAGCTCCTCTTCCTGTGCTATTGATGCTCTTGTCACTGATCTTAAGGTTGATTTTGCTGTTAAAGACATTGGTGATTTATACTATTTTCTTGGTATTGAGGTTCATCGTGATGATTTTGGCCTTCTATTATCCCTGCAGAAGTATATTTCTGATCTTCTCAAACGCATTGGAATGCAAACATGTAAACCAATACCCATGCCATTGTCTACAAGTGACAAACTCTCGTTGCATGAAGGTGATTTGCTTGGTTCAGCCAATCTCACTAATTATCGCATCATTGTGGGAGCTCTTCAGTATGTCAGTCTTACTCGGCTGGATATTTCTTTTGCCGTCAACAAGGTATGCCAATATCTACATTCTCCTCGAACCACACATTGGACGGCTGTCAAGAGGATTTTACGGTACCTGAGTCACACCACTGCTATTGGACTCCGGATCAAGCCATCTACATCTCATGTTCTGAGTGCCTCCTCTTATGCGGATTGGACAGGTTGCTTTGATGATCGCAAGTCCACTGGCGGTTTTGTTGTGTTCTTCGGCTCCAACCTCATCTCATGGCATGCCAAGAAGCAAAATATCGTGTCCCGGTCCAGTTCAGAAGCTGAATATAAGTCCATGGCGAATGTCACTGTCGAGCTCATGTGGCTTCGCTCGTTGTTGATGGAGCTACGAGTTCCACATTCATCATCGGCTCGGTTATGGTGTGACAACATCAGTGCCATCTATTTATCTCAAAATCGGGTCTTCCATGGGCGTATGAAGCATATTGAAGTTGATTACCATTTTGTCATGATCAAGTCATGAAGAAGCTCCTCGATGTGCGCTATATCTCTACCAATGATCAATTGGCAAATGGTCTCACGAAGGCTTTATCTCAGAGTCAGTTGCTTGATTTTCAACACAATCTCAACCTAGACCAGTTGTGATTGAGGAGGGATATTAGAATAAATATGCATATAGTATAAATCCTGTAAATTGAGTAAGGTATATCCTTGGATAGAATACATCTTGTAAATTAAGTAGGATATATCCTAATCGACTCGCATTACCATAAGTAGCACAAGCAGGATCATATCCTTCCATCTTTATTTGCATGCGAGTCGGTTTTCTTTTCCATACGCTGACCATCAGTGTATATACATGTAATATGGTTGCCTCAATGATAATACAAGGGATTCCAGGAATTCCACATGGTAACAGAGCCACTACTCTATTTTTTTTCCGCACATCCAATCGCCATGGCCTCCACGACCGAGATCACCATCGCCACCCCATCCTCCTTCCCCATTCCCATCAGCGAGAAACTGACGTCCAGCAGTTACCTCTTGCGGAAGGCACAAGTTATGCCGGCCATCCGCGTCGTGCAGCTCGAGGGATTCCTCACCGGCGCAGAGATTGCGCTGTCAAAGATGATCAAAGACAAAGATGACGTCAAGAAGCCCAACCCTGCCTATGTGCTATGGTTGCTCGAGATCAATCCGTTCTCGGATATCTACTCTCGTCCTGCACCAAGGAATCGCTCAAGCACGTATCTACGTGTGCTACACCTACTGAAGCCTGGAGTATATTGGCGGAGCTGTACTCCTCTCAGGCACGTCACGATCCGTGAACACGCGTATCCCCCTTGCCACGACAAAGAAGAATAATCGGTCAATGGCCGACTACTACACCAAGATGCGTACCTACGCGGATGAGATGGCCTCTTCAAGTAGTCCGCTCATTGATGATGAATTTGTCTCTTATGTTCTCGCTGGCTTAGATGCGGAGTACAACCCCGTCGTCACCTCTATCACCACCCGTGTCGACCGTATGACACCGGCAGAAATGTACACCCAGCTCCTAAACTTCGACAATTGCCTTCAGATGCTCTCCGCCGGCTCCGACAACTATGGTCACCACTCGTCCGCCAACAGTGCGTACCATGGTCGCGGTGCGCCAGGTGGGCGCTCTGGCTGTGACAATGTTCGTGGGCGCGCCCGGTCCCGTGGAGGTGGCCACGCCTCAGGAGGGCGCACTACCGATGCACGTAACCATCTGACTTGCCAGGTCAGTCTCAAGGTCGTACACACTACAACTACCTGCTGGTACCGTTACGACTCCGAGTACACCCCTGAACAACGCACTGCGACTGCTACAATGACAAGCTGGTGGTGATGCCAATTGGTACACTGATACTGGCGCCACCGATCATATCACCGGTGAGCTCGACAAATTGATGATGCATGATCGCTACCCTAGTACGGATCAGATACATGCGGCCAATGGAGCAGGTATGAACATTGATCCCATTGGTACTGCTATTATCCCCACTTCTTCTCGTGATCTGCACCTTCGTAATGTTTTACATGTCCCACAAGCTCACAAAAATCTCATTTTCGTTCATCGATTTACTCTTGACAATAACACCTTTATTAAATTTCACCCTTATTTTTTCCTGATTAAGGATCGCACCACGAAGAGGGTACTTCTGCGAGGGGCGTGTAAGGGGGGCCTCTACCCTTTGCCACCATCTACATCACAGTTTCAAAAACTTGTGTTTAGTGCCATAAAAATTTCTATTAATCGATGGCACAATCGATTGGGTCATCCATCTAGAGATATCACTCTTCGTGTGCTTCGCAATAATAATTTGCATTTTTCTAATATAGACAATGATGAATCTGTTTGTGATTTCTGCCTTCTTGCAAAGGCACATCAACTCCCTTATTTTGTATCCACTAGTCGTTCTTCTTCATCTTTAGAACTTGTCTTTCCGAACGTGTGGGGATCGACTGTTGATTCATTTGATAATAAAAAACATTATGTGAGTTTTATTGATGATTACAGTAAATTCACATGACTTTATTTGCTTTGCCACAAATCCGAGTTGTTTACATTTTCCCATGAATTTCAGTCTTTTGTCGAGCGGCAATTAGGCCGTAAAATTCTTGCCATACAGTCTGATTGGGGAGGTGAATATGAATTTCTAAATTCCTTTTTTCGTTCTGCTGGCATTAATCATCTTGTTTCGTGTCAGCACACACACCAGCAAAATGGTCTTGCCGAACGAAAACATCATCATATCGTAGATATGGGTCTAGCCTTGCTCGCTACACATTGGACGGCTGTCAAGAGGATTTTACGGTACCTGTGTCACACCACTGCTATTGTACTCCAGATCAAGCCATCTACATCTCATGTTCTGAGTGCCTTCTCTTATGCGGATTGGACGGGTTGCTTTGATGATCGCAAGTCCACCGGCGGTTTTGTTCTGTTCTTCGGCTCCAACCTCATCTCATGGCATGCCAAGAAGCAAAATATTGTGTCCCGATCCAGTTCAGAAGCCGAATATAAGTCCATGGCGAATGCCACTGCCGAGCTCATGTGGCTTCGCTTGTTGTTGATGGAGCTACGAGTTCCACATTCATCATCGGCTCGGTTATGGTGTGACAACATCAGTGCCATCTATTTATCTCAAAATCGGGTCTTCCATGGGCGTATGAAGCATATTGAAGTTGATTACCATTTTGTTCATGATCAAGTCATGGAGAAGCTCCTCGATGTGCGCTATATCTCTACCAATGATCAATTGTCAAATGGTCTCACAAAGGCTTTATCTCAGAGTCGATTGCTTGATTTTCAACACAATCTCAACCTAGACCGGTTGTGACTGAGGAGGGATATTAGAATAAATATGTAGATAGAATAAATCCTATAAATCGAGTAAGGTATATCCTAGGATAGAATACATCTTGTAAATTAAGTAGGATATATCCTAATCGAATCGCATTACCATAAGTAGCACAAGCAGGATCATATCCTTCCATCTGTATTTGCATGCGAGTCGGTTTCCTTTTCCATACGCTAGCCATCAGTATATATATATGTAACCTGGTTGCCTCAATGATAATACAAGTGATTCCATGAATTTCACAAGGCGGCCAAAGCAAGCGACGGAAGAAAAGCATGGAAGACAGAAAAGAGTACACCGCCCAGGTCTCTCACCGGGAAAAATATATATTTTTTTAAAAAAAATAAGTAACTTGATAAAATTAAAAGTATCAAGATAATATAAAAGATTTTGCACCTCGCTTCTGCATAAATATATTCTTCTGGTATTTGTAACTACTCCTCTGTCTCAAAAAGCTTATCGCTTTATAATTCATTTCTAAATTACAAAACGACAATTTTTTTGGTACAGAAGGAGTATACGATAACACATGTAAAAATTAACCTCCTTGGCAGGAAATACAAACTATTGTAATGTTCCACTTTCTGTATGAACGAAAAGATCATTGAACTGCTGCAAATGCATCTCTCTCTAGACACTACTTTTTCATTTGAGCACACACCTGCATTTGTGTTTCAAACGTTTTTTTCCTACCATGTTCTGCGATGCCTACCATCCGCACCAGCGTACTCTAAAGCATACTCTATAAACTACATTACGTACTCTAAATTATACTACAATAAAGTATATACAGTATGCTTTACAACGTGGCACTGCAATGGTCTAACTTGCTTGTCATAAACAAGTTTGAAAATATGTTTAACCGAGCGTATCACTACTGACCGAACACAGTTTCACAGGAATAAGTGCATTGCACTCACGAGCCCTCCTTTGCAACCGGGTCAGTAAACAGTACACATGAACAGTCAAAAGCTTTGCTCTCTCGTGAGCCGGTTGCTACTGTATTTGCCTGATGTGACTCTTTTGTTCGTTTACTGGCGTGTTCCGCTCCCGAAGAACTCTGTCTGAACCAATGCACTCTATCAGAGCATCAAATGGATCCACGCAACCAGAATTCAGAAAACGCAGAAGCTCCTCCTCCTGCTTTCATAAACACTGAATTAGTGATCAATACTCGTGTGGTTACAAGTAAATGATGCATCAAGTCCGGTAGTGACCGACTGCCCTGAGGTCCTGATCAAACGTGAGCGTCTCTCTGTTCTGATCACCTCCAAAAGGCCGGCACGGTGGGTCCCTGTCCTGAGCCTGGCCACCATTTTTATTACACGCCCCATGCCCATGACCCATGACTCCATGAGCGAGCACGCTTCCGCCATCAAAAGGATAAAACGCCACCAACACACACGCGGCTCCCAAGCCAAAAATAAAAACGGGGTTCCTCCAAACGAGAGAATATTTGTCCTTCTAGGAACACGGGACTGACGACCTAGGCCTGCTGAACAAGGGCCCCTGCTGTTTAAATTGGCTCAAAATTTATCCTCTTCTAAAAGCCCGTGCCATGTCTAGTGAACTTTGCCAGCTCATACCGTTTTGTTTCCTCGTATAAATGGGTATTTTTCTTGCTAGATCCACATATGTTTCGACTATTCGCAGTGTATATACTTACTTCTACCGTTCGAAAAAACTTCAAAAATGAACGACAAAATAATAAGTTTTTTTTACGAAAAGACTAAATATGTATCAGAAAACATTATTCGAAAAGCCCTCTCCGATATATCTTCTCCTCTTCAAGGCCCGACCAGTAAACCACACCACTCAACGCAGAAGGCAGAACTCCACGAGCTGAGCTTGAGCTGAGAGCATTTGCCGCTACTATTAAACCAACCCCCGCTCGTCTTTCCTGCTCTCTTCCCATCTCCCGTCTGGCCGTCTCAGCTAGCTTCCCACTTTCCCTTGTGCTCCTCCTCCCCCGTGCGCCGCAGCTCGGCGAGCAACAACCCCCAGGCCAACCCCAAGAACCCACCACCCACCATGGCGTCGGGCGGCTGCGCTCCCGCCGCGAGGGCATGACTTGGCGTCGACCGTGGCCGTGGCTCTCCTCACTCTCCGCGCGACGGTTCCTCTCCCTCCTCGGGCGGCGGTGCTCCTTGTAGATGGCGGCGATGGCGGCGGCAGCGGGGGGTGGCAAGGACAGGTCGTCGCCTGGCGGCGGTGGGGCGCCGCAGGTGGACACGGGGAAGTACGTGCGATACACCCCCGAGCAGGTGGAGGCGCTCGAGCGGGTCTATAGCGAGTGCCCCAAGCCCAGCTCGCTGCGCCGGCAGCAACTCATCAGGGAGTGCCCCATACTCAGCAACATCGAGCCAAAGCAGATCAAGGTCTGGTTCCAGAACCGCAGGTGCGTAAGCGGGGCTGCACCTCTCGATCCGTCGTCCGTCGCTTCGATTTCTCTTGGTTATTTATATTTATCCGTTTCTTCTCGTTTCAAAAATTACCAACTTAAAATTTGCTCCTTTTTGTCTATTTTTTCTGTTGAATTAGGCATTAGGCGTAGGCGCTCCTTACCATGTACTAGGATGTTTGGTTCTCTTAAGTCCTCTTTAAGACTCGAGATGTTTGGTCCTAAATCTTCCATTGTTTTGAGGAAGAACATCGCTTAAAGTGTAAACTCCTGAATCCTTTCTTATTATTTTTGTCGTTTCTACTGTGGTGAGGACTGTGAATGCGTCTTCTGCTGGTTGCGTACCTTGGTTCTCCACATCTACCATCTTCAGCCTAAAAAGTTATTTTTGTCAGATATGATAATAAGTTATTGGCCTTGATGTCTTGTGATCTTGTTCGTACCATGTAAAGAGATTTAGTCAGGGATCTCTTGCCTAGCATAATACTCACGTTTAAACCTAACTTAAGGGTAGCAGGGATACATCGTTTTCAGTTGAACAATGATTAACTTGCCTGAGTTAGAGACCCAGCCATTGGTTGCTTTCGTGCCATACGCGTGGGTAGCTGGAATGTAGTATGTACGACAAGCAGCAACGTCGGTATATTCCGGATCGACAACTGTTGGCTTGGTTTCTTCATGCAAGGGACATGTAAATCCTGTGTGATATGGCTGACATTCTGATGGTTCTTGCTTTTGGTAGATGCCGCGAGAAGCAGAGGAAGGAGGCTTCTCGCCTGCAAACTGTGAACCGGAAGCTGACTGCTATGAACAAGCTGTTGATGGAGGAGAATGACAGGCTGCAGAAGCAGGTATCCCGTCTCGTTTACGAGAATGGGTACATGAAGCAGCAGCTCCATAATGTGAGATTCATCTCCTTTGCTTATTCCATCATCTTCTTGATTATGCTTCTAATGCTGTATATTGTTCTGTTGGCAGCCTTCTGTTGCAACCACAGACATAAGCTGTGAGTCTGTGGTGACTAGTGGTCAGCACCACCAACAGCAAAACCCAGCAGCCCCGCGTCCTGTAAGGGATGCGAATAACCCAGCTGGGTAATTGCCATACCTATCCCTTTCATTTCTGTTATTATTTTGTTTGTATACTTGCACACATTTTCATGATCCTTTGCTTAAATTTGATGGAGCCTTTATCTATGTAACAGTCTACTCGCTATCGCTGAGGAGACCCTGGCAGAGTTCCTGTCCAAGGCGACGGGAACTGCTGTCGATTGGGTGCAAATGGTTGGGATGAAGGTAATGCTTTTATTGGGACAAAAAGAATTGTGCCATGTGTTGGTTATTGAATTCCATTTTGGCTAATTAGTTAAAGTGTATATTTCATTACAGCCTGGTCCGGATTCCATTGGAATCATCGCTGTTTCGCACAATTGTAGTGGCGTAGCAGCCCGAGCTTGTGGTCTTGTGAGCCTTGAGCCCACAAAGGTTTGTTTTTATTCACTTCATAATCTCAGAGCATCATGTTTCCATTCATCTGACATGTCTTAATACACTACTCCATAGGCTGCGGAGATCCTCAAGGATCGCCCCTCTTGGTACCGTGACTGCCGTTGCGTGGATGTGCTCCATGTTATCCCCACGGGTAATGGTGGAACTATCGAGCTTATCTACATGCAGGTATGCATATATCTAGTTATACTTCATTACTCGAACCATGCCTTCTATTTACCTGTGACATGACTGTTACTTCCAACTGATTCTTTAGACTTATGCACCGACAACTCTGGCGGCACCGCGTGACTTTTGGACACTCCGGTACACTAGTTGTCTTGAAGATGGCAGTCTTGTGGTATTGCTTCTATGCTTTGCTCTATTGTCATCATTTATGTTAACTCCTTTGTCAATTCCTGTTGAACAAGTTTACAATCCAAAATAATGGCCAATACTCTCTCAAAACTAATGGCCAGTATTTTGCTCCAATGATGTATATCTGTTATTTTCTACCCACCAGTAAGCCAAGGGCAATAACCAAAAAATAAGAGTGGTAGGCTAGTATTTTTTTATAAAGTCACATTAGTAATCTGATCAATCTATAATGCTCATTAATCTAGTGAGCGATTATGACTAAATTACGACTGACAGGTTAACCGGCCTGATAACTACCCTCCGTGTAATAGTACGCGACTTAGTTAATTAATACTTCAATTCCTAAATTACCCTCAAAATGCTAGCTAGTAGTTTTGAGACAATACTGACCATTATTTTTGACTGTAAACGTCCTCTTCCTGTTAGCTTAATTCAAACAGCTTTCTTGCGGCTTTCCACTCATTTCCACATATTTTATATACCTGCTCGTTAATTTCTGTATAATGTTTATGCCCTGAGTTGGTAACTATTGTTCGCTGTTTTGTTCTGTAGATTTGTGAGAGGTCATTGACTCAATCGACAGGAGGCCCATCAGGACCCAACACTCCAAACTTTGTCAGAGCAGAGGTGCTTCCTAGCGGCTATCTAATTCGACCATGTGAAGGAGGTGGTTCCATGATTCATATTGTGGATCATGTTGATTTGGATGTAAGTGGTACCAATATTTCCCAATTAATTTGGAGATCTGAAAAGGATCTCTATATTTTTATATTGTTATACATGCATCTTATCAGTTTTATTATGTTGTAGGCTTGGAGTGTACCTGAGGTCCTGAGGCCACTTTATGAATCTCCTAAGATTCTTGCACAAAAGATGACAATTGCTGTATGTTATATTATCATGTTTTACCCAATGTCACTGGCATGAAGCATTTGCTTTTGTTACCACTCAATGAGTGATTATGTGACGATTGTTGATTTCTATTGTACAGTCACTCCGTCACATTCGGCAAATTGCGCATGAATCAAGTGGTGAAATGCCCTATGGAGGGGGGCGCCAGCCAGCTGTTCTGAGAACATTTAGTCAGAGGCTGAGCAGGTTTGTAGCAATGTTGATGTATTCTCATCATCCATGTGTTGTAATTTGTGATTACCTATAACTGTGTCATTCTAATATCCTTACATAATTCACAGAGGCTTCAATGATGCTGTTAACGGATTTCCAGATGATGGTTGGTCACTGATGAGCAGTGATGGTGCTGAGGATGTTACGATTGCTATCAATTCATCTCCAAACAAATTTGTTGGATCTCATGTCAACTCCTCCCAGCTGTTCTCTGCAATTGGAGGTGGCATCTTATGTGCAAAGGCATCAATGCTGCTACAGGTTCTTACTCATAATCGTTCTATTTTTGTTAAGATAAAAATACAAGTTATCAATGTTTATATGAACTTATCCTAATTAAGGTATTATACTTTTTCTCATGTTTTAGAATGTTCCACCTGCTCTTCTGGTGCGGTTTCTGAGGGAGCACCGCTCTGAATGGGCTGATCCTGGTGTTGATGCTTATTCTGCTGCTGCTTTGAGGGCTAGTCCATATGCAGTTCCTGGCCTGCGAGCTAGCGGTTTTATGGGTAGCCAGGTTATATTGCCACTTGCTCACACCTTAGAGCACGAAGAGGTATGTTCCAGATAATTTTGATCCTGCTACTTGCTCCATGCGAATGACTGACGTTATTTCATGACACTGACCTTTTAACTGCAGTTCCTGGAGGTTATCAGGCTTGAGGGACACAGTCTCTGCCATGATGAAGTTGTTTTATCAAGAGACATGTATCTTCTGCAGGTATATTCGCAGGCTTCAATATTTTTTTTTGCAATATTTGCATAGTATTTTATTACATTGGCCTCACAGGACAGCATGTTATTTTGCAGTTATGCAGTGGTGTCGATGAAAATGCAGCTGGTGCATGTGCACAGCTTGTCTTTGCACCCATTGATGAATCTTTTGCTGATGATGCGCCACTGCTATCCTCTGGCTTTCGCGTTATACCACTCGATGCCAAGACGGTTAGTGAACGGATTGATACTTGTAGCATTAGAATTTCTGATAGCATGAAAATGACTGGATTGGTAACAATGCAGGATCCGCCGTCAGGCACACGGACACTTGATCTTGCATCTACTCTTGAAGTTGGATCTGGTGTGACTTCACGTTCTCCCAGTGACGCCTCCAGCACCAGCAACACCAGATCAGTCCTGACCATCGCTTTCCAGTTTTCATATGAAAACCACCTTCAAGAAAGTGTTGCGGCTATGGCCAGGCAGTATGTCAGAACTGTTGTGGCATCGGTGCAGAGAGTGGCCATGGCAATAGCTCCCTCCCGTGTTGGTGGGCAGCTTGAAATGAAGCAGACTCCAGGATCTCCTGAGGCACAAACACTTGCAAGGTGGATTGGCAGGAGCTACAGGTAAAACTTTCCCTCTCTTGCTTGAACTTCTTAGCAATATTTATTATAGAGGCGGCAGCATGAATCTATGTATGAACTTATCCTTCTGGATTGTAATATTATTATTATTTTCAAATTCAGTTGTGCAGCATAATAATTTATTTGTGTTAAATTTTCCAGGTTTCACACCGGGGCTGAACTCCTTCGCAGAGAGACCCAATGCACGGATTCTTCCTTGAAAGCACTGTGGCAGCACACAGATTCGATCATGTGCTGTTCGTTGAAGGTAAATCATGTGCTAGCTTAAGCTGTGGATTCGCACCCGTAACATCACGTAGAGCGGCCCTGATGAAGCATTTATCCAACCATGTATCTAGGCTGCTCCCGTGTTCACCTTCGCCAATCAAGCCGGCCTCGACATGCTGGAGACGACGCTGATTGCTCTGCAGGACATCTCGCTCGAGAAGATCCTGGACGACGATGGCCGGAAGGCACTCTGCACTGAGTACCCCAAGATTATGCAGCAGGTACGCGGAGTAACCAACGTTACGCTCAATAGCCTTGTATTCCAGATCCACGGTCTAATTAGTTGATCTGTACCATCTTTGAAACGCTGATGACACCGTTAACCTCTTCCTGTCCAGGGCTTCGCGTACCTCCCCGGCGGCGTCTGCGTGTCGAGCATGGGTCGGCCGGTGTCTTACGAGCAGGCGGTGGCGTGGAAGGTCCTGGGCGACGACGACACGCCGCACTGCCTCGCCTTCATGTTCGTGAACTGGTCCTTCGTGTGAGTGCCGGTCTAGTATAGAGCCGGACGTCGTCGTCACCTACTAGTATTTGCTTTGCAACTGTGATTTGTCTCTTTCGGACCCGGAACCTTCACCGCCGCTTTTGCCTGTATCATGACTACACACCCTGCTAGACAGACAGACAAAGCTTTGTTCTTCGTTGCTTGTTTGATTTGGTATCTACCGCTTTTGCCTGTATCATGACTACACACCCTGCTAGACAGACAGACAAACCTTTGTTCTTCGTTGCTTGTTTGATTTGGTATCTATGATCATGATGGGTTTGCGTCTCATTTGGATCGTGCACGTCCTGCCTGATAGGTTTTTGGGTCAGTCGTGAATCTTGTGATGTGGCCGCCTGCCGACCTCGGACGCCAACCATCTATTGCACGGCACGGGCGTTCCTGACCGTGACCGCCGAGGATGGCGCCGGCGGCATGGTTGCAGTTGACCCCATCTGGTTAGGTTGGTGAATGGGGCGCACCTGGGGGTGGTGACCGGCCGCCTAACCCCGTCGCCAGCTGTGCCGTGTGCGGCTGCGGCCGTTGGTGTCGGGCGCGTCGCAAATTCCGCCGCGCCTTTGCCGTGTTTCGTCTGATCATTCGTTGCATTTTGGCCGTTCAAAAAAAAAAAACTCGTTGCATTTCGGAGTAATGCTAGTAGAAGTAAAAAAATGCTTGCATTGTGCGAGATAGAGCATCGACAATCTCTCTGTAACAGCTGGTCCGGAGAGCAGAGAGACCAGAGCAGTAGCACGCGCGTGGTACTAGTACGATCTCTACACGATCCTTCCGCTGGTGCAGCTGTCCGGTTTGCAGTATGCGGCAGCGGCACGGGCAGGGGCAGCCGGTCAGGGCACGTGAGACGTCAGCGCGGCAGAGAGAGCAGAACACGGCCGCGTCTTATCAATGGCTGGCGCGCAGTTTGACCTCTCCATCCATCCGTTTTGCCTGCAGCCTGCCGGGCCAGCCTTCACTGCTTCCGGCAGGAGGGCGCCCTGACTGCTCCGTCGCATTCAATTTACTGACATGTGACGTGACTAGAAGCTCGGCCGGCGCCGGGATCCGCCGGTCGGGAATAACGGCCGGGGCCGCGTGGCTGGCTCGACACGGTGGCGCCGACAGGACAGGACCTCAACTCGCCGCGGTACGCGACGCGATGGGGGCAGTGGTGCCATGCTGTGCAGCCCGTGCCCGTTTCCACGGCTCTCGTGGCCTGCGTAACCGCGGCGTGGCGTGCGCGCGGCTGACGAGACCCTGTCGGCTTGCCCGTCGTCGATGTGTTCTACGCTTTGCAGAGTGCTGGCGTTACTATCCGCACTCGTATGCTTTATATACTATTTTTTTCTATTTTTTCAATATTTTATTTTAAATCCTGTAAATTTACGCTATTCAGTATACGTTTCAATATCCCATCTGTATACAGTCTTACTCGCGGCAGGTCCTCAATGCACCGTGAGGTGTACTACAACGGTAGTAGTAGTACTAGCTTCTCCAACTCCATCCAAGCTCACGCGGCAGGGCGTAGGCCATGATGGCGCGTTGGTTGCGTCCCATGCATGCGTGTGCACGTCGAACCGTCAACATGTACGCAGTGCTGTACTCGGGGCCTTGGCGCCAGCGCGGTACAGTACCAGTGCGAGGTTGAAGGACTTCCGACGTGACGTGACTAAACAAGCAAGGCGACCCATAAATGTGCGATCCGACCTGTCCCCCCCGCGTGCCGGTGACCACGCCGGCACAGCCGGTCAAACCGCCGCTTTGTGGAGCGTACGCGTACACGTACACGTACACGTACACGTACACGTACATGTACAGTAATCGAGAGAAGAGAAGCGCACTGTAAAACTTTCCCCACGAGAGAGTGCGACTCGTAAAGCTTTAAGAGCTTTGGTGCTGCACCATCCACGAAAAGCGTTATAAAAAGTTCAAAACACTCTAAAATATACAGATTGGATAATATATATTATCATGTACTACCATAAAAATTATAAAAAATATAAAATTTATTTGTCAGCAACGCAATGAAAAGAAAATCAGCTTCAAGAGTCTTGCATTGCAACTATTTATTTCTTATCACCAACACCTTATTATTCATATGCTGACATTTTTCTTTCACCCTACGCAACTTTTGATGCATCTGGATTATAACCAACACTATTCATTTCAAATATTTTCGCCCTCATCATCACCTAAAAGGAAAAGAAAATTTCGCCCACATACTATTGTATGACGAGCCACGACTCCTCTCTGTCTAGGTGCCATAGGCTGACCGGCCTGAAACCATATGCCACTTTTACCGCGCATCCTTGCTCGCAGTCCTATCCTAATAAGACGCAAGCCCACCTTTCTCTTTCGCGCGAGGCCTATAGGCCCGTGACGAGAGCCCAAAACTTTGCACACGCTTGCAGTCTTGCAATGGAGAAGGCGGAGTGAAGCGGCCAGCAATGGAGAAGTCGTCGGAGGTCACCGCGCGGTTCAGGTCGCAGGTGGACGCCAACGACGTTGCCTCCATCAGGCATACGCAGCACCTCGCGTGAGTCCCGTCACCTTTCCCTGGTTCCCAGGGATCCCGTCGAGCCCGGCCCTAATTTCAATTTGTTCCCGATGATCCGATCTATCAGTACTATTACTATTACCTCGTCAAGTAATATTTAAACAAACCGATCAGGATTAGCTCGTTATTAGATATACGAGACAATTTACTGAATGATTTCGAAAAACAGACGAAAATGGTAGCGACAAACACTGGTAGATAGACGGGACGAGACGGAAATAATTGCGTACCAATTTGAAGCCGGCGGAACCGTTGTAAATCTGATGACGAGCAGTTGATACAGACGTTAGTGACGACGTTGGGCTGTAGTGCCCGATCTTTTCAGTAGACGACCCGTAATAAAGAACGCAAGCAGTCGCACGTAGCGCTTCCAAAAACCTTATTCGCTCTCTCTCAGTTAAAGATCGCAAGAGCGGGCGGTTCCGGAGATATGCTCTCACGATTGTCGGCGCACGCCGGTGCTCGGGATGGAGTAGACTAGACGATAGCGTAAAGAACGCGAACGTGGAAGAAACGATCTGATCGTAGAATAAACTGCCCTGCCGCACACACCCTTATTTATATAGTCCCACGGAGACGGTTCTGTTGCGATACAGAAGACCCACAACCGATCCGACTCGGTACTCGTAGACTCGTCCGTCTCCAACTACTTGGACTCAGTCCACACGTAAAATAAAAATTTAGAAGATCAAAAGCCCAATTATTTTTTTTGCAAAAATATAAAATCTTGCTCGGCTCAAAGCTCGAATTCACATGAACAAGCGCGCACATGTGCGGAGCGTGGCGAGCGAGCGAGGAGGAGGAGTAGGAGCGGCGTGGACCACCCCTCTCTTCTCTTCTTCTCTCTCACTGCAGGAGTGGAAGAACAACCTCTCTTATATATAGAGGTTGCTCCTCTCCAACTTCCCATGTGGAACTAACATCTTAGCACCACTCTCTTTTACACTATGACCCTTTGAGATTTATTGGAAATTAATTCAAAGTTAATATTGGATCGAACCCATTTATTCTAACAATTCCCGACCAAATCTCAAAGCCATTAAAAAAGACGTCATTCTCGTTCTTTGTTTGATATACTAGTGTTTTGGCAGAGACTATTAAGTTAAACTTTTATCTAGATCTTTAAGTTACATCAGTTCACAACTTGGACAATGAACCATGTCTTGAATTGCATGTTTTGTGCGAATCGAATTCATCTAAAGACTATTACTAGTACTTGATTACCAGTAGTCTACCTCGCAGGTGTAGCATATGCGTTGTACTCTTTGGTCTCTTCATGAGTTTTCTAGAGATCACTCAAATCTCACAAACTGCGATGTTAGACAGTCGGAGCTCATATAGATGTGTTTGTTTCAAGATTGCTCTATAAGACAACATCTTTGCTACACATAGCCAACAGAAACACATTAAGACAAATCGCCTACCTGCCTACAAATTTAGAGTACAAGTGTGCATCTTCACATAGAGATGGTATAAATAAAATACTCTCCTCAGTGAATCACTAACTTGTTTTTCCCATGCCTAATTCACGAGATCTCCGATCACATAGGCTGGATTACCACTATGATGTCACATCCACGAGTCTCAAACTCATATCTCTTGATGCACTTTCTATCACATTATGTGGTAGACCATTCGTAAAAGGATCTGCCAGATTTTAATCCGTTTGTATGTACAAAACAGTAATAACTTCAGAGTTTCTCATTTCCTGACATACTTTAAATGTCTCTTGACGTATCTTGATGATTTTGCATTATCCTTCGAACTGGTCCTTTAGCAATCACCGTATGATTGTCATAGTTCATAAGGATTGCCAATAATGGTTTATCAACCACAGGCAAATCCATCAAGAGCTCTCGCAACCATTCTGTCTCTGCAGTTGCTGGTTCTAAAGCAGTGAGTTATGCTTCCATAGTTGACCTTGTAAAAATGGTCTTTGCAAGACCTCCATAATAATAGCGCCACCAACTATAGTGAGCACATATTCACTCGTGGCATAGAGGTCATCATCATCAGAGATCTAGTTTGAATCACTATAATCTCAAACACGGGCGGATGCCTAGTATAGTGAATTCTATAACTCATTGTACCTCTCAAATAGCGTATAACCCTTTCAAGTGCATGCCAATGATCTATACCTGAGTTTGACATGAACTTGCTCAATTTTCTTACAACAAATGAGATATCAGAATGGGTTGCGCTTGCTAAGTACATCAGTGAATTGATCATCTGAGAATATTTAAGTTGATGTCTTGGCTCTTTATTTTACTTTCTGAGTATCACGCTGGGATCATAAGGTGATGTCAAGATTTTCTCAACATAGTGGGATTGCGTTAAAGTAATTCCACTCTCATGCTTGTTCAGCTTAATGTTCAAAATAACATTATCTTCTCCGAGATCTTTCATATCAAAACACTTTGATAGAAAAGACTTGAACTCAAAAATTATATTAATGCTCAACCAAAGATGAGTATATCATCTGTAAGGATCGAAACGCCCAAGAGGGGGGGTGAATTGGGCTTTCTTTCAAATTTTAAGACAATTAAGCACTTAACAACTTAAAGCCCAATTCCCTATGCAATTAAACTATGCAATCAATATAATTTAAAGTTGCGGAATGAAGATTGCATAAGAGTAAAAAGGGAGAGGGATGCAAACGCTCAAGGGACACGGAGTTTATCCCGTGGTTCGGTAAGATCACAAGGATCTTCCTACGTCCACGTTGTGACACCCACCGAAGGGTTTTGCCACTCCCAAGTCACCGAGACTAGGGGCTTCTTCACTATTCTTCTCCGTTCGCCAACCTTGGCAAGGTGGAGCTCAAGCCTTGTACACTTTTGGGATCCTCCGGGCTTCCACAATCCACTTGGCAAGCTCCGGAAGTTACACACACCAAGGGACACTCCCTTGTGGCTCTCACTACGCTAGAGACTCCAATCACCTAGAGTGGAGGCACCCAAGCACTATCTCTAGCTAGTTCTAGCCTATCTCTTGGTGTACAAATGATGAGTAAATGATGTGAAAGTGGTAGCTCTCTTGCTTGAATGCTCTAGGATGTGTAGAGTATGTCTGGGCTTCAAGTCTTGTCGATTTGACAGGTTGAAGGGGTATAAATAGCCAGCCTCCACGAGATAGCCGTTGGAAAAGTAGGCTGACATCACTTGTCTGCGAACACCGGATGATCCGATGTCTCCCCTTCAGTTATCATCGGTCAAAGCCAAATTAGCTGATGTCACTGTGTCAGATATGACCGTTGTTAGACCGATGTTGAACTGTCTTCTCATCGGATGATCCGGTGGCTCTTCCTCCAGAATTTTGCTTGATCTTGAGGCTCACTGGAGTGATTGACCGATGTATGTAATCCTGCACATCGGATGATCCGGTGCTTCACTTGGTCCAATGGTGTTGCAATCTGTGATGATGGACCGATGCACTAAGCCACTTACATCGGATGATCCGGTGAGTGTATTTGTCTGAGGTCTTCTTCTTCAGTTGAACCAATTTGACCGATGCAGTCAACTCATATAACGTCGGTTGATCCGGTGTGTTCAATCTTGTTGACTTCGAGTTGTTTTGAGTTGTTCTTTTGGAATTTTGAACTTGTGACCTCTTTGACATTTGTTTGAAGTGTTGTTTTGATTGTCTTCAAGTATGGAATGATATCAAGTTAGAGCTTTCACTTCTTGTCATCACATGTTTTGGTTTGATCTCATTTGTTGATTTTATATGGGTCTCCAATGTAATTTTGATTTCATTTGATTGAGTGTCATTGAGACCTTGCATTCACAAATTCATTAGTAATATCGAATGGTTGTCATTAATCACCGAAACCGTACCTCATGGGGCCTAGATGCTTTCAATCTCCCCCTTTTTGGTGATTGATGACAACACAATATTTAAAAGCGCAATGATAATGAATTTGATGAAAATACTCAAGAATATATGCAATGAATACAGCATAGGACACATTTAGCTTGTAAAACGCAAATGAAATTTTTGATGCGAAAAGCTCAATCGATTAAAATCATAAGCAAATGAGACAAATGAAAGAGTGCTTAATTAAAATTACAAAAGAGTACTCAAGCATGAATACAAAAGATAAGCACACACACTCACACTCCCCCTGAAACTACTACTCCCCCTAACTCTCCTACACCTTCTCCCCCTTTGGCATCAAGACACCAAAAAGGGATCAGAACGCCTACTGACCCTGAGAGCTAGGCGCGAGGACGAACTGGGCACCGTCGCAGTCGTCGGAGCTGGAGTCGCCGGTCGAAGGGGCTGCCGGAGCGGTGGAAACTGGAGGGTCCGCTGCCGGTGCTGGAGGAGAGGAAGCAGGGACCGAAGGTGCTGGAGGAGCTGGAGGAAGTGGAGCGCTCACCACGGACGCCGGTGTCTGCTGGAACAAGGTCGTCGCCGGCAGTGGTGAGTGAATCGGTGCGCTAGGTGCCAGAAGAGGTGACATACTGATCGAAGGGATAGGAGTAGTAGGCACCTGAGCGACACCTGGAGCCAGCCCCAGTCCAGGCTGCTGTGAAGGAAGGGCGATCCCGGTCTGAGTGTATAGGTTGATGATCAACCCTAGGATCCCCATCATGGCCTGCTGGGTCTGCTGCTGCTGGTCGAGGGTACGGCGGTGCATCTGATCTACCAGGTTTGTGAACCTGTCCGTATCCTCTCGCCTCTGACGGGCGATCTCAAGCTGGAGCTCCTGCTGCTGCCTCTGCAGCTGTGCCAAGTGAGCAGCCTGCTCTGCCCTGGCCTGCTCAGCAGCGAGCCTGTCCTGGCGCTGCTGCTCGACCATCTGCTGGAGAAGCGACGTCAGCTCAGACGGCTGCGTCACCTGCGCCTCGGACACAGGAGGTGGTGTCGGTGGCGGAGCAGCTGATCCTCCTGCCTCGGCGTCGTGCGGCCTCGGTGAAGGTGGAGGGGGAGGGAAGTACTCCTCGACACTGTCGTCGGTGTCGCTCTCAGACCAGATATGCTGCAGGTCCTCCCCCTGAGCCTCAGCCTCAGCAAGTCTCTCGTCCTCCCGCTCTAGGTCGGACCAGTCTTCCTCAGTCAAGCGGGCCCGGACCTGGCGCTCAACTGGACGGCCAAGACGGCGGTCTCCAGGAGCGGACGCACGGTAGTGACCGAAGCGGGTCACGCTCTCGTCTGCAAGCCGGGCCTGTGCTGAGTGCCCCTCTGGCACTACCATAGAGCAAATAAAACTGATCCAGTGCCCATAGACCATCTGTCTCATCATCCCAACCCCATCAGTGATTACGTCCTCCATCTCGCAGAGAAGTATGTCTATGATATCGAAATCCATCCCGTTCATTATGTAGAACAAGAGGGTCTGCTGGAGACTCGTGAACCCCTCCAAGTACCCTGACCTCGGCAGGAGCGTGCGGCGCAAGGCGAGGTGCACAATGCGCGCAGCTGGAGTCAGGAGGGCTGGGACTCTCGGCTGGTCCGGAGAGAAGGAGGAGCCAAACAGGGAGCGGATCTCGTCTAGCTGTGGAGCTACCCCTCCAGTAAGTGGCCTCCTCGGTGGATCTGCCTGCCCATAGACCTTCTCATGTATGCTGGTGTCGTGCAGCTCCAAACCAAGAATGTGCCCCAAGGTCTGCCTCGTGAGGTGGTAGTACTGGCCATTGAACATGAAAGCAATGGACCGCCTGCCTTCCGAGATGTACAGGGTCGCGTAGAAGACACGGACCCATTCTTCCACATAGGCACTCCTCTCATAGTCCAGTAGATCCACCAACCCTCTGTATCTCTCAAAGAAGGGGCGGACATCAGTCTCCGCGGCCACTGTAAGCTGCCTCCAGTCCAAGTGGTTGTGCTGAAAGAGCTTGTGGCCACGGCGTCTGTAAGTCTCGTAGAGAGACGCCTGCGTGACCGTCCAGAACCGACTATCCACAAGAAGCTCTCGGGGCTGTGGGTACCATTCCTCAAGCGGTACACTCCATCTGAGCTTCCGGAGTTGCTTTGCCTTCATCTTTCGGTAATCCACAAGGCGAACTCCTTCTCGGACAAGGACGGTCGTGTCCTCCTCATGGATGTCCCTCTCAGCCTCCCTGTCCTCACGACGGTCGGCAGCCGTCGGTCTTGGACGAGGAGGAGCCTCGGCGTGACCCCCACGTGTCCGGGCTGAGCGCCGGCGGACGAGGGGCGCGACCGGCTCCTCTTCGACGTCGGAGTCGTCGACCACGGGAGGGGGCCTCGGACGGGCCTCACGGATCCTCAAGGACCCTCCTCGGCCACGCTCACGCTCCTCGGCGGCGCGAGCGGCCATCACGGCCTTCTTCTCTTCCTTGGATAGCTTCTTCTTCTTCGCGGCGGGCTCCACAATGGCCTTGCCCTTGTTCTTCCTGTCGCGACCCATCTAGACGACGGAGAACTAGGGTTAGGCGACGATGAAGGAAGAACGACGAGAGAAGAAACGAGAGACGTCGCACGGCACGAAGCTCACCTTAGCGACGATGATCAACCGGGCCGAGAAACCCTAGCGAGGAGGAGATGGCCCGGAGATGGCGCACGTTGGTGGTGGAGAAGGGCGGCGATGAGGCTTGAGCGCGGTGGTGAGTGGCGGCGGTGATGTTTGTGCGCGAGGGTGGAGGAGGCGGCGTGGGCGTGCGGCGGCGGCGCTGCGAGTGGCGGCGCTGGGCGGCGGCGCTGTGGGCGGCGGCGGCGCGGGGGTTGCCGGCGGCGGCGGCGCGAGTAGGGGCGGCGGCGGCGGCGGCCGGCGGCGGCGCTGCAGGCGAGGGAGAGGAGGCGGCGCGTGGAGAGGCGACGGTCGGCGGCGGCGGGAGCGTGGGGTGTCGGGGAGAGAGGGGGTCGGGCCGGCGCGCTAGTTTAAATAGTGGGGCCCAAACCCTAGCCGATTTTTCAACACCGGATGGACCGATGCTAGAAGCAGTGAACATCGGTCAATTGCAACAGTAAGGATATACAGGAATTGCTGTTGACACCGGATGAACCGATGATTAGGGTTTTGAACATCGGTCGAATAGCACAGTAAGGGTGTTCAACCGAGTGATATTGACACCGGATGATCCGACGTTAGAGGGAGGTTGACATCGGTTGAAAAGATCACCGCTCCAGAAGAGTGAACATCGGATGGACCGATGTTTTCCAGGATGAACTCGTCGGATCATCTGAGGTTCTGACAGAGTTGGGCTTTGAGGATTGAACACCTATTTGACCGATGAGGGATTGACAGGGACATCGGATAATCCGATGGCAACAGAACGAAAACATCCCATATATGTCCTTTGACCGAACAAACAATTGAGAAGAAAACACATGTCTTAGGACTTTTTGGGCAACCCCTTACCCCTTAAAAAGCTAATATGCCAATAGCTTGGCTAGGCCTTAATGCAAATGGAACACCGAGAAAAATAGAGGAAAAATATCCAAATAAAATGTAAGGCCCATGCTTTGTGAGGTAGAGTATGAAAACTTCTATCTCATTAAAGCGTGTTCCTTTAGAATTTTGCTCTTTCCACATCATATGAGTTGAGATATTGCATTTCAAACAAGTCTCCTTCTCATGATGTGGGTTCCCCTTTGTGACAATTCTACCGTATGCAATGCCAAACAAATTATAGCGCAAGACATAAAATGAGTGCAAGTTTATATGGCAGGGATCATGCAAGGCATAAAATAAATCTATCTTGCCAAGTTTAAACCTTCCAAAGGCTTCCTCAGGGAAAACTATTTCTAGCTCACCCCTATCCTTTGGGAGTTAGACAAGACCTATATGATATGCAACCTTACATGACCATAGCAATTTACATGACGTTAGATGCATCTAGCACATTTAACTCACTTCTAAGCCTAGAAAAAGTTTTCTCATCAAGTGGTTTGGTGAAGATATCCGCCAATTGTTCTTCGGACCTAACACCTTGCAAAGAGATTTCTCCCTTAGCCTCATGGTCCCGTAAGAAGTGATGGCGAATATCAATGTGCTTAGTGCGGGAGTGTTGAACGGGGTTTCTAGCTATCTTAACCGCACTTTCATTGTCACAAAGGAGAGGCACACAACCAAACTTAATTCCAAAGTCCAAGAGGGTTTGCTTCATATATAGGATTTGGGCACAACATGCACCGGCCGCTATATACTCCGCCTCCGCGGTGGACAAAGCCACGGAATTTTGCTTCTTGCTTGACCAAGAAACTAGGGAACGCCCAAGTAAGTGGCAACCCCCGGAGGTACTCTTGCGGTCAACACGGCATCCGGCAAAGTCCGAATCCGAGTAACCTAAGAGATGAAAACTAGCGTTCTTGGGGTACCACAAACCTACACTTGGGGTATGCTTGAGATACCGAAGTATCCTAAAGACCGCCTTCTTGTGCGATTCTTTAGGTGCCGCTTGAAAGCGAGCACACAAGCACACACTAAACATAATATCGGGCCTAGATGCGGTAAGATATAGCAATGAACCAATCATGGAACGGTAATGAGATTGATCAATAGATTTACCGTCCATGTCCGCGTCGAGATGACAATTTGTCGCCATTGGAGTGCTTCTTGAGCTACAATCTCCCATCTCAAATTTCTTCAAGAGGTCCTTAGTGTACTTCTCTTGATGGATGAAGGTCCCCTCTTGAAGTTGCTTGATTTGAAATCCTAGGAAGAAGTTGAGCTCTCCAATCATCGACATCTCGAATTCCCTAGACATCATTTTGCCAAACTCATGGCTAAGAGCTTTGTTAGTTGAGCCAAAAATAATATCATCGACATAAATTTGACAAAGAAATAAGTCTCCGTCGATGTCCTTGGTGAAGAGTGTAGTGTCCACCCTCCCAATCTTGAAACCTTGCATGACGAGGAAGTCCCTTAAGCGCTCGTACCATGCCCTTGGAGCTTGCTTGAGTCCATAGAGTGCTTTGTTTAGCCTAAAAACATGGTTAGGGTTTCTTGGGTCCTCAAACCCGGGAGGTTGCTCAACAAACACAAGTTCATTAATATAGCCATTGAGAAATGCACTTTTAACATCCATTTGATAAAGCATGATATTATGATGAGAAGCAAAAGCAAGGAGTATGCGGATAGCTTCTAACCGTGCTACCGGGGCGAATGTCTCCCCAAAATCCAAACCTTCAACTTGAGCAAATCCCTTCGCCACAAGCCTAGCTTTGTTGCGGACCACCACGCCATTCTCATCTTGCTTGTTGCGGTAGACCCACTTCGTTCCAATCACATTCTTGTCCTTGGGTCGCTCCTCCAACACCCAAACTTCATTGCGGGTGAAGTTGTTGAGTTCCTCTTGCATAGCCATCACCCAATTGGAGTCTTGGAGAGCTTCCTCAATGCTTTTGGGTTCTACACACGACACAAAAGAGTAGTGCTCACAAAAGGATGCAACATGACGTGAACGAGTACTTACTCCCCGTGAAGGACTTCCAATGATTTGATCCATTGGATGTGCCTTGGAGATGCGCCCATGTCTCATCAACGGTTGTGAGTCACTTGGTGGTGGTGAAGCATCTTGCTCATCTTGTGGTTGGACTTCATCTTGGACTTCATCTTCTTCTTGGTGTTGTGTGGCTTGTTGGTCTTGCATAGGCAGTGAATCATCTTTGTCTTCTTCTTCATCCACTTGAGGCGCCATGGAGGTATTGATGTTCGGACTTGAAGCTCCCCCTTGATCATGGCTCTCCTCAACTTCGGGCTTGATGTCTCCTATGGTCATGTTCTTCATAGCTTCTCGTAGAGGCTCATCATCTATATCATCATGACCAAAACTCTCCTCTTGGGAGCCATTAGTCTCATCAAACTCAACGTCACAACTTTCTTCAACTAACCCGGAGGTTTGGTTGAATACTCGATATGCCTTTGAGTTTGACGCATAACCAAGGAAAATACCAACATCGCACCTTCTTTCAAACTTACCAAGTCTTTTCTTGCGGTAGATGTAGCACTTGCATCCGAAGACCCGGAAGTAGGAGATGTTGGGCTTTCTCCCAATGAGGAGCTCGTAGGGAGTCTTTTGGAGAAGTCGATGAAGGTAGACTCTATTGGCGGCATGGCATGCCGTGTTGATCGCTTCCGCCCAAAACTTCTCCGACGTCCCATAATCATCAAGCATGGCTCTCGCGAGGGTGATTAGTGTCTTGTTCTTTCTCTCAACAACACCATTTTGTTGAGGGGTGTATGTAGCCGAAAATTCGTGCTTGACTCCTTCACGGTCACACCACTCCCCAATATTGTAGTTCTTGAACTCGGTGCCGTTGTCACTCCGGACCTTGATGATGGGAAGTTGGAATTCCCGTTGAGCTCGTTTTGCAAAGGTCTTGAAGACTTCCGGAGTTTCACCCTTGTCACCTAAAAACAAAGTCCAAGCATAGCGAGAGTAATCATCAACGATAACGAGACAATAGAGATTACCGCCAAGGCTTTGGTAGGTGGACGGTCCGAAGAGGTCCATGTGAAGTAGTTCGAGCGGCTTGGAGGTAGACACCATTGTCTTCATCGGATGGTGCGAAGCCACTTGCTTCCCGGCTTGACATGCGCTACATAGCTTGTTCTTTTCAAACGTCACGTCCTTTACGCCGGTCACCATCCCTAGCTTGAAGGACTTCTTGAGCTTGCTCATTCCTATGTGAGCAATCCTCCGATGCCATAGCCACCCCAAACTTGTCTTGGTGAAAAGGCAAGTGGTTAGGCTTGCGCTCTTGTTGGAGAAGTCCACCAAATATAGATGACCATGCCTAAAGCCCTTGAATATTAGCTCTTTGCTAGCTACACTAGACACCACAACACCATCTTTGTCAAATGTGCACGTTAGTCCAAGATCACAAAGTTGAGCAATAGAGAGCAAATTAAAGCTAAGAGACTTAACGTAAAGCACATTCGAAATGGACAAGTCATTAGAAATTGCAATTTTACCTAAACCAATTACCTTCCCCTTTGAGTTATCACCAAAGGTGACTTGTTCATGATTGCCGGGGTCTTCTATGGAGGTGAACATACCATCATTGCCGGTCATGTGTTGAGTGCACCCACTATCGAGTACCCAATGTTTTCCTCCGGCTTTGTAGTTCACCTACACACATGAATTTAGTTTTTGAGTTTAGGAACCCAAGCCAACTTAGGTCCTTGTATGTGTGATACAAGTGATTTTGGGACCCAAAGTTGCTTGGGGAGCTTCCCCTTCATGCCCTTGATGTTTTTGCCAATGAACTTCGCTTTCACCTTTCCACCTACTTTGCTCAATAGATAGTGACAATCATTGAAAGTAGATGAGTAGCTAGGAGGTAATTTTGGAGAAGGACGAGTGGGAAGAGGGCACTCCCTAGTGTGATGTCCGGTGACCTCACAATGTTGGCAATAGGATCCCACTTCCTTGATGAAGCTTGTCCTAAGCTCCGGTGAGGGCACCTTCCATTTGTTGGGCGTAGGGAAGGTCCCAAGTCCCCTCTTGTTGAAGCCTTTAGCTTGTTGGAAGAGGATCTCCTTGTGCTTGTCCTCTCCCTTGGAAAGTCTAGCCACACTAGTGCGGAGACTTTCGATCTCGTCCATTAGCTCCTTCTCCCTATTAGCTTTCAATGGCAAAGACTTATGCAAATTGTTAGTGGCATGTGAACTAGCGGGTGTTTTGCCATCAAGAGTTTCTTTCTTCAAGTTATTCAATTTTAGTTCCATTGCTTCATAGGAAAGACTAAGTGTCTCATGCTCTTGAACTAACTCGTTATGCTTAGCCAATAATGCCGTGTTAGCTAAGTCAAGCTCATGGAACTCAAGCTTGATTTGAGCCTTCTCCTCCTCGATTTGCTTGACATGTGACTTGAGCGTTTCATGCTCATTAAGTATGGTGACATACTTGTCTTGCAAATCGAGGTTGGCACCCTCTAGCTTGGCGCGAGTTAGCTCAAGTGCCTTAACCTTAGCCTTTTCCCTTTTGATAATGGCATGATATTCATTGATCATAGATGCTAGTTCATCGGGAGAAAGTTCATCATCACTTGAGTCATCACATACCTTTGTGTTACCTTTCGCCATGAGGCACATAGGCGGTGGAGGAAGGGGTGAGTCATTCTTGTTGACGATAGCGAGGTTTGCCAAGTTTTCTTCCTCATCTTCACTATCATCACTTGTTTCTTCATCGGTGACCCACTCATTTGCTTCGCACATGAAGACCTTTTGAGGTCCTCTTCTCTTCTTTGGAAAGAGCTTGGTCTTCTTGCCTTTGTCAAGTTTCTTCTTTCCAAAGGTGCGCTTGGGCTTTGCATCTTCATCATCCTCACTCTCTTCTAGTTTGCGATGCTTGCCCTTGTCCTTCCTCTTGTCCGGTTTTGGACAATCATATGATATGTGGCCTTGATCGCCACAATTGTAGCACGTCTTGTTTTCATCTCTCTTTGGCAAGAAGGCTTTCTTCTTGGGATCAAACGAGTATCCCTTCTTGGCAATCTTTGAGTTGAGACGTGAAAACTTCCTCATCATCAATGCAAGCTCATTGTCATCATCATCTTCACTTGTAGCTTGTTCTTCCTCACTTGAGCTAGGCTCAATCACTTTCTTTTTCTTGATATGTGTCTTCTTGGTTGAGGCCTTGAGAGCAATAGTCTTTGATGATGATGACTCCTCCATCATTCCAAGCACACTCATCTCATGAGCATGTATCTCTCCAATGAGTTCCGAAACCTCAATGTTGTCAAGTGACTCCTTTTGGAGCATTGAGTTTATGATGTTGTACTTGGGCTTGGGAAGTAGCATGAGGATCTTGCGGTTGATGAGTCCCTTGCCAAGAGAAGCAATGTCAAGAGCATTAATTTCCTCAATGAGTACATTTAAGCGAGAAAACATTTGATTAACATTTTCATGAGGAAGCATTTTAAAATCATCATACTTGGATTTAAGCAAGTGATATTTGAGCTCTTTGACACGAGAGGAACCCTCATGGATCTCAATCAAGCAAGCCCAAATTTCACAAGCTTTTTCCTTACTTGCAATTCTAGCAAATACATCTTGACTAATGCACTCATAAATAGCATTCCTAGCCTTAGCATCCCATTTTAGTTGATCACCAATATATTCATGGTTGCCAAACCCCGCATGGGTCGCTTCCCACACTTCGGGAGAAATTGCCTCAAGGTAAGCGCGCATGCGTGCTTTCCAATAAGCAAAATTCTTGCCCTCGAAGGTAGGAACCGAACCCCCATTCTTGGCCATTTTTGCTCTCTAGCGGTGAAGCTAGAATGATCCAATGAGCAACCTTGCTCTGATACCAATTGTAAGGATCGAAACGCCCAAGAGGGGGGGTGAATTGGGCTTTCTTTCAAATTTTAAGACAATTAAGCACTTAACAACTTAAAGCCCAATTCCCTATGCAATTAAACTATGCAATCAATATAATTTAAAGTTGCGGAATGAAGATTGCATAAGAGTAAAAAGGGAGAGGGATGCAAACGCTCAAGGGACACGGAGTTTATCCCGTGGTTCGGTAAGATCACAAGGATCTTCCTACGTCCACGTTGTGACACCCACCGAAGGGTTTTGCCACTCCCAAGTCACCGAGACTAGGGGCTTCTTCACTATTCTTCTCCGTTCGCCAACCTTGGCAAGGTGGAGCTCAAGCCTTGTACACTTTTGGGATCCTCCGGGCTTCCACAATCCACTTGGCAAGCTCCGGAAGTTACACACACCAAGGGACACTCCCTTGTGGCTCTCACTACGCTAGAGACTCCAATCACCTAGAGTGGAGGCACCCAAGCACTATCTCTAGCTAGTTCTAGCCTATCTCTTGGTGTACAAATGATGAGTA